>OY253754.1:1393937-1724144 GCA_958009045.1 Oxytorus armatus
GAGCGAGAGTAAAAAAAAAAAAAGAGCAATAACAGCACACGAGGTAATGAAGGAAAATAATGAAATAAGGTTCGTCACCCGCTTATAACGTTCGGAATTCACGCGTGAAATCTTTAGTTTCAATTATTCAACGGTACGTTCTGCGATTCTTTTAAAATTGCCGAAGTGAGAAAAAATATAAATAAATCTTATCGACATTGCCGATCATTGAAAATGCTTCGACGATCGTGCGAAGAAAAAATTCATAATCAAATATTTAAAAAATTGTCGGAGGAGATGCATCGGCTGTTTTTCCCACAATGAAACAATTATTTAAAATATAGAACTCACATTTTTTTTTGGATAACGATCGAAATGATTTTTTATACGATCGGTAAAACGTTTCGAAGAATTTATCGTTCGAAATTTTCGATGCGATTGCTTCTTCTTTTTTTCGACGCTGAATAATAAAAAAAAAAAAGGTAAACGCGATCTTTTCGATTTTTCGTCGTCAACGGAGTGCCCCGTTAATTGTTAAATAATCAAAAATTATCACGAAGTGTCACACTTTGTGCTGGAGAATATTTGTAAACGGGCTTTAATTGATTTTTTTTTCAATGTATCGAACACATTCTGTGGTTAGCAACCACTCGTTGAATTCATCAATTCTCGTCGGTTACTCGCAATTCCATGGAATTAATCCAATCTATCGTTAATTCGCTCCGGCTCATTAATTGACATCGTTATTCGCGCGTTCATGATTGTGAAATTCCATGAAAATGACGCGAACGACGCTCTTTTAAGCGGGGAAATAGGGTTAGGACAGCGTTTTCTCAATGATTTTCATGAATATTTTATAGTATAAAAAATGAATATAATTTATTGAAACTTTGAGAATATTTTATACATATATTTAAGTATATACTATAAAATTTTTGAAGAATTTCCGTGAAAAATACCGAAAATATTAGCGACCCCATATTGCAGGTCACAATCAGACTCAGCATTTTGCGTACATTCTGGAAGCCACAATTTTCGTCTGAAATCAAACGAGGTTGGAATTTACTTTTATTATATGTCTCTCTTCTATATGAACCTAAATGCTATAAAAAAAAAATAGAAAATTGAATTTTTTACAGGGGTCAAAGCAAAAAAGCATGATTTTTTGCCATTTTTTACCACTATTTGCAAAAAAAAAATTATTTTAAATAATGATAATATTCCGATTTTAGGTTCATATAGAGCGCAATACTATGAAGAAAGTAACTGCCAATTTTCAAAACGATTGGTTGAAAACTTTTCAAACTAGCGTGTACGCAAGTTCGAAAAAAGTCGTTTTCAGAAAAACGCGTTTGAAAAAATAATAAAATGCTGAGTCTGATTGTGACCGGCAATATGGGGTCGCTAATATCTTCGGTGTTTTTCAAGGAAATTCTTCAAAAATATTATAGTATATACTTAAATATATGTATAAAATATTCTCAAAGTTTCAATAAATTATATTCATTTTTTATACTATAAAAAAATTCATGAAAATCATTGAGAAAACGCTGTCCTAACTCTATTTCCTCCCTTAATGGCTTATAACAATAGAACGAGTCGGAATTTTCATTTAAAATTTTGGGAACATATTTTTCAATAGTTTTACTAACAATTTATCCAATTTGTCCAACCCTATTTCCCCCCTTAAACCGTTAACCCCCCCCCCCCCCCCCCCCCGCTTTACAGATTAAACGAAAGTTATGTCATATATTATTTTGCCATTTTGTCTGTTTCGTCTCGTGCACGAAAGTAGACGATAATATTGATTTCGTTCGCGACTTCACCCCTTCGCGATCGTACCCTTCAAACGTGATTTTTCGCGGGGTTTCGGCGCGTTCCAAACATACTGGCATTGAAAGCTCGAAAAATATTTTTTATTTCTCACAGAAACAAACGGTAAAAGTATTTTTATTTTTGAAATATTTGTTAAGCTTTGAAGAAAATAAATAAAATAAAGTAAAAAAACAAAATTGCTTCTGCAATTTTTACTTTGTTTACGCACGGTCGTGGGACCATTGCGAATAATCCCCTCGTTTGGCATTTTCGATAGGTATTTTATTTTTTATTTTCTTTAGCCAAGTTCAAAGAACAATCGTTGATCTCTTAATTGGATCTTTGAGGCTTATCTTCAAGTTCAATGTGTATGTCTCGTAGGCCGTCCTATCGTGGAGTACAATGATTACTCAATCGATGTGACACTGTGGGGATTAGGACGAAAACAAAATTCTATTTTCTGCCTCCCCCACGACTACGGCGATTAAAATGTGTTTGTATAGTAGATGTGATAAAATTTCTCGTCATTGTGTCCACGAATGACGCGTTTCAACGTCATCGATAGCGTGGATTGGTGTCATTAACGGATGACGAACCACACGGACCGTGAGTAATGAAACCGACGATAAACATCGGTGTTTATCGAGGAACGAACGTGACTGGAAGCATAGAAAAATTGTTCTAATGGCATGATGTCATTTTCTCGTGTAAACTTGTTGCAAAGCTATTTCGTCAAATTCGTCGAAACCCCGGCGAGAATCGACAATAGAATTATAGACATTTTCATGACATTTTTTTGATTTTGTCGAAAAATACTTTTGATCTTCAAGCTAAAGCAAAACGTACCAATCGGACAGACTAGTGAGGGGAAGGAAAAAATCGTGTAAGTTGAAACTTGCAATTCGCTTCCTCTTAGTTTTTCAATATTTACACGGGTCAATCTTGGAGGAAGCGAAAGTGAAGAAAGTGTCACAATCATGGAAAACTTAAGGGCTCACATAACGCCGCGCGTGCTGAAAACCGAGTAAATTTGAAAAATTATTATAATGGTTATATAGTGATAAAAAAAAAACAAATTTAATTGTTGATTTATTTATTTTTTCACCATATAACCTTTATAATAATCTTTCAAATTTACAAGGTTTTTTAACAACTATTGTTGATGACAATGATTTTATAGTTTATGCAACTATTTTATAGTTTTCGCAACTATTTTGTAGTTTATGCAACTATTTTATAGTTTTTGCAATTATTTTATAGTTTCCGCAACTATTTTATAGTTTTTGCAATTATTTTATAGTTTCCGCAACTATTCTATAGTTTTCGCAACTATTTTATAATTTATGCAACTATATCATAGTGATTTCGACCGTAAATAATATAACGAATGAGAACAATAAACGGACAATCGTCCCTTTGTAGGTTGTCAGTTTCCATTACCATACTTTTCTCTCTGTGCACCTGTTTCCTAGACGAAGATTTGTAAATCTTCGAAAATGACAAAGTAGCAATGTGCTAAATTTCGATTTGCCCATTTTTTTGGGGTAACTAAAACGTTCTCGCGGTATGTAAATTGTAGCGAAATAGTTGTCGGTATAATTACGCCGTCACGGCGATTTCCTTTAAGGAGGGGGCAGGGTTTTAAAGGCGAAAAAAAAGCATATGTTTATGATTTTTTTGCGGCGACATGAGTTATATAATTTTATTAAATAGAATTACATATTATTGTACAACTATTGAAGTATCTCAGAAAAAATTTTCAATGAAAAATATTGATAAATAAGCCGGTGACGTTGAATCTCCAGAGGCGCCTTGAAAAAAAGTGGTTTTGCGGTGAACATAATAACTCGTTACCGGATTATCTGAAACAAAAAAATTGATATGCATTTTAAAGGTGATGTATTTCTCGAGGTAATCAGGAAGTTTTTTTTTTTTTTTTTTTCTATTTTTTGCAGCACTTGGAAGTGAAAAACGCAATTTTAGCTCAACAAATCGCGCTTAATTTGTTATTAAAAAATTGAAAAAATTGAAAAAAAAAATACTCCTGATTACCTGTTGATTTATGTGAAGAAGTAATGTTTAAATTTTCAAAAGGATCGGTTCAGTAGATTTTGAGTTCTAATGCTCACAAACTTCAAAAATTACGTTTTCGGGAAAATCGATTTAAAGTTTTCACGTATCACGTATCACGTATCACGGCCGGTCGTTTGAAACGCTGTAACTCCGTTAGTTTTACTCCGATTGACTTAAAATTTATACACAATATTCTCGACATATTGTTCATTCAGAAAAAAAATGCAAAAAAAAATTTTTTTTAACCCTACCCCCCCTTAACGTTTCGATGGACTCGGAAATGAGGCAAAATTTCTTGGGATATATTTTTTTTAAAACATTTGTTGTTCGGAAGATTCTACGCAACCCCGATGTAAAATTGTGTCAGCGAGGAAATGAAGGCGAGGTAATATCCTTTAAAGAGCCCTCCCGTTGTCTCGAAGGTTCTGCGTGACGTTCAAAGACGCAATATATATGCGATTCTCGTAAAAGTCACGAGCGGAAATTTCAGGATTCGTTAATGTACACCTTGATGAAAATTTTCTGTACAATAACGCCTACCTACGCACATATATATGTACAGTAAAATTCTAATCGTAACGCGATGAGATCTAAAAATACATTTTTTTTTCATTAATTATACAAATGTAATTTCAAACTTTATTCAACGACACAACGGAAATCGGACAATGAAAGTTTGTTTAATAACGAAACGATCGTACACATTTTACGATTTTTTTCTGCTTCACATTTTTTTCATAAAAATTCTGTTCTATAAAATTTGTGGTTCAATGACGAAATGGCGCGAAAAAAAACAGAGTTTTTCACCACCACCCCCCCCCCCCCCCATAAGGGTGCTTTCCGGACATAGAAAATCGTTCAAATTTTTTTAGGGGTCGCCGTTAGGGGTCTGGGTCCCAAATGTTCACGAAAACGTCGAGCAATACTGAAAATTAATTTTTTTTTTAAGGTAGTAGTCTCGTAACTTGGAGAGACGAAAAACGTTTAACGATCATAAAAAATCTTACTATCTTATTACAGTACGAAATACGATTTTTTCAGCTTTTCACCCCCCCCTAAAGGGTGCTTTCCGGACAGAGAAAATCATTCAAATTTTTTTCGGGGTCGCCGTTAGGGGTCTGGGTCCCAAATGTTCACGAAAACGTCGAGCAATACTGAAAATTAATTTTTTTTTTAAGGTAGTAGTCTCGTAACTTAAGCCGATTTTCATGTCTTTTTTGGAGGGCGTTTTTTTGTAGGAAAATAATAACGAATCGTTTTGGATATTTAGGATGTTTTTATTTACATATTAAAGATACAAAAAAAAATTTAATAGTTTATTATTATTATTATTATTATTATTGATCGAAGTTGGCACCTCGAAAAAAAAGCGCGTGGGTGGCCCCGGTGATTTTGGCTCTTGATGTTATCTGAAATAAAAAATTCTTGATAATTCTTAACCTATAGACATGTCATTCTGGTCGGAACTACTGAAGTTAAATTTCATGGATAAATAACAAAATGGCGGACTTTGGGGAAAAAAAACTTTGGAAAAAATCCGCCATTTTGTTATTTATCCATGAAATTTAACTTCAGTAGTTCCGACCAGAATGACATGTCTATAGATTAAGAATTATCAAGAATTTTTTATTTCAGATAACATCAAGAGCCAAAATCACCGGGGCCACCCACGCGCTTTTTCTTCGAGGTGCCAAATTCGATCAATAATAATAATAATAATAATAAACTATTAAATTTTTTCAACAAAATTTTTTTTTGTATCTTCGATATGTAAATAAAAACATCCTAAATATCCAAAACGATTCATTTTTATTTTCCTACAAAAAAGCGCCCTCGAAAAAAGACATGAAAATCGGCTTAAGTTACCAGACTACTACCTTAAAACTTGATTTCGTTGCATCGCAACGATGTAAAGGTCAGCGTCATTTCCGTTAACGTAACGTTAAAGAACAATTAATTAAAGAATAAAAATAACGTAAAGTATTTTTGAATATATCGACGATATTCAATATCGTTCGTAATTTTTTAAATCGACGAACTTAACGAAATTAAATATGGCGGAATGGCGACATAAACGGTTGGTTGCTGAAGGGTTGCATTATCGTTAATCGTACGTTTATCGACGTTCCCGTGTAACTCTAGGAATATTTTTCTCGCTTCTTTCCTTTCGTAGCCCTGCCTCCCAATAAAAAGCGCTCTCCAGCGAAGAGAAAGGAACGAAGGGAGGAGAAAAAAATAAACAACGTGTTATTTAAAGGCCACACAATCGAGTGTTTGTGTATGTGTGTGGGTGTGTGTGTGGCGTTGGATGTTGAACAAGGTGCAACGGTGTGGTTTTTTTTACTACGAAAATATATATAATGGCGCGGCAAAGTTTGCAACGGCGCGAGCTTTTATGTACAAAAAGTTGCGGTGCGCCCTGATGCTGGGGTGAAAAGCATCTCTCCTCATCCCCGTCCCTCTATTTCTCTCTTCCGTCCGCCCCTATCGACCCGTATGGTGACTCACTCTTTTGAGCCGCTCGGTCAATTAAACCGCACAACAGCATTGTCGTGTTATCCTCGGGCATGACAGCTTAGCGACCAATAAATGTTCATGCAGCGTGGATTCGGGCTTTAATCGTTTATTCTCGATATATTTTATCAAATTTATCGAATTTTTCTTTTAACTTATTTTTTGTTTGTGATTTTTTTCTCCTTTTTTTTTTAGTCATTTATATATTTATTGCGGTAAATATGGAGCAAAGGGGACCCACTTCCGATTGACTTGCCTTTAATATACGTTGTGTAGAGACCCTTCCTGAACAACTTTTTCCTCTGACACAATTGGGGGGGTTGCTATTTATTAAAAAGTTATTAACAAATAAAGTTAATTATTCATATAGCTATTTTCCTTATACCAGCCAGTCCTAATCATCTTGTCCTTCACATTCGTTTGTTTATTGGGTTTGGGTTTGTTTTGGATTTGTTTGTTGGGTTTGTTCGTTTGGGTTTTGGGTTTGTTTTGGGTTTGTTCGTTTGTTTCTTTAGGTTACTGGGGTTGTTTTGGGTTGTTTTTGGTTTGTCTATGGGCCGGTATGCGGTGGGGGCAGGGGGGGCCGCAGCCCCTCCGGTCATACGTGTACTGGCCACCATGCAAGTATTTCATATTCTATTTATGAATTTTCTTTTGTTAATAACTTTTTAACAAACAATGATGACGGATAAAACTTTTGGTATGTTACTCAGGGGGATATTCTTAACAACACATGTGAAGGACAAGATGATTGGGACTGGCTGCTATAAGGAAAATAGCTATATGAATTATTAACTTTATTTGTTAATAACTTTTTAATAAATAACGACTCCCCAATTGTGTCAGAGGAAAAAGTTGTTCAGAAAGGGTCCCTAGACAATATATATTAAGGGAGAACACCACTGTGACCCCCTGTTTTTTTTCACATTTTTCAAGAATGTTTTTTTGTTGAAAAAAAAAGAGATATTCGAAAAAATTTTTTGAGTTTTGTTCCTTGTTTATTAATGTATCAAAAAACTTTTTTTAACATTTTTCACGCCGCTTGGTGGCGCTGGGGAAGCTCTCCCATCAGGTGCTGTCATTTCCGCGGCACGCAGCAGAACTCTCTTCAACGTCGATCTGAAAAAAAATACCGAGTGTTTTCGTTAATAACATGATATTTTGAAGAGAAGTACACAGGGATTTGGAAAAATATTGTTTTAAAAAAAATAGGCACGCCTTTGAAATTAACTTTAATTTCAAAGGCGTGCTTTTTTTTTTCGAATATCTTTTTTTTTCCCACAAAAAAAAATTCTTGAAAAATGTGAAAAAAAACAGGGGGTCACAGTGGTGTTCTCCCTTAAAGGCAAGTCAATCGGAAGTGGGTCCCCTTTGCTCTATATTTACCTTTATTGCTTTTAAGGCCGTAGTCTGTTCTAGAGCGAGATTTTTGACGTCATTTCTAATGTGCAATAACGTTTAAACCGTTGAAGTTGTCTTGATGAAAATTTACACGTGCATTTATTGATCCTTAGAGAATACTTGTACATAAAAAAAAAAATTATTTCAAATATTTTCATGTAGTTTTTTGCCTTGTTGCAACATGGTGCACCGAAATCGGCGCCCACTCTGGACAATGTTGTATGCATCTGAAAAAAAAAATATATATATATTCTCAACCTGTATGAGTATTCTGAGCACTGGTAGCAGAATTGGTACTTGAAAAATTTTTTTATTGAGTCGAACAATAATTTTGCCGACATTTTATAACTCGTCGAATACCCGAAAATGTACGAAATATCATTAATGAAAGTTTAGCAGGCCGCCATTTTGTCAAAATTTTTTTTTAAGTACCAATTCTGCTACCAGTGCTCAGAATACTCATACAGATTGAGAATATATATATATATATTTTTTTTTTCAGATGCATACAACATCCTTCAGAGTGGGAGCCGATTTCGGCGCACCATGTTGCAACAAGGCAAAAAACTACATGAAAATATTTAAAATAATTTTTTTTTTTAATGTACAAGTATTCTCTAAGGATCAATAAATGCACGTGTAAATTTTCATCAAGACAACTTCAACGGTTTAAACGTTATTGCACATTAGAAATGACGTCAAAAATCTCGCTCTAGACCAGACTACGGTCTTAATCTGCTTTTAATTCCATGCACTTCCATAGACAATGTATTTCTAAAGATATATTCAAAATTTCAAGTGAATCTGTTGAAAATTGTCTGAGTTACGTTTCCGGTCAACAATAATCGAGACGTCATCGTAAAAACGCTGCACAGCCGCCATTTTCAATTTAATCGCTTCAAAAAAATTATTGTATACAGTCACTGATGTGTACGATAAACACCCTTTTTTGTAATCTCGATTTATTTTGTAGTTTTTTTTTTTTTAAATCCCAAAAAAAGGCTATTTTTTCGGCCTCTAGACTGACTTAAACCGTTGACTTGACGAATTTTAACTTTAGATGCCAATCACGTTTGAGACTGAAAGTAAGCTGATTTTACAGACGACGAGTCTCCCACACTCTTACTTCAATATTTGCGTTTGGTATATTAGCCAGCGTTGATTACATTCGTGAAACTGCGAGAGTGATGAGAGAAAGAGAGAGAAAGATCGGTTATATCGTTTGGTAATCGAACTGTGTATTTTTCTTGGCCGCGGAATTAGAAATCTTGTCCGTCATCGTGTTTCGAATAATATACAAGTGACGAAAAAAGAGTGCATATAATCCTTCCCTTCGAGCTGTCTCGTATCGTCAATAGATTGTCAAATTAATCTTCTCTCATTCCTTCGACACTAAATTTTTTCGATAACTTATTCTTAAAATAAAAAAAAACAATCCCCTCACGCGCCAGGATAATTGAGAATGTGAAACTGGCGTCACGTAACGATACAAATATATATCCCCAACTCTATAGATGAATCGATGTCAATCCCTTCTTTTTTTTTTTCGTCTCCGTCCGTTTTTTTTTCAAACTCTCCTCGTCGATACATCAGTGGAGATTTCAATGTCGTTACGGACACGGCAATTCGAGACCTTAATCACTTGACGATCGGCGAAAATGCGAGAGAGAACGAGTGATAGCGCGAGGATATTTGCATCGGGGAGAAAGGGAGAGAGAGAGGACTCGTTCCCAGGAAATTGGAAAATCGAACGAGCGCGCAATATATCGCGCTCCATGCTTCATCCAACATTCGCCCATTTCCATCACTTTTTTTTTTTTTTTTTTTTTGTCCCGAAGAGCTTAATTCAACTCGGTCCAAGACTTGGCTTTCTTCATGTCGCTGGTAAATCGAGCGATCTCGGAATTGTACCGGTGTGTGTGTGAAGTTAGGAGATCACTTCCCAGCAGATAAAAAATAAAATAGAGTTCCCTTCGCATGCAGCCGAGTTCTACAGTTCTTGATAGTTTTTAACAATAGTCCTGTCGATTTATTCCCTGTACACGCGATTTTAGAAATGATCCTCTAACTTCCGCGAACCATTGTTAAGGTAGTATTCTGGTAACTTAAGGCGGTAGTCTGGTCTAGAGCGAGATTTTTGACGTCATTTTTAATGTGCAATAATTTTTAAACCGTTGAAGTTGTCTTGATGAAAATTTACACGTGCATTCATTGATCCTTAGAGAATACTTGTACATTAAAGAAAAAAATTATTTTAAATATTTTCATGTAGTTTTTTGCCATGTTACAACATGGTGCGCCGAAAGCCGCCTCAATCGGCGCCCACTCTGGACGATGTTGTGTGCAACTGAAAAAAAAAAAAAATATATATTCTCAATCTGTATGAGTATTCCGAGCACTGGTAGCAGAATTAGTACTGAAAAAAATTTTTTGACAAAATGGCGGCCTCTTGAACTTTCATTAATGATATTTCGTACATTTTCGGGTATTCGTCGAGTTATAAAATGTCGGCAAAATTATTGTTCGACTCAATTCTGCTACCAGTCCTTAGAAACAGGCTACCTAAGGTACGTGCAAAGTTTGAGCTCGATCGGTCCATTAGTTATCGAGATATCGTGGGCGCCGATTTGATAAACATAGTTCTGAGATAAACGCGTTCAAAGTTTTGACACCGTCCGCGCTACCTGAGCGCGCGGCTTGCTTAGAATTTTTATTTCTCGGCTAATTTTTGAAATATCAATAAACGGTTTTCAGGATCGTACGAAGAAAGGTCTAAGGAATAAGAAAATGAAAAAAAAAAAAAAAAATCGATTTTTTCAAATTTTTAGACCAGACTACCGCGTTGAGCTGACTTTCATGACTTTTTTGAAGGGCGTTTTTTTGTAGGGAAATAAAAATGAATTGTTTTGGATATTTAGGATGTTTTTATTTACATATTAAAGATACAAAAAAAAATGTTTGAAAAAATTTAATAGTTTATTAGTACTATTATTATTGATCGAAGTTGGCACCTCGAAAAAAAAGCGCGTGGATGGCCCCGGTGATTTTGGCTCTTGATGTTATCTGAAATAAAAAATTCTTGATAATTCTTAATCTATAGACATGTCATTCTGGTCGGAACTACTGAAGTTAAATTTCATGGATAAATAACAAAATGGCGGATTTTTTCCAAAGTTTTTTTTCCCCAAAGTCCGCCATTTTGTTATTTATCCATGAAATTTAACTTCAGTAGTTCCGACCAGAATGACATGTCTATAGATTAAGAATTATCAAGAATTTTTTATTTCAGATAACATCAAGAGACAAAATCACCGGGGCCACCCACGCGCTTTTTTTTTGGAGGTGCCAACTTCGATCAATAATAATAATAAACTATTGAATTTTTTCAAACATTTTTTTTTTGTATCTTTAATATGTAAATAACAACATCCTAAATATTCAAAACGATTCATTTTTATTTTCCTACAAAAAAACGCCCTCCAAAAAAGACATGAAAATCGGCTTGAGTTACCAGACTACTACCTTAAAAACTATCAAGAACTATAGAACTCGACTCGCGTGCGAAGGGAACTCCATTTTATTTTTGATCTGCTGGGATGTGATCTGCTAACTTCACACACACACACACTTGTACCGTTCGAAATACTTGACAATTATTCCGAAACAATTCGATGAATTATTATTATTTTCTTTTTCTTCTCTGTAAGTCGTGAAAAGAGGTAAACTTTGTGGAATTGATTTGCACGATAGTCGCGACAATTTTCATCGCTTGACAAAATATTTTTTTTGTATCGTTAGTAATTGCAACGTATTACATTTCTGATTTTTTACATCCCCTTTTTTTTCTCTGTTATCATTTTTATTGTATTGAAACGTCCGCCCTAGAAAGCTCCGGTCATCCCCCTAGAGTGTTGAACGCGCGACGACTATATTCAATTTTTTATTTACTTGAATTTTTACGCTCAAAGTACGAACGGTTTATTTTAATGTGTCTCTGCACTGAGTTTTTAGCTATCGAATGGTGAAACTTTCGATAGAAAAAAAAAAAAAAAGCAGTTGCCGGGGAACAATGATTTATGGATTATGATGATAATCAATGAAGAGATTTACGATTTTATATTTTGTAAAATTTGTTTGTAAATCGTTCATTCGATTCGTCACGATTTACGGGCAGTCGGGAAATTTCCAAGGTTCCTCGTTCCCAACCCCCTTTGTTACTTTCATCATCGTGGCATGTACAACAATGTACCGGAGAAGACAGAGGGATATAGTACGGATGAGCTATAAGCTCGAAACATTCTCTTCCCCCCTCCTCCCGTGTCTCAGCTCGATTAACCCTCGCTATACACACCCTCGTGTAACACACCCTTGTGTATAGCTAAATATACGTAAACGTTCCTGTATACGCCACACACACACGCACACATATTTAGGTTTCGCCATCAAAGGGTTTGGATGACGAGAGAACCCGGACTGTGTGTTACCCTATCGGGGTTGTTGGCGGTGTTATTGCGGTATGTTGGAAGGGGAGTAAGGGATGGAGTAGAGGTTCATGTACACCTGTCGAATATATCCACTCGACTGACGAGCTACAGGTGCATCAAAATCTATTCTGGCGAACCGGAAACCCCTTCACGATTATCCGTTCGTTATTACAGTATATTTAAAAAAAACATATATATATATATATACTAGGGGGGCTCTGCCCCCCTGCGCGCTTCGCGCACCACCCCCCCCCCCCCACCCTCGCCTCCCCCGCCCCCGCTAGATCCCCTCGACTCTTGTACACGGCGGCGGCGGCGGCGGCGAAATATTTATATAATATAGAGAGATATATTTTTTTTTATTGAGGGATCCACATACCCCTGCGCGCGCTGAAAACCGAGTGAACTTGAAAAATTATTATACACTATATGTGATGGAAGGAAAAAATTAAATTGTTTGGTTTCACATTTAGAATAAGAAGAAGAAAAAAGTAAAAAAATATTAAAAATTGAGTTATCGTGCCGACAATGTCTAAAAATGTAGTTTCGAGAAAAACCCGTAGAAAATAATGTTAAAATTGAAAAAAAAAATATATATATATACATTTTCATTGAGGGATCCACATACCCCTGCGCGCGCTGAAAACCGAGTGAATTTGAAAAATTATTATAAACGTTATGTGATGGAAGGAAAAAATTAAATTGTTTGGTTTTACATTTAGAATAAGAAGAAGAAAAAAGTTAAAAAATATTTAAAATTGAGTTATCGTGCCGACAATGTCTAAAAACGTAGTTTCGAGAAAAACCCGTAAAAAGTAATGTTAAAATCTACAAAAAAAATTGTCAATTTTTTTGTATCTTGTAGTTGAAGAGTTAATAAAAAATGTAAAATCAACAAATTAATTTTTCTTCCTGCAACATATAACCTTTGTAATGATTTTACGAATTTACTCGGTTTTTCGGCGCGCGCAGGCCTATGCGAGCCCTTAAAATAAATATTTTCATTAAATTTCCATAAATAAGGAAAATAAAAATGAATCGTTTTGGATATTTAAGATGTTTTAATTTACATATTAAAGATACAAAAAAAAATTTGTTTGAAAAAATTTAATAGTTTATTATCGTTATTATTATTGATCGAAGTTGGCACCTCGAAAAAAAGCGCGTGGGTGGCCCCGGTGATTTTGGCTCTTGATGTTATCTGAAAAAAAAAATTCTTCATAATTCTTAATCTATAGACATGTCATTCTGGTCGGAACTACCGAAGTTGAATTTCATGGATAAATAACAAAATGGCGGACTTTGGAAAAAAAGTGTTTTTATTTTAGCAAATAAATTTTGTTATTTATCCATGAAATTTAACTTCAGTAGTTCCGACCAGAATGACATGTCTATATATAAGGCCGTAGTCTGGTCTAGAACGAGATTTTTGACGTCATTTCTAATGTGCAATAACGTTTAAACCGTTGAAGTTGTCTTGATGAAAATTTACACGTGCATTTATTGATCCTCAGAGAATACTTGTACATTAAAAGAAAAAAATTATTTTAAATATTTTCATGTAGTTTTTTGCCTTGTTGCAACATGGTGCGCCGAAATCGACGCCCACTCTGTACGATGGTGTATTCATCTGAAAAAAAAATATATATATATATTCTCAATCTGTACGAGTATTCTGAGCACTGGTAGCAGAATTGCTGCTTAAAAAATTTTTTTATTGAGTCGAACAATAATTTTGCCGACATTTTACAACTCGTCATTAATGACATTTCAATGTATGAAATATTATTAATGAAAGTTCAACAGGCCGCCGTTTTGTCAAAAATTTTTTTTAAGTACCAATTCTGCTACCAGTGCTCAGAATACTCATACAGATTGAGAATATATATATTTTTTTTTTTTCAGATGCATACAACATCGTCCAGAGTGGGCGCCGATTTCGGCGCACCATGTTGCAACAAGGCAAAAAACGACATGAAAATATTTGAAATAATTTTTTTTTTTAACGTACAAGTATTCTCTAAGGATCAATAAATGCACGTGTAAATTTTCATCAAGACAACTTCAACGGTTTAAACGTTATTGCACATTAGAAATGACGTCAAAAATCTCGCTCTAGACCAGACTACGGCCTTAAGAATTATCAAGAATTTTTTTTTTCAGATAACATCAAGAGCCAAAATCACTGGGGCCACCCACGCGCTTTTTTTTTCGAGGTGCCAACTTCGATCAATAATAATAATAATAATAATAATAAACTATTAAATTTTTTCAAAAAATTTTTTTTTTTGTTTCTTTAATATGTAAATAAAAAGATCCTAAATATTGAAAACGATTCATTTTTATTTTCCTACAAAAAAACGCCCTCCAAAAAAGACATGAAAATCGTCTCAAGTTACCAGACTACCACGTTAAGAATTTTCGACGAGTTAGTTAAGAAATTAAAGAGGGGACGAAAGAGAGGGAGAGACGAGGGAAAATTCTAGCGCGTATTTATTAATGCACTCTTGTAACAACCAGTTTGCGAAACTTTTCACGGACGAACTGACAATCGGAAACTTTATATAGCATATCAACCGTTGAATTCAAGATGACAAGCTTTATGTGTGTATGTATATATCGGATAAATATCTATATATATAATGAATTTACATACCGTTATCAGAGACACGAGGTATTTATACACGAAGACTTTTGAACGTGACGTACATAAAGTTTTCTATGACGTTGGAAATATCTAAAGTTAATATACATATCTGTACGTACATATATATATTTTATATATTTATCTATAGGTTGTAGAACAGAAATTCTTCGTGAGTAACAGCTGAATAACGAGTCTCTATCTCTCTCTCTCTCTCTTTTTTTCTTCCTCTTTCTCTCTCCTCGTGGTAAATGCGTGTAAAGTTGTTAAAGTTTAACGGCGTTTCCCGGGACTAGTTGAAATCGATAATTCGCGGTGCGGGCGTTAAAATATGTTACTCTCAGCACAATGAATGTCACAAACTACAACGCGCGCAACCCCTCGGATTATCGACCGACTCCAAAGTCCAAAAGGGGGTTTTTTTTTCGCACTTTGCAAAAAAAAAACGGATTTGACGTTATTTTATTTTTTAATTTGTAAAAAAAAAATAGCATCGAAAATTCCAAACAGCCGATTGTTCGGAGACGATTTTCTTGTTGTGTAAAAAAATATTCAGATCCGAATCGATGAAAAATTGTCGACGAAGATGAAACAGGATTCAACTCCTTGTTTTTGTTACATACCGAGCAGAATTTTTTTTTTTTTTTTTTTTTGTTACATTACCTTAAAACAAGTAAACGTATTTTCAACACAGTTTTGCATTTAATAAAAAATGTAACGGGGTTTTTTTTTCTTTTTTTTTTTCTATCGGACTTTCAATCGTGCTGCTGCTGACCCTCTTCGAATTTTATGGGGCACGTTTTAATGGATGAAAAACGTTATGATCATCCGTAGGGTATACACGCCCAGTTCCTATTTTGTCTCTGTAGACTTTTCGCCGTACGGTTCGTCCCGTTTGGCCTTCCGGCAAGCGAGTACCGAAACCCATTGGAGTCAATCTAATTAACGGAGGTTTAAGTGTACTACGCCTCTGCGCGGATCGGGGTCGCTATCAAGTCGCTCCCTATATAATCCTATATATGCGTGCACCGTGGCGATGGAATCGAATGCACGAACCCGTGCAGATATTGCGATGAGAAATCAAGCTCGATTCCCGTTGTTGTCTCACTGATCGCTGCGTTAGGATAACTGTAGAGATCCGATCGGATCCCCATGACCGAAATGAAACGATCGTAAATGGATTCCAACGGGGATCCCGGACTCGATCGTCGGACTGTGCCCAGCTGCCCGATTTCCCCTCCGAATGAAACGAACATTCGTCTCACGCGGGCTGATTTTACGGGGCGAAAAAAAGTGATTTCTACGATTTTCGCGGTTTTCGCGGTTTTCATCATTGATTTTTTGACTTTTCGACAAAAATTCGGTGTTATTCGTGATCAGCGGAAAATTTCCGATCGAATAGGGTATCGAAAGATTGAAAAAAAAAAAAAAAAAAAAAAAAAAAAAAAAAAAATTCATTTTTTGTCCACTTTTCGGAAATCTAAAAATCTCGAAATTTCAAATGGCCATAACTTGGCTCCCGTTTGATCGATTTTTAATTTTGAGGGGGGTTTTGTAAACGTCTCGAGTAGACTTAGAGAATGCATTTTGGATTATCCCGATATCTCAATTATTGTAGCCGTGAGAGCGGGTTGAAAATCGGCGAAAAAAATGAGAAGGGGTATGTATGGAGAAATTCGCAAAAATCGATGGTCCGACTTTAAAAATCTGTGAAAAATCGAAAAATAATGATAGCACAATGATTCAAGCGCCATTTTGAAGGGTTTTCGATCACGAAAAGAATGAGCACAGAGTGGGGTTCCAACTCCATCGGGAAGCAACGTTACAGCAATTTTAGTGAAGCCACTTTTGGTTGGCCGAAATACAAAAAAATTTTGAATTTTTAAATTTTCTTTTAGGACGCTATATCAATGTATCTTGACTCGCTGATTACGAATTCAGTAGCCATTTCTTTGAAAAACTCGAAATTTCATTGAAAATCGTCCAAAAAGTGATTTTTCTCGTTTTTCGCCTTTTCCACATTGATATTTTGAGATTTCGACTAAAATTCGGTGTTATTCGTAATCAGCGGAAAATTTGCAATTGAATAGCGTATCGAAACATTGAAAAAAAGAGAAAAAAAATTTTTTGTAATTTTTTGCCCACCTTTTCGGAAACCTAAAAATCTCGAAATTTCAAATGGTCATAATTTGGCTCCCGTTTCATCGATTTTGGGTTTTGACGAGCGTTTTCGAAACGTCTCGAGTAGACTTAGAGAATGCATTTTGGATCATCCCGATATCTCAATTATTGTAGCCGTGAGAGCAGGTTGAAAATCGGCGAAAAAAATGAGAAGGGGTATGTATGGAGAAATTCGCAAAAATCGATGGTCCGACTTTAAAAATCTGTGAAAAATCGAAAAATAATGATAGCACAATGATTCAAGCGCCATTTCAAAGGGTTTTCGATCACGAAAAGAATGAGCACAGAGTGGGGTTCCAACTCCATCGGGAAGCAACGTTACAGCAATTTTAGTGAAGCTACTTTTGGTTGGCCGAAATGCAAAAAAATTTTGAATTTTTAAATTTTTTTTTAGGACGCTATATCGATGTATTTTGACTCGCTGATTACTAATTCAGTAGCCATTTCTTTGAAAAACTCGAAATTTCATTGAAAATCGTCCAAAAAGTGATTTTTCTCGTTTTTCGCCTTTTCCACATTGATATTTTGAGATTTCGACTAAAATTCGGTGTTATTCGTAATCAGCGGAAAATTTGCAATTGAATAGCGTATCGAAACATTGAAAAAAAGAGAAAAAAAATTTTTTGTAATTTTTTGCCCACCTTTTCGGAAACCTAAAAATCTCGAAATTTCAAATGGTCATAATTTGGCTCCCGTTTCATCGATTTTGGGTTTTGACGAGCGTTTTCGAAACGTCTCGAGTAGACTTAGAGAATGCATTTTGGATCATCCCGATATCTCAATTATTGTAGCCGTGAGAGCAGGTTGAAAATCGGCGAAAAAAATGAGAAGGGGTATGTATGGAGAAATTCGCAAAAATCGATGGTCCGACTTTAAAAATCTGTGAAAAATCGAAAAATAATGATAGTACAATGATTCAAGCGCCATTTCAAAGGGTTTTCGATCACGAAAAGAATGAGCACAGAGTGGGGTTCCAACTCCATCGGGAAGCAACGTTACAGCAATTTTAGTGAAGCTACTTTTGGTTGGCCGAAATGCAAAAAAATTTTGAATTTTTAAATTTTTTTTTAGGACGCTATATCGATGTATTTTGACTCGCTGATTACTAATTCAGTAGCCATTTCTTTGAAAAACTCGAAATTTCATTGAAAATCGTCCAAAAAGTGATTTTTCTCGTTTTTCGCCTTTTCCACATTGATATTTTGAGATTTCGACTAAAATTCGGTGTTATTCGTAATCAGCGGAAAATTTGCAATTGAATAGCGTATCGAAACATTGAAAAAAGAGAAAAAACATTTTTTGTAATTTTTTGCCCACCTTTTCGGAAACCTAAAAATCTCGAAATTTCAAATGGTTATAACTTGGCTCCCGTTTCATCGATTTTGGGTTTTGACGAGCGTTTTCGAAACGTCTCGAGTAGACTTAGAGAATGCATTTTGGATCATCCCGATATCTCAATTATTGTAGCCGTGAGAGCAGGTTGAAAATCGGCGAAAAAAATGAGAAGGGGTATGTATGGAGAAATTCGCAAAAATCGATGGTCCGACTTTAAAAATCTGTGAAAAATCGAAAAACAATGATGGTACAATGATTCAACCGCCATTTTTAAGGGTTTTCGATCACGAAAAGAATGAGCACAGAGTGGGGTTCCAACTCCATCGGGAAGCAACGTTACAGCAATTTTAGTGAAGCCACTTTTGGTTGGCCGAAATGCAAAAAAATTTTGAATTTTTAAATTTTCTTTTAGGACGCTATATCGATATATTTTGACTCGTTGATCACGAATTAAGTAGCTATTTCCTTGAGAAACTCAAAGATCCGTTGGAAGTCGTACAAAGTGTCTGCGAAGTGTGAAACTGTGAAGCTCATAGTTGAAATTTCCAACTCGATCGTGATTCCAAAGGTGTGGTGACTCCATGCGCCACCTCCCTCCTGATATCCGCTATCATTGCATTCTGCACATGCACTTTGTAGCTATAGCTCGCGAGAGATAGCGATAGAGTGAGAGAGAGAGAGAGAGAGAGAGAGAGAAAGAGAGTACAGCACTTGGAGTTTACTTCCATGAGCGTGAGGCTGCTCTCTCTCGCTCTCATAGTATCGGTTGCTCACAATGAAACGAGGTCAGAGCTTTCCTTCCACCGCACCGCAAAGCCGACGAAGTAACTAATCTCCCCAAAGCCTGGGAAATAACTGACGAGTCTCTCTCTCTCTCTCTCTTTCTCTTTGTCATGTTCTATGTCTTGATTATACACAGCAATCATCCACATTTTGGTGTGACACTTCCACAACAGGATGAGCATTTATTGGATGTACGTTCGACATGAGACAGTAGCTTGCTCTTTATTCCCAGTGGAAATATATCACGCGACAATTTACCAAGAATTTTTTCTAAACCCAACGATATCGTCGAGTTTGATAAAGCGCCCTAATTTTTTTCCCTAATTACGAAAGTTTCTAATATCGCTCCTTAAATAAAATTGGCTTTCTTTGCGTATCGCTTATGTTTATAAAGTTATCGCAACAAAAAACAAGGTGTATGAATACTTTTTTGACCCACTGTATATTTTTTGATGCTCGCGGGGCGGTCCATCATGGAAACGCGAAACTGTCAGGGAAAATACACTTTCAGTGGGGAAAATCATCATTACACGACGCGGACGATGGACCCGCTGGTTATGTGATGACACACCCGAGTGCATTAGCCAGCTGAGAGACGGAGAAAGAGAAATAGAGAGAGAGAGAGAGAAACCAGTAGGAAAACGCTATAAATAAGATGACGAGCATGTGGCTTGTCTTTCGTCACCCGGATGGGAGATTTTTTTAACATTGCGGTGGAGTATGTGCGATCAATTTTCGAAGTTTTCGGAAAATTTATAGAGAAAGTTTTATGGACTTTAGAGCTTACTACTATAATAAAACTGGCGAGTTTGTATGTTTGTTCGAACGCGCTAATCTCAGGAAATACCAATCCGATTTGGAAATTTTTTTTTTCATTAGACAGCCCGTTTATTCGGGAAGGCTTTGCGCTATATAACTTTATGCTACGACCCTGAGGAGCGGCGTTCTGTGATTTATGATCTATTTTTTTGTTTTTTTTTTCTTCGGAAAAAATCGTCGTAAGGGGATTTAAATGACAAAAATATGTTCAATAATTAAAACCGCTCTAATTTTATCGTCACAGTCTTTGAACGAATGTCTTAGCAACGTACGATGTTTACGAACGAGAAAAGAATGGTTTTTCGTCCTCAACCGAATCCCGCAACCACGATTTTTAGCTCGTAAGTGTAACTTCATTTTTTTTTTCTTTGTTTTTCTGTAAATTCTGCCCGCGAGACAAATTATACGAATTACAGGACTCTGCCAGGATGCGACACGTTCCTTTTTCAATTCTGTACAATATACTTTACCGATTAGTCGTTAAAACTTCGTCGCAACGAAATTAGAGCGGTTTTAATTGTTCGCATATTTCTGACGACTCGACACCCTTTTAAGAAAAATTTATTAGGAACTATAAGAAATTTAAAAAAAAATTTCTATTAGAAATCAGAAAATTTAATGAGAAATTTAAGTAGGAAATTTAACTAAGAATTTCAGCGAATTGCTTCATGAATTTTGTTTATAATACATTTTTTATTTTTTATTATTATTATTATTGTTATTGTTGGTGGGAATTAGGAAAGTTTTTTACGTACTTTGACATTTAACGTAAGCGAAATAATTTATAAAATTCCGATGAAAACTCGGTCCGCGAAACATTGCGTTCTTTCTCAAAAACCCATTTCTCGCTTGCGCTCCGGCGAGAGATTGACGTTTTATCTCTCTCTCTCTCTTTCTCTCTCGGCCGTGCACAGCATCCGTGCAAGTGAGCCTTGCCTTGCCAGCGTTCACGAGAGCGATTTTCTCGTCCAAGAGAGCCTCTGCATTCTTTCCTCGCTATTTTTACGTACTCGGCGGGCACGTGTGTGGGACGTTATGGCCGCGAGGAACGAGCCGCGAACGAGTGTAAAACACGCGAGTAACCGCGATCTCTCGGAACATACGCGGCATTTTGCAATATCTTTCGAGTATCGAAAATTTCGTCTTCGGTATTAACGCCGAGAGTGCGCGAGATAAATCATTGCCGTTTGTGATAAAACGTCGAGGTTCAGTAAAACCGAAAGACAAATTAGTACTTTCGTGAAAAAAGTCTATTCGATAATGAATAAATCGATTTTTTTTTCCCTCGAATCCCCAGGCATCCTCGTAACTTAAGGTCTGGTAACTTAAGCCGATTTTCATGTCTTTTTTTGGAGGGCGTTTTTTTGTAAGAAAATAAAAATGAATCGTTTTGGATATTTAGGATGTTTTTATTTACATAGTAAAGATACAAAAAAAAAATTTTTTGAAAAAATTTAATAGTTTATCACTATTATTATTATTGATCGAAGTTGGCACCTCGAAGTTGGCAGTCCGGGTCCTAACTTTTTTTCTACCGAACCGATTGCTTTCAAATTTTAACAGGCTACTCTACGCACTTATAGTTCTCGTCGGAACCACCGAGAAATTTTTTCACCCCTAACTTTTTATTTTACAACCCCTTCTTTGCTAAAATAAAAGGACTTTAGCAAAGAAGGGGTTGTAAAATAAAAAGTTCGGGGTGAAAAAATTTCTCGGTGGTTCCGACGAGAACTATAAGTGCGTAGAGTAGCCTGTTAAAATTTGAAAGCAATCGGTTCGGTAGAAAAAAAGTTAGGACCCGGGCTGCCAACTTCGAGGTGCCAACTTCGATCAATAATAATAATAATAATAATAAACTATTAATTTTTTTCAAAAACATTTTTTTTTTGTATCTTTAATATGTAAATAAAAACATCCTAAATATCCAAAACGATTCTTTATTATTTTCCTACAAAAAAACGCCCTCCAAAAAAGACATGAAAATCGGCTTAAGTTACCAGACTACTACCTCAAGGAATTTCACATTTATTTTACATTTATTTGTTTACTTAAGGAATGAGAAATATACGCGAGAAGACAATTTTTCCAGCGACAAAAAATCGACATCGGCAAAATACGATGCAAATTATCAAAATGAATTCTCTTTTAATTACGAAAAACCCGGTCATGCCCGAATCGCGCATCTCGCGTTTCCCCTGAGTGAAATTTTGGAATTTCTTATGTCTCAAAGGCCAATGGCAATTCGCCGGCTAATAAATGAGCACATTTTGATGGATATCGCTGGAAATATTCATCGAAATGAAATATTGAAAAGATATTTTTGAATTTTTTTTTTTTTTTTAATATCGCCCATTTTGGACCCTCGAAAATCTCGAAATATTTTTTTTTTTTTCTTAAATCTCTCAATGGTCATGTTTAGAACGTCTCTGTCTCGTTGCGTGCCAAATTTCAAGACGATAGGTCAAACCGTTTAGGTTTTTTAGAGGCATGCTCATTGGTGCGACGTTGAAGGGGATGTTTTTCGTTTATGGAACCGTAAAAATTATCGTATCGAGATAACACGCCTATAGCCACTGATCGCGGGTGTATTAAAGGGGGAAATAGGGTTAGGACAGCGTTTTCTCAATGATTTTCATGAATTTTTTTATAGTATAAAAAATGAATATAATTTATTGAAACTTTGAGAATATTTTATACATATATTTAAGTATATACTATAAAATTTTTGAACAATTTCCTTGAAAAACACCGAAGATATCAGCGACCCCATATTGCAGGTCACAATCAGACTCAGCATTTTGCGTACATTCTGGAAGCCGCAATTTTCATCTGAAATCAAACGAGGTTGGAATTTACTTTTATTATATGTCTCTCTTCTATATGAACCTAAATGCTATCAAAAAAATAGGAAATTGAATTTTTTACAGGGGTCAAAACAAAAAAGCATGATTTTTTGCCATTTTTTACAACATTTATTGCAAAAAAAAAATGATTTTCAATAATGATAATATTCCGATTTTAGGTTCATATAGAGCACAATACTATGAAGAAAGTAACTACCAATTTTCAAAACGATTGGTTGAAAACTTTTCAAACTAGCGTGTACGCAAGTTCAAGTCGTTTCCAAAAAAACGCGTTTGAAAAAATAGCGCGCTCGGGGCCTCAAGGAGAGCTACTCACTTTAATGGCTTATGACATTAGAACGAGTCGGAATTTTCATTTAAAATTTTGGGAACATTTTTTCAATAGTTTTACTAACAATTTATGAAATAAAAAAAATCGATTTTTTTAACCGTCTGACCCTATTTCCCCTCTTAATCGTACGGGCAAACAATTGTTTGCTTTGATGGTATGCCAGTGAAAATGTAACCTATCGATTTACACATGGACGGTGTATTATGGCACATTACTCCATCAGGATGGTCTAAACCCTCCCTCCCTCCACCCCGCATAAATAATATATATATATATGTGCATTTATATTTCGCTCGATAGTTCAAGCCCAAGATATACACAGATGGTATGTATATCTTGGGCCTGTAGAAATTGTTCAAGTACATGTATATACATACATAGGCTTTTGCCCGCGGGATTAGTTCGCGAAACGAGCTTCGTCACGATCCTTGAAGCTGGGGGGGTGCTGGGCGAGCTTATAAATAACTTTTTAACACGTGCTCAACTTTGTGGCAGTATATTATCTCTTCGGATTAATAGAGTGTATTTTGTATAGCTTGTGTTTTCGGCGAATAGGAAGCAGGACTTTTTTTTTGTTTTTTTTTTAATTAAAAAAAAAGTAAAACCGTCACTCGAGGGGGGAATGCATCATGCATTTAAGAGGTGAGGCCACTCCAGAGGCCGAAAAAATATAGGCTTTTTTGGGGATTTAATTTATTTTTTTCAGAAAAAACTACGAAATAAATCGACATTACAAAATAGAGTGTTTATCATACATATCAGTGACTGTATAGAATAATTTTTTTGAAGCGATTAATTTCAAAATGGCGGCTGTGCAGCGTTTTTCTTATGACGTCTCCGTTTTTGTTGGCCGGAAACATAACTCAGACAATTTTCAATCGATTCACTCGAAATTTTGAATATATCTTTGGAAATACATTGTCTAGGGTAGTGCGTAGGATTTTTTTCGATATATTGATTTTTGTCGAAATGCCTCACTTTCAAAGTGAAAAGTGAAAAGTGAAAAATTTGCTTAAAATCTTACAAAATCGTCAGACAATTGTTAATAACAAATGAACTATGCAATATAAAAAGAAAATCCTACGCACTTCCATAGACAATTTACTTAATAATATTTGTTATTTAAAAATAATTTATTGTTTTTTTTTATTACTATTAGTGTGGTTAATTCTCATCAATATTATTTTGTATTACGAACGATATTGTAAAGTGATTATAGCGTTAGGAGTAATAAATCTCTGGCCGAGATTAAGGGAGTAAAAAATGTAATTCGCCAAGCGCGGGGCTGGTGTCCTCAATTGTGGCATCGAGTTGTTGTGGGACGAGGGAGGGTTGCGGGGGTGGTATCAATCATTAAACGACACGAGGTTGCGAGTACAATCGTGAGAAGACTGTTGTTAGGTATGTACTTTTGTCCCGGTGTTACTACCCTTGAGCCTCTAATCAAGGGTGGACTTTGCAGAGCACAAATGTATTATATTCATACATTGAACGCGACTGACAATAGAGGGTGCCCTGCTTATATCTCCCGTGTATTTTATTAACGGCGATATATATAGATGCTTTGAATGAATAGCGTGACTCCTCACGTATACACATATGTGAAATGATTAAATGCCCCATACACATATATATGGGGCATTTCGTGAAAAATCACAAAACTTTGGAACCGATCAATTTTAATTTAGATGATTTTTTTCTCGCTCTATTGTCGTTACTGCCGAAGGGACCATCGGTGATTTTTTCCTCCATCCGTTCTCGTTTTTATAAATTATCGAAGATTTTCCAAGGTTTAAAATTCGAAGTGGCCTGAAAACAAACGAAAAATAATATCGAGATAAACGATCAAGGGAATTTTTGCCGTTTTACAATTTAGCTTAAGGTTGTAGTCTCGTAACTTAAGCCGATTTTCATGTCTTTTTTGGAGGGCGTTTTTTTGTAGGAAAATAAAAATGAATCGTTTTGGACATTTAGGATGTTTTTATTTACATATTAAAGATACAAAAAAAAATTTGTTTGAAAAAATTTAATAGTTTATTATTATTATTATTGATCGAAGTTGGCGCCTCGAAAAAAAAGCGCGTGGGTGGCCCCGGTGATTTTGGCTCTTGATGTTATCTGAAATAAAAAATTCTTGACAATTCTTAATCTATAGACATGTCATTTTGGTCGGAACTACTGAAGTTACATTTCATGGATAAATAACAAAATGGCGGATTTTGGAAAAAAAAAACTTTTTTCCAAAGTCCGCCATTTTGTTATTTATAAAAAAAAATTTGTTTTAGAAAAAAAAAATTTTTGTATCTAAATAAAAACATTCTAAATATCCAAAACTATTCATTTTTATTTTCTTACAAAAAAACGCCCTCCAAAAAAGACATGAAGATCGGCTTAAGTTACCAGACATCTACCTTAACGTTAATGAGTGACACAAGCAAAAATCATTAAAGATCCTGTTGAAAAACTCAAACTTACGTTTTTCGTAATAATCGCAATGATTTTGTTAAAATGGTCGATTGTTTTTTTTTTTTTTTTTTCCCCCTTTTTAATAATCTCCGACCGAATATATCATTCATGTTGTCGTATCATTCGAACGAACGCCCGGTTCGGGCATTCGAAAAGTATAACGATTTATCGCGGTGTCTGGACTATTTTTCTCGCGAAACTTCCAGTTTCACATTCATCCGCGCGTTTCAATCTCGACGGGATTCGATGTAACACCGCTACTCGAGGATCTCGGCAAGATTAGAGTTCTGGGATGAGCATGAGAGAGAGAGAAAGAGAGAGCAAAAATTCTGATATGCCGGACGAGTTCCGCGGTCCACACTCGACCCCGTCCAATCCAGCATCCCTCCCCGACATTTTTAGTACCTCGAGATAACACGCCCGAGGCATTCGCCGTCGCGACGAATGCTCATCTCCCTATACACTTTTGTACGGTCTCTTCCGGACGAAACGAATGTCTTCCTTATTTTCAATATTTTTTTTCAATTCTTTTATTTCAATGGAAATTTTTTTTTAATTGCTCACATAACCACTGCGCGCCCTGAAAACCGAGTCAATTTCAAAAATTATTATAAAGGTTACATAGCGAAAAAAAAATTACATTGTTGATATCACGTTTTTTATTAACTCTTCAACTATAAGAAAAAAATTTTAAAAATGTATTAAATAATATTGGCATTATTTTTTAAGGGTATAAATTGAACTACTGATGAAAACCATGGCGGCCCCTCGTCGACATCATAACTTCACCAAAAATTATCCAATCGGCAAAAGTAAAAAAGAATCTGGTAAAATAATTTAGCAGTAATAGTCTAACGGAGGGAATTTTTTATTTCCTCAAAAATCAAGAAATTACAGTATTTCAAACTTTAGTGTGCAATTAAAAAAAAAAATTGGTGTTTAATAATTTACAAAAAATTGTCTAACCAAAAAATTACAAAAACCTCTCGTCAGACTATAGACAAAGTGATTATTAAGTTAAAAAAAAAATTGTTAAACAACATTAAAAATTGACTGAGTTGTCGTGCCGACACTGTCTAAAAACGTAGTTTCGAGAAAAACGCGTTTAAAGCTTCTGGTAGGTAGCCGTTCCAACCCGTTGTCCGGTCACATTTATCGCCATAACTTAGTAACGGAGTGGAATTTTCTTAAAGGTTTTTTATTTTTTTGGATTCCTAAAAGTATAAAGAATAAAAGTCTGTAAAAACAAATCGATTTTCTAAAAATTTCAGTGGTACACGAGGCCTTAAGAATCTTCTTAACAAAAAATGTGCTTAAAACAAAAACAACGCACTCTTGGCTAAAATCGTGATCTTACTAACAACAGAATAATTGACAAGTCCCGAAAGTGTTCCACACGGTTGACAATGATTGGAAATGAATTTTCGAAGAAGAAAAAAAAATGGAAATAAAAAAAGTGGTCCGGAATATTTTTTTCACGGGCACGTACCGAAGGAAATTTTTTTTTTTTAATTCTATATAGGAGAGGGAATGATCGTAGTCTATTTACACCAAGTATACTTGAACATGGGGTAAATATGGAGCAAAGGGGACCCACTTCCGATTGACTCGCCTTCAATATATGTTGTCTAGGGACCCTTTCTGAACAACTTTTTTCTCCGTCACAATTGGGGGTCGTTATTTATTAAAAAGTTATTAATAAATAAAGTTAATAATTCATATAGCTATTTTTCTTATAGCAGCCAGTTCCAATCATCTTGTCCTTCACAAGTGTTGTTAAGAATATCTCCCTGAGTAACATACCAAAAGTTTTATCCGTCCTCATTGTTTGTTAAAAAGTTATCAACAAAATAAAATTCATAAATAGAATATGGAATACTTGCATGGTGGCCAGTACACGTATGACCGGAGGGCCTGCGGCCCCCCTGCCCCCACCGCATACCAGCCCATAGACAAACCAAAAACAACCCCAGTAACCTAAAGAAACAAACAGACAAACCCAACAAACAAACCCAAAACCCAAACGAACAAACCCAACAAACAAATCCAAACCAAACAACCCAACTAAACAAGCTAACCTAACAACCTAAACGAACAGACCCAACAACCCCAATATATCCAAAATAAACCCAAACCAAAAACCGAAACCCAATAAACAGACAAATCAAAAACAAAAAACCCAAACAACCTAAACAACCCAACCCAACAAACAAGCCAACATTTATGAAACTTTTTTTGTTGTCACATTGAAACAACAAATCTGAAGGACAAGGTGATTAGGACTGGCTGGTATGAGGAAAATAGCTATATGAATTATTAATTTTATTTGTTAATAACTTTTTAATAAATAACGACTCCCAATTGTGTCAGAGGAAAAAGTTTTTCAGGAAGGGTCCCTACGAAACATATATTAAAGGTAAGTCAATCGGAAGTAATACCCCTTTGCTCCATATTTATCGACACTATACTACTCCAAAATTGAACGAATGAAAAAGTCGTAGAAGAAAAAGATTAACTACTCTACTCTCCCCTTGGTTGGAACAATGTTGACAAATATTAGGAAACGAATTTAAAAAAAAATCGTGACTTCATACAGAATGTCCCATATGTATATATAACCCTACGGCCAGTAGTCCATTACTCATCGGCTAGCGCATGGAGCGCGCCTGTCAAATGGACAGCCTCGAGTGTCCCTGAGCTCAGACTATACACACTCGCGGAAATCTAATAAAACACGAGCCCCTAATCATAGAGTATTGCGGTTAACCGTAAAAAAAAAACAACCGGTTGCCATCATTTTCTATACGTAGAAAAAAAAAAAAGTTTCTTTTCAAATTATTTATTAGAATTAAAACTCGAAGACAATCGATTTATTGAATTTTCGGCATTTCAAATTTATTCATACTTAAGGGTTATGGCCACGGTAGCGGATAAAAAATCATGTGGACATTTTACAATTTTTTCTTCTATGAATAAAGTGATTTATTTATAAAACTAATTACACATCTGTTTAGTTGAATATCAAGCTAATGAAAGATATATTTTTTTTTGTTATACAAAATCGCCGACTACTGCCATTTGCTTTTGGTAACTTTTTTCTTTTTGAGGCGCTCCGCCGTCTGACATTTGGCATTCACAATTTTTGTGCTAGAGGAAAACATAAAATTCTCGTTAATCTACATCAGAATACCTAGAAAAGTACGTACGGTGTTTTCGGATTAATCAAAAAATTTTCATTCCATGAGCAGTTTTGTACGAAATTTTTCACTGGACATTCACCTTTTAAGGTAGTAGTCTGGTAACTTAAGCCGATTTTCATGTCTTTTTTGGAGGGCGTTTTTTTGTAGGAAAATGAAAATGAATCGTTTTGGATATTTAGGATGTTTTGATTTACATATTAAAGATACAAAAAAAAATTTGTTTGAAAAAAATTAATAGTTTATTATTATTATTATTATTATTATTGATCGAAGTTGGCACCTCGAAAAAAAAGAGCGTGGGTGGCCGCCCCGGTGATTTTGGCTCTTGATGTTATCTGAAATAAAAAATTCTTGATAATTCTTAATCTATAGACATGTCATTCTGGTCGGAACTACTGAAGTTAAATTTCATGGATAAATGACAAAATGGAAAAGGACGTTTTTTTCCAAAGTCTGCCATTTTGTTATTTATCCATAAAATTTAACTTCAGTAGTTCCGACCAGAATGACATGTCTATAGATTAAGAATTATAAAGAATTTTTGATTTCAGATAACATCAAGAGCCAAAATCACCGGGGCCACCCACGCTCTTTTTTTTCGAGGTGCCAACTTCGATCAATAATAATAATAATAATAAACTATTAAATTTTTTCAAAAATTTTTTTTTTGTATCTTTAATATGTAAATAAAAACATCCTAAATATCCAAAACGATTCATTTTTATTTTCCTACAAAAAAACGCCCTCCAAAAAATACATGAAAATCGGCTTAAGTTACCAGACTACGACCTTAAGTTCAAATGCCCACGATATGCGAATAAACAAACATTTTTCAAATTCCGTACGTACTCTAGGTATTCCGATGTAGATCAACGAGAATTTTGAGTTTATTACAGGCGGACATTAATAATCTTTGCCAAAAAAATATATAATGCGACGTTCATTTTTTTTTCTAACCGAGTATATTCGACGCGATATTTTCTCGGGTAAAATTTGCATCCGGTCGCGGGATGAATGTTGGAAGGAAAACTATTAGTTGGGTGGTAGCACTGCGCTATCTTCACAATTGGCTTTTCTCGTAACCAGGAATCTCATCCACCGTTAAATTTATATGAAAGAGCTTTTTATATTATGTGTATACTAAAGAGAGATAGAAAGAGATAGAGAGAAAGAGAAAGAGAAAGAGAAAGAGAGAAATGGGTACACGACGTTGACCCACTTTTCTCCGACACTCCTTCGGTATATTATTTGTACGCTATATATGTGTCCTAGAAAATATACGAAAGTATATATTTTACGAGAGATACATAGAGAAAATGTGTATGTGTGGCGACGCGGTGATCCTCACGGTTAGACCGATTCATCCCCGTGTTTTATGCCGTTACAATGTTTCGCGTATATAATATCCCTTCTCTTGCATCAGCGCCAAGGACCAATTTTACTTCCTCGCAAAATTCTCTCGGGTATTAAAACGTGTGACGATTTTCGTCTGGGCGAAGAGAATAAATATAAAATAAAACGCTCCTTTGAGAACGAGGACAACTTTTTGATTTTCGTTAAAGAAATAAATGAAAAACATTAATTCAACGTAAATTAAACGAATTGAAGCGCCGTGATGAGAGAGTTGCACTGCATTGCATCCTTGTTATTTAATTACTTAATTATTTAAGGATTTAGTGAAGGCTACATTATTAAGGACACTTTGAAGTAGATTTAGTAAAAAATTTCATTAAAAAATAATCAAAATTAACAACTGGTTCATCTCAAGAGACAAAAAATTACATATTGATTTTTTTCAACATTTTTTGTTCATTCCATATATATATATATATATAAGTAAATAAATAATATAGTATATGAATCAATGTATATATAATAAATATATATATATTTATTGTATATAAATGTAAATGTATGAGACTGCATCGCCTCGGGTCCGACCAAAGTACGTTTATACTACTGCTAATCCGTATTACTGCATACAATTCGCACTGTACCTACGCGAACTAGATACGCGTATATCTCCGCATGCAGAATACCTATGTGAATGTTGTATCGAATCGTTGAGCGTGCAACGAACCTCTAGGGACCAGCCATATACGACAAATTAACAACAGTACAGTATACAACGAGATAGACGAATAAATAGTTTTAGTCCACAGGGAGTGGCGTGAAGGGACTCGTTAAATAATTATTTTTAATTACTAAAATGTCGTTCACAACGTACGAGAGATCGTCAAATTGATTGTTAATTATTGGAAAATTTGTGGAAACCGTTCTGTCTCTTTTTAATTTAATACTTTTTAACGTATATACTAATTACAGTTGCGATAAAAATAAATTGAAGTGAAAAAAATAATTTTACAAAAGTATATTCAACGTGCGTTATTCATTACATAATCCACGTTTGTATGAAATAGAGGGCAGTTAAAAAAAAAAGTTTTCGCATACATAAAATATTAAAAATACATTTTTATTAGAATTCTATATTGATAATTGAAATTTCCAAGAAATTCTTACTGAAAAGAAAATATCTATATTAAAAATAATTTTTAATTACTGAAATGTCGTTTACAACGGTACGAGAAGTCGTTAAATTAATTGTTAATTATTGGAAAATTTGTAGAAACTATTTTGCCTCTTCTTAATTTAATACTTTTTATCGTATATACTAATTACAGTTGCGATAAAAATAAATTGATGTGAAAAAAATAATTTTACAAAAGTATATTCAACGCACGATATTCATTTTATCATCCACGTTTTTATGAAGTACAGGGACGTTAACAAAAAAAGTTTTCGCATACGTGACATATTGAAAATATATTTCGATTATAATTCTATATTGATAATTGAAATTTCCAAGAAATTCTTACTGAAAAGAAGATATATTAAAAATAATTTTTGATTACGTTAATTATCGAAATCCTTGAATTAATTGTTAATTATTGGGAAATTTAGAGAAACTCTTTTGTTTCTTGTTAAATTATTACTTTTTAACGTATATGCTAATTACAGTTGCGATAAATATAAATTGAAGTGAAAAAAATAATTTTACAAAAGTATATTCGACGCGCGATATTCATTTTATAATTCACGATTGTATAAAATACAGGGACGTTAAACCGAAAAATCAAAGTTTTCGCATACATAACATATTAAAAATACATTTTTATTACAATTCTATATTGATTATTGAAATTTCCAAGAAATTCTTACTGAAAAGAAAATATCTATATTAAAAATAATTTTTAATTACGAAAATGTCGTTTACAACGGTACGAGAAGTCGTTAAATTAATTGTTAATTATAGGAAAATTTGTAGAAACTATTTTGCCTCTTCTTAATTTAATACTTTTAATTAATTTAATACTTATATTTGCGATAAAATTAATTGATGTGAAAAAAATAATTTTACAGAAGTATATTCAACGCACGATATTCATTTTATCATCCACGTTTTTATGAAGTACAGGGACGTTAACAAAAAAAGTTTTCGCATACGTGACATATTGAAAATATATTTTGATTAGAATTCTATATTGATAATTGAAATTTCCAAGAAATTCTTACTGAACAGAAGATATATTGAAAATAATTTTTGATTACGTTAATTATCGAAATCCTTGAATTAATTGTTAATTATTGGAAAATTTGTAGAAACTCTTTTATTTCTTCTTAATTTAATACTTTTTAACGTATATACTAATTACAGATGCGATAAAAGTTAATTGAAGTGAAAAAAATAATTTTACAAAAGTATATTCAACGCGCGATATTCACGTTTTTTATAATTCACGTTTTTATAAAATACAGGGACGTTAAACCGAAAAATCAAAGTTTTCGCATGCATAACACATTAAAAATACATTTTTATTACAATTCTATATTGAGAATTGTAATTTCCAAGAAATTCTTACCGAAAAGAAGACGTTTATATATTTATATATACACAGATGTGTGTAAATCCGTGAATATTGTTTTACGAATTCAATCCTCGACTTATGTTCGTTCTCTCGGGAAATTGGATGTCTCTCGGGCCGAGGAGTGGTTTTAAAGTCATACGTGGGAGGGACGGGGGTGAGAGAATCTCGTGAAACTTTGATTACCCGTAGGCAAGCGCGCGCCAACTTTTATTCTCAGGGACGCGTTTTATGCGTATTACGACGAGGACGGATCGCTGTTTGAGAATTGAAGTCTCTTCTCTCGTTGTTTCCTCAAGTCCTCGATAATTAAATTATAAAATATAAGCGTATGTCACGACAAAAAAAAAAGCTCAACTTTCAGATTTCGTATCAAGTGCGTAATTTTCGCGCGTCCAAAATTAAAAAAAAAATATCCTCAATCCGTTAATAGACTCTTCGCGATTAAACGTCGGAAAACAATTCCTCCCCCTCCGCCCGAAATTACACTGTAAAATAATAATTATATCGATTTTTCCTTTAGGCCTTGTCGTTTTTCGCGAAAAACCTACGTTACTATTGTAAATTTTGAAATTTTCCCATTCTTACTAGGTAGATAGAGGTCTTGAGAATTACTCGAAGAAATTTCAAATCATTCGGTTTGATAGTTTAGAAATGGCATTTGGATGAATATTTCAATGCATTCTATCGATATTACAGAGTCATTACTTAAAAAAAACACACACTCTTACACACACAGGCACGTAACTTCTGAAGAACGAGAGTAAATTGTGAAAGGTTGATTTTGTAAATTTTGTTCTCGAACACAAACTTTTGTGGCTTTTCCTCGTTCTCCCCTCCGCGATATTTTCCCCTACCGAGGACGACGATTTATTTTTGTTCACCCGGTATATCTACGCATTTAATTTGGGCGTCGCCTAGACGCGCGCTGCTCTGGCATACAACAGAGAGAAAAAAAAAAAAAGAGCGAGAGCTTTTTGGCAAGCTTCAATAGCCACGTCTGCTTTAACCAGAAAACAAAGAAACGGTCTTAATTCACGTAACTTTGAGTATTAAATCTCGTGACATCGGGCCATTTATTGACAAGCAATCTATTAAAAAAAAAAAAAAAAAAAACAACGAAATGTCTCAACCCGCACGACTTTGCGCGTAATGTCATCTTATTTATAACCTTTTGTCAGCGATCGACATGCAGATATATTCGAGATTTGAAAATCTCTCTCCTTCGCACATTTCATCCCCGTTGTTTCCATCGCCGAAAATCGGCAGCTCGCGGAATCTCCGGCGTTACGTCACTCTTAAATCCACGTTCATATATATATATATATTAGGGCGATTTTTTTTTCGACTATTTTTTTTTTTTTTCAGTCCTCACCCGAAATTTTGTTGGATATGTCGAAAAAGGATATGTAGAATATGTATAAAAGAAAATGTAAACGAAAAATTTGTTGGAAATTTAATTTCCTACAAAAAAGGTCCTATCGACCCAATTGCTTAGATTAATATTTCTTGAGATATTGAACTTTAACTTATGAGTAGTATACAATTTATAAAATATGAAATATTAAATAATAAAAAAAATAAAAAATAAAAACAGTTCAATATGTCAAGAAATATTAATCTAAGCAATTGGGTCGATAGGACCTTTTTTATAGGAAGTTAAATTTCCAACAAATTGTTCGTTTACATTTGTTTCGTAAAGTTAATTGTTTCAGAGATAACAGCAAAAAAACGAGAATTTTGGGTAAAAATCAACTTCAGTGACCCGTACCAACTCACCAGTACAATTTACACTTTCGTCGCAAAAGGCACTTTTTTAGATTGTTTTATTCCGAGTAAATCGAAGCCAAGAACAATATGATAGCATAAAATGCGGCTGAGTTATAGAAATTTGAAAAAAAAAAAAAAAAAAAAAAAAAACGATTTACGTGTATTTTAGATGGAAAATCTTCTCACGCTTTAGGAAAGTACTTAGAATTAATATTAAGGGCTGTAACTTTCAGGGAATTTTTTTTTCGACATATCCAACAAAATTTCGGGTGGGGACTGAAAAAAAAATAGTCGAAAAAAAAAAAATCGCCCTAATATATATATACAGAACCAACAGCATCTTGTAGAAAGCTTACGAATTTTTTTTTTTTTCTTCAAGTTTTATTTTCACGCATACTCGAACTACAGTGACGCTCGTCGGCCTTTCGTGTTTGGACAAGAAAAAAAATCGGTCAAGCGTTAACTTGTATAGTTTGCCGAGGGCGCTTCCGTACCATTCCCCTCCAGTTATGTTGTTTTTCGCCTCGACGCGACATTGTTCATTTTTATTCACTCATGCTCATTCTCTATTCCCAACCTATTTTTCTTTTCTTTCTCACGTACAAGGATCTTCTCCCCCACGTTGTAATGAATATATTATTATTATATAATTCACTCATTAAGGGCTCGCATAGCCCTGCGCGCTCGAAACCGAGTGATTTAAAAAAATTAAATTGTTGATTTCCCTTTTTTTATTTACTTTTCAGCTATAAGAAGAAAAATTGAAAAAATTTTTTTCTCTTATTATCATTTATTTTACGGGTACAAATGGACTACTGATGAAAACCATGGCGCCTCCTCGTCGACGTCGTAACTTCATTAAAAATTATTCAATTTGCCAAAAATAAAAAAGAATCTAGTAAAGAGCAATTGTCATGGAAATTCAAGGGATATAAAGATTCCATAATTCCTCATAAAAATGCAATTGAATCCTTGTTGGCTTTACCGAAAGATCTATTTGATTAAAAAAATTTTAACTGTGCTTTCCAATGTATAACCTTGCCGGTTTTTACGTACGACCCTTCCCAATTTTGTCCTCCTGTCCGCTGTCTACGTCGGTCCGAATATCTTTCGGAAATGTTCCAAACTTCCGGTTAACACAATGATCGATATGTCTTCGTCCTTTCGATAAATCGTAAAAATGCCCCTAATCTCAAACACACCATTTTCTCTATTTCCCCCTCTCGTTATGCATGACGAAGAAGATTCTACGAGAGTCAACGTGTATATATATATATATATATATATATATATATATATATACACGTATACGAGGTCTGTTCAAAAAGTATCGCGAATTTTGAATTTCCGCGGGCTACGTATATTCGATTTTCGATTTTTTTGTGGCGTTAGGTTGGTACTCATGTCCCTCACTTATGCTGAAAAAATCGGCCATTTTGAATGTTTAGTTAAGGTAGTAGTTTGGTAACTTAAGCCGATTTTCATGTCTTTTTTGGAGGGCGTTTTTTTGTAGGAAAATAAAAATGAATCGTTTTGGATATTTAGGATGTTTTTATTTATATATTAAAGATACAAAAAAAATTTTTTTTGAAAAAATTTAATAGTTTATTATTATTATTATTATTGATCGAAGTTGGCACCTCGAAAAAAAAAGCACGTGGGTGGCCCCGGTGATTTTGGCTCTTGATGTTATCTGAAATCGAAAATTCTTGATAATTCTTAATCTATAGACGTGTCATTCTGGTCGGAACTACTGAAGTTAAATTTCATGGATAAATAACAAAATTTAAATGCTAAAATAAAAGGACTTTTTTTTCCAAAGTCTGCCATTTTGTTATTTATCCATGAAATTTAACTTCAGTAGTTCCGACCAGAATGACATGTTTATAGATTAAGAATTATCAAGAATTTTTTATTTCAGATAACATCAAGAGCCAAAATCACCGGGGCCACCCACGCGCTTTTTTTTCGAGGTGCCAACTTCGATCAATAATAATAATAATAATACACTATTAAATTTTTTCAACAAAATAGGGTCATAACTGGTGACGAATCATGGGTTTATGGTTATGACGTGGAAACCAAAGCTCAATCGTCGCAATGAAAGCTGCTTTTTTGGAATAGGCAAAAATTGAAGACAAGCCAAAACACGTCTAACCAAAACAGCTGTCAACAATTAACTAAACATTCAAAATGGCCGATTTTTTCAGCATAAGTGAGGGACGCGAGTACCAACCTGACGCCACAAAAAAATCGACAATCGAATATACGTAGCCCGCGGAAATTCAAAATTCGCGATACTTTTTGAACAGACCTCGTATATATATATATATGTACGTGATTCGAGAGGGTATATTTATTCGCGACCCTCGATCACACTCGACCTCGTCGTAATATATAAACGCTTTTCGCGTGTAAACGCCACACCGCATATTGTCGATGACGCGAGACACCCTTCTACCCCCCCTTCTTTTTCTTTTCTTTTTCCTCATCGTCGGTGAGATCACTCGAGTTCTTTTGTTTCTCCGAGGGATGATATTTCGTAACAACGATCTTTCGTGTAGTCGCGCGCTTTAATGAAAAAATAGATAAATAAATCATCAGTTTTCGTACCGTGACGATAAGTAAAATTGGTGATAATTGATAATTAATCTATTGAATAATCAATTAATTGACGATTTGCCGTCATGTTTATTTCATCATAAATATAAACATATTCGAAATGTCTTAATTATTCGATAGGATTTAATGCAATACAATTGATCGTTGATGCATTATTTTTAAAAATTAGAATTTACGTTTTTTTTTCTCTCCATTCATAGTTTTTCTTTTGATATAATTTTTTATTTTATTTATTTATTTTTTTCATTTATTATAATACCGATTTTATATCGACAATAATTGGAAACTGAAGTGAGTTAGTTCTGAGAACGTTTATCGAGTCTGTACATTTTCAATTAGTGCTTCTTCCATGCTATACACATCTACGGGTCACTGGACCGACCCCCCCCCCCCATACTTACCAGCCCCGGCGAGAATTACTTCCTCCTTTTTCCTACGCTAATCGACTTCGTTAGCGCACCCCAGTAATCGTATATTCATATATACGGTTAGGCTATGTGTCGTGAATTAAAAGGTGGGCAGAGAGCAAGAAAGAGAGAGAGAGAGAGAGAGAGATAGGAAACCGTCGACTAAATTAACAAATTAATGTTTCCAATTACGAATGATTTTTAATTTGTACTTTTTTTTCTTTTCGTCTCTTAATTAAGGGGGGCAATAGGGTTAGGACAGCGTTTTCTAAATGATTTTCATGAATTTTTTTATAGTAGAAAAAATGAATGTAATTTATTGAAACTTCGAGAATATTTTATACATATATTTGAGTATATACTATAAAATTTTTGAAGAATTTCCTTGAAAAACACCGAAGATATTAGCGACCCCATATTGCAGGTCACAATCAGACTCACCATGTTGCGTACATTCTGGAAGCCGCAATTTTCATCTGAAATCAAACGAGGTTGAAATTTACTTTTATTATATGTCTCTCGTCTATATGAACCTAAATGCTATCAAAAAAATAGAAAATAAATTTTTTTACAGGGGTCAAAACAAAAAAGCATGATTTTTTGCCATTTTTTAAAACTTTATTTGCAAAAAAAAATCTATCTTAAATAATGATAATATTCCGATTTTATGTTCAAATAGAGCGCAATACTATGAAGAAAGTAACTGCCAATTTTTCAAAACGATTGGTTGAAAACTTTTCAAACTAGCGTGTACGCAAGATAAAAAAAAGTCGTTTTCAGAAAAACGCGTTTGAAAAAATAGCGCGCTCGGAGCCTGAAGGAGAGCTACTCACTTTAATGGCTTATATCAATAGAACGAGTCGGAATTTTCATTTAAAATTTTCGGAACATATTTTTCAATGGTTTTACTAACAATTTATGAAATAAAAAAAAATCGTATTTTTGAACCGTCTAACCCTGTTTCCACCCTTAAGGATACTTGACGTTATAAGTTTCCAGCCAAAAGTGATATTCAATGAGTATTTTCAGTACTCCGTTGTGTACGATAAAAATTGCAAAACAATTAACGTTATTACGAGAGGATTGATTTTAAATAATAACATTGCGAGAAATTTATTAATAAAGTAGTTGAAAAAAAATAAATAAAAATTGTATTACAGAGAGAACATTCAACATTTTATTTTCATTATCAAAGAAATTTGCTCATTCTTCTGAGAGCATACGAACGAAAATTAGGAAGACTTCTGTTATTTTTTAAATTCTCATTTTTTTTTCTTTTTCACTTTTGAGAATTGTTGTTCAACGAATATGTTAATAAAAAAAACATAATCGTCATATTTCCATGAACCCCGTATTTTTACCGAATTTTCCGTTTGATCGAACGATTATTCATTCGGGTTGTCGTTGTTTATTTGTTGCAGAATTTTATCGCACGGATACAAATCGCCTCGAGCGTTAGCTCCGCGTGGGAGTTTCGATTAAATCGACCTCGCATGCTTCGCGAAGTATCGGAAAAACCTGCAGATCATCCAAGGAGCAGCGCGAGGATAAGATGCAGTAGCGACGTGAGTCACGAATAGCAGGTAAACGAAAATATCGAAAATTTATTTTTAACGACACATTAAATAACGACAAATTAATTGTTTTTTTTTTTTTTTTTTAATAGAAATAATCTAGTGTTTATCCGATGGTACTGCAGTCATGGGGCGGGTGGTATTACAATTTCATCTCGGTTTATCGCTGTTGTTTATCAGGTTTGGTGTCCTGTACCTTCAAAATCCCCCGAGTTTAACGTACGGAGAACTAAGCCAAATAGGCCACGATCCCAATGTCCTCGAGAACCATTATCTCTCCTCGTTGCGACACACACTTCAATTTATATATATACGAGTATATATATATATATATATATATATATATATATATATATATTGTATATGTATAAACGTATATATGCCTATAATGGGTATCGAGTCTTGCGACTGCCGATAACGAGACTGGACCTCGAGAATTCAATTGATTCTATCGTTATGTCGCGTGTTCCGTCGTGCAGACCCAACATACGTTACCATTGTTACCGTATCTCGTCTACGTGTACCATTATCAGTCAATGAATGTCGGTCGTCCCGAAAAAAAGTGTGCCATTTAAATACATTTAAAGCGTGTTATAACACATCCAAAGTGTGTGCTAAGGTAGTAGTCTGGTAACTTAAGCCGATTTTCATGTCTTTTTTGGAAGGTGTTTTTTTCTAGGAAAATAAAAATGAATCGTTTTGAATATTTAGGATGTTTTTATTTACATATTAAAGATACAAAAAAAAAATGTTTTGAAAAAATTTAATAGTTTATTAGTACTATTATTATTGATCGAAGTTGGCACCTCGAAAAAAAAGCGCGTGGGTGGCCCCGGTGATTTTGGCTCTTGATGTTACCTGAAATCAAAAATTCTTGATAATTCTTAATCTATAGACATGTCATTCTGGTCGGAACTACTGTAGTTAAATTTCATGGATAAATAACAAAATGGCGGACTTTGGAAAAAAAAACTGAAAATGAAAAAAAAATGAAATTTAACTGCTGAATTTTACTACTGAAGTTAAATTTCATGGACAAATAACAAAATGGCGGACTTTGGAAGAAAAAGGTTTTTTTTCAACTTTGGAAAAAAAACCTTTTTCTTCCAAAGTCCGCCATTTTGTTATTTGTCCATGAAATTTAACTTCAGTAGTAAAATTCAGTAGTTAAATTTCATGGACCAATAACAAAATGGCGGACTTTGGAAAAAAAAACTTTTTTTTCCGAAGTGGAAAAAAAACCTTTTTCTTCCAAAGTCCGCCATTTTGTTATTTGTCCATGAAATTTAACTTCAGTAGTAAAATTCAGTAGTTAAATTTCATGGACCAATAACAAAATGGCGGACTTTGGAAAAAAAAACTTTTTTTTCCGAAGTGGAAAAAAAAACTTTTTTTTCCAAAGTCCGCCATTTTGTTATTTATCCATGAAATTTAACTTCAGTAGTTCCGACCAGAATGACATGTCTATGGATTAAGAATTATCAAGAATTTTTTATTTCAGATAACATCAAGAGCCAAAATCACCGGGGCCACCCACGCGCTTTTTTTTTCGAGGTGCCAACTTCGATCAATAATAATAATAATAATAAACTATTACATTTTTTCAAACAAATTTTTTCTGTATCTTTAATATGTAAATAAAAACATCCTAAATATCCAAAACGATTCATTTTTATTTTCCTACAAAAAAACGCCCTCCAAAAAAGACATGAAAATCGGCTTAAGTCCCCAGACTACTACCTTAATGCACTCGAAGTGCATTTTTTTTTTCAATAAGGCTTGATGCGTGATTATTTCAACTCACTCAAAAGTGTGCCATCTCAAGGGCTCGCATACCCCGGCGCGCGCTGAAAACCGAGTAAATTTGGATATTTATTATAAACGTTATATGGTGAAAAAAAATATTTAATTGTTGCTCTCACATCTTTTATTAACTTTTCAACTATATGAAAAAAAATGTTAAACATTTTTTTTTCTCAATATTAACATTATTTTTTACGGCTATAAATGGACTACTGATGAAATTTATGTGCGCCTCCTTGTCGACGTCGTAACTGCACCAAAAATTATCCAATCTGCAGAAATCAAAGAGAATCTAGTAAAGTAACGCAGTAGTAATAGTCTGACGGCGGAAATTTTTGTTTTTGTTTTATTTTTTTCAAAAATATAGAAATTACATTATTTCAAACTTTAGTATGCAGTTTTAAAAAAATGGAGTGTTTATTAATTTATGAAAAATTGTCCAATAAAAAAATTAAAAAAATCTCTCGTCAGACTATAGAGAAAATAATTATCAAGATTTAAAGGGAACAAAAATGGAAAAAATATTTTTTTGAAAATTTCAGGGGTTGCGAGCCCTCAATATCTCATCAGAAAATATGTCGAGAAATCGAACGATCGACCATTCTCGTTCTATTGTCTAATTTTAAAAAATTTCAAATCAACGATCCTCGATTTTTTAACGTACCCAGGAGTTACAGGAAGAAGAAAAAACTCCATAAATTCACGGGGGCATTAATGGTGGATATTTCTTTTTTGTTTTGTTTTTGTTTTTCTTCTCACGATCGTCCCATAAATTTCTCGGTTACCATCGGGCTTTTTCCTGTGTGAACGGTAAATAATATCGTTCCACGAACGATCTAGATTGATAAATCATAAAAATTCTCGCGATTCGACGTCTCGCTTCTCCACTTCACACTGATCCTCTATACGCACACACCTTATTGTACAAGAGGTTATACGTGAAATAGAGAAAGCACGCGAGCCAGCTGGTGAAAGTGAGACGGAAAATTTGCAGGATAGTGAACAGACACACACACACATGCTTATATCTTTACGAAATTGCCATGAGGTCAAGTGAGGATTACGAGGTACGCTCGTGGAATCGACAAGGTGGAGAGAGAGAGAGAGAGAGAGAGAATCCTGGTATACGCCATTACCACGTACATATAGTTATACGATTAGTTACGAGCCAACGAGAAAACTGAGAGGCCATACGATTCACTATCGTAGGTAGAAAACAGCTTTTTTTCACCCATCTCTCTCTCTCTCTCTTTCTCTTTCCCTCCCTTTCTATTTCATCTCTCTGATTCTTCGATCGCACGCCAACACAAAAGGGTGGGGTAACTTTAATCTCCCGTGTCTTTCTATCTTTATCATCCACACACACACACGCACACACACACAGGCAGTATCGCAGAATGATTAAAATATTCAATGCGAAGAACAATTCTCATATTCAAAAATAATAAACTTTCGAATGAAAAAAAATATATAAAACTTATTATGATTTTATAACGACACAACGATCAAAGTGATTCAAATAATAAATTTCGTTATTATAAATAATGTATACTGTAATATATAGCTCGAAATGTTTGTTGCAATTTTTCTCTCGTTCCTTCAATTGTTTTTGTTGTGAACAAAAAATGAATTTTCTCCACTGGCATTATCACGCGACTGTGATATTGTAATAATGTGCCCCACCCCGGCCGCATATCTTAAAGTATAAGTAAATTATTTTAATGAATATTATTTAGTGGTAAGATATCGTTGATAAAAAGTGATTACTTAAAAAAAAACATTGAACCATCGTTTTTTTTCTCGTACAGTAATCCAAAGTTTTTTTCGTATCGTTACTCCATGATCAATAGATTACAGTAATTAGTCATTCAATTCTAAAAAATACAACGTTCGTTCAGAATACATTTGTTTTTTTTTTGCGTCTAATTAATTTTTATCGATTTAATCGTCGATTTGTTGCAATTTCTTTTCTTTTTTTTGCCATACCATTTTTATCTCTCATTCACGGGAACCGCGACGACGACGCGGAAAAGAAATCGTATATATTCAATGTTCGGAATGAGGTATCGCGAGGGTCACGAGGACGAGCCCATATCGTAAGGCCAAAGTTCATATTATACACGTGAAAGAGTGAGAGATAGAGGCAGATAGTCAGAGAGAGAGAGAGAGAGAGAGAGAGAGAGAGAGAAAGGGAAAGAGAAAAAGAGAAATAGAGATGGATAGAGAGGGGGTGAATTAGAGGTATAGGAAAAGACTCTGGCAGCCGCCGCAACAGCAGCAGCTATATAACCTATAACAGCGTGAACCGAAACCGGGTGAGGCACTCCCCGTATGACCCAGAAAGCGTATAATCGAGCGAACGATCCCCGAGCTCTCTCGTACACTTGCGCATCAAGAGAGAGAGCCGCCGCCCCGTCTCTATGTATTCACGTGTGTGTGTGTGTGTGTGCGTGTGTGTGTGTGTGTGTGTACAGTGTGAGTACTGTAGTGTATTGATACTATTAGTAGTGGGAAGTAGTAAGCAATAAATCGACGAGCTTCCTACGGGAGAAAATTGTCCGAGAAAAAAAATCATCCAACATAAATAAAAAATCTTTTAATGCCCTAATGAAAAAATGATGAACAAACTATCTGAAGCTATTCTCGAAATAAAAAAATATTATCTCATATCATATAATCATTACCCGAGATTATTCGACATTATTCGACATTATTCGACAGCATTCGACATTATTCGACATTATTCGACATCATTCGACATCATTCAACATCATTCGACATTATTCGACATCATTCGACATTATTCGACATTATTCGACATTATTCGACATTATTCGACATTATTCGACATTATTCGACATTATTCGACATTATTCTGTTAGACGGCCAGTGTAATAAATTAACGAGAATACGTGGAGAGAAAAATTATACGGAAATTTCGATATCCGAATGTTTAATTTCCAAAATGAAACGTAATTTTATTATTCGGCAAAAAAAAAGGGATTTAATATTCATTATGGTAGTTTGAATCTGTAGTTAAATGAGATTCGCTTAGCTGTGCACTGACGGTTTTTTTTTTGTACAGCCACTACCGAGCATTAGTCAGTGTTTCGGAGTTTCTGATGGTATACAACTAAAATTCAGTAAATTGTTAGACCCCTGTATCGGTCAGGTTTGCCGCATTTTCCCTGAAAAAGCTTGCTGCCAAAAACAAAAAACAACAAGTAACTTAGTAATGCCTTCCAAGTAATAATTATTTCGAGTTAAATACTGCGATTCGGTTGAGTACATCGGTGTTACTTTTTTTTTTAAATCATTTCAACAATTCGTCTGAAGTTAGTTTGAAGTAATGAAAAGTCCCTGCCCACATTTGTCAGCGGTATAGAAAATTCAGTAAAAAAAATAAAAGTACATAATCAGCAGGCTAAAAAATGTACGATCTTGAACTATTTTTTATTTTTTATTTATTTAATTCGATGATATAACGCTCCGATCGGGAACAGTAGATAGTTCTCGTGTCACGCAACTGTACGGACCATAAATAGTATTTGTGTGCATACACACATACACACACACACACCACACACGCAACATCGATGTCGTCAGGTCGTGTTTTTTGGTTGTTTTTTTTTCGTCTTTTTTTCCCACAGTTAGGTTGAACGTACGCAATATTATTGATTCGCCAGAGGTTTTGCAGAGGAGTGGCTGCTGCGGTATCTCGCGGGTGGAGTCGCTCTTTCTCTCTCTTTCTCTCTTTCTCTTTCTCCGCTCTCTCTCTCTCTCTCCTCTCTCTGTCTATCTTTCGTACAGTGTGACGATGTTTGTGGTTGTGTGACATATAGTTGAACGAGACACTCGAGTGCAAAGAGCTAAGTAAACCTCCTTTTTTATCTCTCGACGTCTTTACGTGAAATCTCCGTCTCGTCCACTTTATCATTAAACACAAAATTAGCTATACCAGATAACCGTTTAGTAATACCATACCGATCTCATATAATTTCAGGAATAACGACCAATCGACGTCTTTTAGTCAAGTCTTTTATCTCTCATTTATTTCACATACATCATATATTATTATTAATAATAATTCATTATGACATCTTGTCAAGAACCCTATTCACAATGACCAGGTAATAAATAAAAAATATATCGCGGTATGCCACGTAAAGTTAAATGAGTTTTTTATCCAAGGGAAGATTTAAAAATCTCCTATCCCAATATAGCAAATGCTTGAAATGTTGTTTACGATCATTCAAAACAAATCATTCACATCCGAGTTAAAAAAAAAATTGAAGACGAAGATAGATTTTTTTTTCTCCGAAATAAAACAAGAATTAAAAAAAAATTACAACTTCTCGAACAATTTTTGATATACCGATCTGGATTTTTTTCCCCATTATCGAAAAAATTATTTACTCTAATAAATGACGAAATTTGTACTTTGCATTTTATTTTTTTATTTTTTTTCCATAAACAGTGACGATTAGTTGATCATTGGATAATTTAACAGGTCTGAAAAATATCCTCCGAAAAATTCGCTCATTCGGACGAGGGGGAGTCCACGATTAAAAATTCCAAAAAATCGTGCTTAATTTTTTTTCTATTGCGAAGAAATGAAATTCGATTGAAAATCCAAAAGGAGATGATCGTTCGTAATGATTTCGCGATAATGAGCAAAAAAATATTTAGATCGGTGTATAAAAAAATTGTGAGAGTAGTTGTTATTTTCTTTTAATTCTTGTTTTATTTCGAAAAAAAAATCAATCTTTATCTACAGTTTTTTTTTCTTCCAACTCGCATCTTAATAATTTGTTTGAATGTCGAGAATCGTCGAGAATACGATTAATTTCTATTGGTCCGCTCAAATCCTGACTTTGACTACTGTCACTGGCCTTCATATACTCGGGGCCCCCGTCTCCACTGACGATAGACGCGCGAACTCCGGGCGAAGTTGTGACCTAACGAAGTGCGGTCTCGGCATAGTTTTATAGCTCGACTATCTCGACCGCGGCATTTCGGCTTCGTACGGACCAACGGGCGTTAACCAATTATCGCGAAACTCTTCCAGTTCTCTGCTTTCCACACATCCCCGCCGAGAGATGTGTGTTCCCGACGGAAAATTTTTATGAAACTATTAAAAGTGCCGGCCGTCAATAGAATGGCGAAACGCCCAAAGATCGGAAAGTTTTTCGATTCAAGTAGTCTGGTAACTTAAGCCGATTTTCATGTCTTTTTTGGAGGGCGTTTTTTTGTAGAAAAATAAAAATGAATCGTTTTGGATATTTAGCAGGTTTTTATTTACATATTAAAGATACAAAAAAAAATTTTTTGAAAAAATTTAATAGTTTATTATTATTATTATTATTGATCGAAGTTGGTACCTCGAAGTTGGCAGCCCGGGTCCTAACTTTTTTTCTACTGAACCGATTGCTTTCAAATTTAAAAAGGCTTCTCTACACACTTGTAGTTCTCGTCGGAACTACCGAGAAATTTTTTCACTCCTAAATTTTTATTTTACAACCCCTTCTTTGCAAAAATAAAAGGACTTTTTTTTCCAAAGTCCCCCATTTTTTTATTTATCCATGAAATTTAACTCATGAAATTTAACTCATGAAATTTATCTCATGAAATTTAACTCATGAAATTTAACTCATTTCATTAACAGAACAGAACAGAACTATATATAGTTCTGGTCGGAACTACTGAAGTTAAATTTCATGGATAAATAACAAAATGGCGGACTTTGGAAAAAAAGTCCTTTTATTTTAGCAAAGAAGGGCTTGTAAAATAAAAAGTTAGGGGTGAACAAATTTCTCGGTAGTTCCGACGAGAATTATAAGTGTGTAGTAGTAGCCTGTTAAAATTTGAAAGCAATCGGTTCGGTAGAAAAAAAGTTAGGATTCCGGGCTGCCAACTTCGATCAATAATAATAATAATAATAAACTATTAAATTTTTTCAAACAAATTTTTTTTTGTATCCATAATATGTAAATAAAAACATCCTAAATATCCAAAACGATTCATTTTTATTTTCCTACAAAAAAACGACCTCCAAAAAAGACATGAAAATCGGCTTAAGTTACCACACTACTACCCTAAACGGAAATTGGTATTCAGGGACTTTTCTTTGTCTTTTGTTTTTTTTTTTTCTCCAGATCGCTGATTGCGATTATGGCAATATTTCGAAAATCAAAATGACGGAAGTAATATGATGATTCGAGAAAAAAAAAAGAAAAAAAGATTGAAGCGGTGATTTTAATGAAAATTCGTAACTGCTAGTTAGCGATTTCGTTGATTTTTCGATGCAACGGCGTGAATTTCCAGATTCAAAATGGCGGCGTTAATCGTAGTTGCCGAAAACCCCCCCGGGAAATGATTCGATATTGTAAAAAAAAAAAATTGTATTTTGGGGTTTTTGGGGAGTTTGGGATGTTGAAAAAAAAATGTAAAAAATTAGGAGTTCAAAAGTCGTGACACAGTTTGGGTTGTAATGTTTCCCGAACTACTGGCGTATCGCCGAGGACCGACGAGCAGTAGTCAACGTTTAGAGATGAGAGTGAGGGAGAGAGAATAAGAGAGAGGTGGTCGTAGTCGGAGCTACGACAGTAACGCCACCATCGGTGACGTTGGAAATTGCTGGTGGCGGCGAGGCCGGTCGACTCAGAGCGGCCATGCACTGTCCGATCAATACGGGCAACACAACCTTGCCAAAGCTCTCTCTCTCTCTCTCTTTCTCTCTTTCTCTTTCGCGACCGCGATCCTTCCAGGATCTCTCCCTCTGTCTCTCTCTCTCTCTCTCTCTCCTCCCTTCTTCCTCTCTCTCTAGCTGCAAAGCAACAAAACAATATCTCGAACGAACAATCGATCTTTTTCCCCATTTTCCACTTCCCAACGAATTTTATTGTTTCGTTGATACGATAAACATTTAATTCGACGATACATTACTCGATATTAACGAAAAAATTTTCTCCGATTTCGCGTGAACTTTTGGGATTGGGATTGAACCAACGAGAATATAATTTAACACTCAAAGGAATTAAATGTTCGAAGGTCTAAAAAATAATTTACACAAATTTCACAAATTCATTGTTTCGTATTGGATACAAGAAAAAAAAAATCACTCGTTTCTCAAGGTTTTGCCGATAAACCTTCGTCGGATCGGACGAGATATACGCGGGACGAGGGATTTGTCGTTACTCTTAATTAGAAAATTGTCGAAAATATTTTGTTTTCTCTTACTAAATCGAAATTTCCGAAATCGATGAGCCGGTAGTAAATTTCCGTTTTTTTGTTCCTCTCAGGCCTCTTGCCTCTGGTTTGGGCTAGTTTTTAGTCAATAAATAGCGCGACATTTCGATAACGAATGTGTAAATTTCAAAAAATGTCTATTTTTATTTTCATTGCACTTTCGGAATGTACATATATTTGAGTAATATTCTCTGAAAATTTCAAATCGATCCGGCATATATTCTTGGAGATACGTGCATATTTGTAAGGACGCTCGGAGCGGTAGAAAGTAGACGGCCTAAACTTTGAACGGGTTTTTCTCAAAACGGTGCTTTTAAAGTCGGTGAGCACGATTTCTTAAAAAACGGCTCAACCGATCGGTCCGCAATTTTAACACAACCTTCTTAGATATATTCTTTAGGAATATATTCTATTGATCGAGGGAATAAGATTTCCGATAATTATTTCTATTTTTTTTAAACAATTCAACGAAAAAATTTTGGTCGAGAATTGGAATTTTTTCTTTTTCGTTGCCGCCATTTTGTCAACAATCAAAATTTCGACTAGTCCTTCGATCAATACCTAGATTTATCTATCCACTAATAGAATCTATTTGGTTTTTTTTTTATTTTGGATAATCGAAATTGGAAATATCATGCTCACCGCCAGACACCTTTTTTTCGAGGAACTCCCGGAGGTCGGCTATGGCAGCTTTGAAAAATCATTATTTTTACAAATAAAAAATATGAAAATAACGTTAAAAGTTACCACGATACGTATATAAATTTTTACGTTAATAAATTAAAATGTCTTTGCCGGAAAAATTCTTGAAAAATCGCCTTTTTTTCGGTCTCCTGACTGCGTATAACTCCTGAAGGTAGTAGTCTGGTAACTTGAGCCGATTTTCATGTCTTTTTTGGAGGGCGTTTTTTTGTAGGAAAATAAAAACGAATCGTTTTGGATATTTAGGATGTTTTTTTTTACATATTGAAGATACAAAAAAAAAATGTTTGAAAAAATTTAATAGTTTTTTATTATTATTATTATTGATCGAAGTTGGCACCTCGAAAAAAAAGCGCGTGGGTGGCCCCAGTGATTTTGGCTCTTGATGTTATCTGAAATAAAAAATTCTTAATAATTCTTAATCTATAGACATGTCATTCCGGTCGGAACTACTGAAGTTAAATTTCATGGATAAATAACAGAATTTATTTGCTAAAATAAAAGGACTTTTTTTTCCAAAGTCCGCCATTTTGTTATTTATCCATGAAATTTAACTTCAGTAGTTCCGACCAGAATGACATGTCTATAGATTAAGAATTATCAAGAATTTTTTATTTCACATAACATCAAGAGCCAAAATCACCGGGGCCACCCACGCGCTTTTTTTTTCGACGTGCCAACTTCGATCAACAATAACAATAATAATAAGCTATTAAATTTTTTCAAAATTTTTTTTTTTTGTATCTTTAATATGTAAATAAAAACATCCTAAATATCCAAAACGATTCATTTTAATTTTCCTACAAAAAACACCCTCCAAAAAAAGACATGAAAATCGGCTTAACGGAGAACACCACTGTGACCCCCTGTTCTTTTTCACATTTTTCAAGAATTTTTTTTTTGTGGGAAAAAAAAGAGATATTCGAAAAAACTTTTTGGGTTTTGTTCCTTGTTTATTAATGTATCAAAAAAAATTTTTTTCACATTTTTCACGCCGCATGGTGACGCTGGGGAAGCTCTCGCGTCAGGTGCTGTCATTTCCGCGGCACGCAGCAGAACTCTCTCCAACGTCGATCTGAAAAAAAATACCGAGTGTTTTCGTTAATAATATGATATTTTGAAGAGAAGTACATAGGGATTTGGAAAAATATTGTTTTAAAAAAAATAGGCACGCCTTTGAAATTAACTTTAATTCCAAATGACAGCACCTGACGCGAGAGCGTCCCCAGCGCCACCATGCGGCGTGAAAAATGTGAAAAAAATGTTTTTTGATACATTAATAAACAAGGAACAAAACCCAACATTTTTTTTCGAATATCTTTTTTTTTTCCACAAAAAAAAATTCTTGAAAAATGTGAAAAAAAACAGGGGGTCACAGTGGTGTTCTCCCTCAAGTTACCACACTACTACCTCAAGGAAAAGCCCTTTTTGCCACGATTTCGCGCGTATACAGATATATAGCCGAAATTTTCGCGGTTCACAGATGTATACAGGGAGTTTGTGGCGATATAGATGTTTTAGCTTCGACGTGCATCGCGCGCGCGATTCGAGAGGAACCTCAACGCGCACCGATCGATGGCGCCGGGACGCTTCAAGGACGTTTCGTCGAGCATCGCCGGTGTTTCAAACCCCTCTAGCTCTCGTCCTCCCGCGAGAGAGGAACTATAAGAGTAAAACTTTTATCATTCCTCTCTCTCTCTCTCTCTTTCTCGCTTTCTCGCTTTCTCCACGGTCCCGTATCACATCCCTTTATGTTGAATTATCGCGTTTTTTTCTATGCATTCACGATTAACGCGATTATCGATATTTCGATTTTTTTTGGTGTCTCGAGGGTACGTGGTCCGCAAGCAGCGCCAGTCGAATATCAACGAACTTAACCCGAAAACACTTTTCCACGATTGTTACGGATTTTTTTGTTGGCCAAATGCCATTTCGCTAATATTTCACAGCAACAAATGAATGCTCATTAGTTAGGCTTTTCATCCCTCTGTATTGTTAGGATCATACTTTTTAGAATTATCGACTTGCAATAATAATTATATCCACTTTTATTTTTTGGACTCGTTTGTTTTTAGGTGAAAACGTTCGGTTCCCTGTTTGAGTATCAATATTTTCTGGTCATTACGATATGGATAGAGGTGTCGGGAATGAACATGACCAAAATTCAATATGTTCGCTTTGATAATTTAGGAATGCCGTTTGGCGGAATATTTTTATCCGTTAAATACGGTAATCGGTGGAATAGAATTTTTCAGAAAAGCGTCGTGCGCGTTAGGGCACGTATCTAAACGAAGGTATCTAGAAATTCCCGGAATTCAATTCGCCATTAGTCGAGACTTATCGAGATTAATCGTGTTCGAGAAGTAAAAAATGATAGGCACGCAACGCGCGACACGAGCGAGTTCTTATCCGCGATCGTTAAATAAATTGTCCAAAAGTTTGGCCCACATCGAGGAATAATAAACGCTCTAACGCGATTTGGTACAAGGGATTTTTGCACAGGCTGGCGATAAGACGTTTGTAGTAGACGTCTCGCGATAAAAGACAAAAATAAAACTTTTCTTTGCATAATATATTATTATAATAGAGAGTGTGATGTATGTTTTTTTTTTATGTAAATATTTACATGAAGAAAAAGGGAGAGAGGCGAGAGATAAAAATAGAAATTTATAAACTCTTCCCGAATGACTCGTTTCTTTTTTTTTTTTTTTTTTTTTTTTTACGATGGGACCAACGTTCGGCTTCCCTTCTCGCTGTTGACGACTTTCCACCCTTAACCTTAACTCCCGCTCGTCTTACGCTTTTCCTCGATGAACCCAACACCCCCTCCTCACTCGCGAATGAGCGAGAGAGAAGAGAGAATTCACGATCGAGAGCAATTTTTTTTAGACCCGGTTAAAAGAGAAAAATGGCGCATATATTGACATTTTTTTTACAGATCATTTATGCACACGTATGTTACAGATCATTTGTACGCTCGAAGTCGTGTGAAAAAGAATTTTTCTCCCTATAAATCGAATGGTAACTCATTTTCATGACGATAAAGCATCGTTTAAGGTAGTAGTCTGGTAACTTAAGCCGATTTTCCTGTTCTTTTTTGGAGGGCGTTTTTTTGTAGGAAAATAAAAATGAATCGTTTTGAATGTTTAGGATGTTTTTATTTACATATTAAAGATACAAAAAAAAAAAATTTTGAAATTTTTTTATAGTTTATTATTATTATTATTATTGATCGAAGTTGGCACCTTGAAGTTGGCAGCCCGGAACCTAACTTTTTTTCTACCGAACCGATTGCTTTTAAATTTTAACAGGCTACTCTACACACTTATAGTTCTCGTCGGAACCACCGAAAAAAATTTTCACCCCTAACTTTTTATTTTACATCCCCTTCATTGCATGTCCTTTTATTTAAGCAAAGAAGGGGTTGTAAAATAAAAAGTTGGGGGTGAACAAATTTCTCGGTAGTTCCGACGAGAACTATAAGTGCGTAGAGTAGCCTGTTAAAATTTGAAAGCAATCGGTTCGGTAGAAAAAAAGTTAGGACCCGGGCTGCCAACTTCGAGGTGCCAACTTCCATCAATAATAACAATAATAATAAACTATTAAATTTTTGCAAAAAATTTTTTTTTTGTATCTTCAATATGTAAATAAAAACATCCTAAATATCCAATGCGATTCATTTTTATTTTCCTACAAAAAAACGCCCTCCAAAAAAGACATGAAAATCTGCTTAAGCTGCCAGACTACTACCTTAAGCAAAAAAAAACATTGATTTTTTTTTTGAAAATCCTACCGTGGCCTTAACCATGTTTTTTTTTTCAAACACTGAGAAAAAAACCAATTTGACCTTCGTTAAGGCCGTAGTCTGGTCTAGAGTGAGATTTTTGACGTCATTTCTAATGTGCAATAACGTTTAAACCGTTGAAGTTGTGTTGATGAAAATTTACACGTGCATTTATTAATCCTTAGAGAATACTTGTACATTAAAAAAAAAAATTATTTTAAATATTTTCATGTAGTTTTTTGCCTTGTTGCAACATGGTGCGCCGAAATCGGCGCCCACTCTGGACGATGTTGTATGCATCTGAAGAAAAAAATATATATATATATTCTCAAACTGTATGAGTATTCTGAGCACTGGTAGCAGAATTGGTACTTAAAAAAAATTTGTATTGAGTCGAACAATAATTTTGCCGACATTTTATAACTCGTCGAATACCCGAAAATGTATGAAATATCATTAATGAAAGTTCAACAGGCCGCCATTTTGTGAAAAATTTTGTTGAGTACCAATTCTGCTACCAGTGCTCAGAATACTTATACAGATTGAGAATATATATATTTTTTTTTTCAGATGCATACAACATCGTCCAGAGTGGGCGCCGATTTCGGCGCACCATGTTGCAACAAGGCAAAAGACTACATGAAAATATTTAAAATAATTTTTTTTTTTTTTTATGCACAAGTATTCTCTAAGGATCAATAAATGCACGTGTAAATTTTCATCAAGACAACTTCAACGGTTTAAACGTTATTGCACGTTAGAAATGACGTCAAAAATCTCGCTCCAGACCAGACTACGGCCTTAATTATCAATTGTCATTTATTCGATCGACGCGAACAGAATTTTTTCGTCGATTCACGTAAAATCACAAAGAACGATTAATTACATTCGTACAAATGTAAAAAAAAACAAATAAATAAATGGAGAACCAATATCGCGTAGAAAAGATAAATAACGGTATAACGAAAGTGGGGAGAAAAAAAAACTGTTAAAACACGTGTTCATCGTATGTAGAAATACAAACTTGCGTGCTGCTCTCTTCGGCCCGATACGAAAGGGTTGCGCTCGTGTTTTATATAGACAGAACGTTTATATCGAACCCTCCCATTAGTCTCGTTACATGGGATGTAAATATAGAAAGAAAGAGAGCGAGAGAGAAAGAGAAAGAGAGAGGATGGAGATGGAGGGAATTTACCGAGGGAAGTCAGGAAGAGAAGTTCCCTCCGGGGTATTTTGCTCGTACATGCCCCCGTTCACAAACTATATTACGCGAAGAATAACATTTCGTGAATAGTTTAAGCGTACGCGGTCGCTCATATGCCCCTGTTCTATTTTAACGCTGACGCTCGGGCAATTTTGCGGGAGAGCCTCAAAACTTTAGGGAGAAAATGTAAGAGGATATTTCCGGCTGTGCAACAATTTTTCATACAATTATTCGTCGGGGCGCGCGAAGAGTTCATTTACAAAGGAAAAAAGGAAAAAAAAAACTTCAAGTTTGTAAAAAAGTAACGGTAATTTTTAATCCAACAAATTTTCTGTTTTCCATTAAATTGGTAAATTTGGAAAATCACCTTGAAATGACAAAAAAAAAAACGTCGAAGAATATCGCGAGACACTCTTTTATTTGTGCAGTTTTTTTTTTGGCGGCGAAAAAGTAAACTCTAAGAAAATTTCGAGAACCATTAAAATTTTAACTGCGATTAAATTGGCGCGTCGGAAAAAGTAAAAAAAAAAACATTTTATCGCGTTTTTCCCCCCCTCCTCCGGCGAAGACGACGACGACGACGACGACCGCGTGTTCTTGTAACGCGTGCCAAGAGGAGAGATGCACGAGCAACCAGAGGGATCTAGCTTGCGAGGCTCCAAGGACTCCTAAAAATAAATACATCTCTCGGCCGCGAGCGCACGGAATGTCTGAGGAATGGTCTGCAGGGATTTAGTCTCTTTATTCATCTGTCTAGCTGTATCAATGTTTTTTATTTATTTTTTTTTTATCGCGCTAAAACAAAAATTTAAATGACGGCAAATTGAAACTCGCACATTGGCTCTGTCGTCAGTTTTTCAGCATTCGCAAATTTTCCTCTGTGAGCGTGAAAGATTCTTTTTCAATTTTCACTCCCTTATGGAGGAAACTCTGGGTCTATGATTGACGAAAGAATGTGTGAGTTTTCAATTTTCATCGCTCTTCTCTCGGTTAATTTTCTATATTTTCTGGACCAACACTTCGCGAGGTTTGCTTGATTTTTAATGCATTTTTTCGAGAAGGAAAAAAATGACAATGCCGTTGGATGAAAAGAAAAATAAAGGACTTGTACGCAGTCGGGAGACCGAAAATAAAAAATGATTTTTCAAGAATTTCTCCCGGTGAGAAATTTTAATTTGTTGACGTAAAAATATTTTATACATATATTTAAGTATATACTATAAAATTTTTGAAGAATTTCCTTGAAAAACACCGAAGATATTAGCGACCCCATATTGCGGGTCACAATCAGACTCAGCATTTTGCGTACATTCTGGAAGCCGCAATTTTCATCTGAAATCAAACGAGGTTGGAATTCACTTTTATCATATGTCTCTCTTCTATATGAACCTAAATGCTATCAAAAAAATAGAAAATTGAATTTTTTACAGGGGTCAAAACAAAAAAGCATGATTTTTTGCCATTTTTTACAACTTTATTTGCAAAGAAAAAATTATTTTAAATAATGATAATATTCCGATTTTAGGTTCATATAGAGCGCAATACTATGAAGAAAGTAACTGCCAATTTTCAAAACGATTGGTTGAAAACTTTTCAAACTAGCGTGTACGCACGTTAAAAAAAAGTCGTTTTCAGAAAAACGCGTTTGAAAAAATAGATGCTGCCAATTCGATGCTGAGTCTGATTGTGACCTGCGATATGGGGTCGCTAATATCTTCGGTGTTTTTCAAGGAAATTCTTCAAAAATTTTATAGTATATACTTAAATATATGTATAAAATATTCTCAAAGTTTCAATAAATTACATTCATTTTTTATACTATAAAAAAATTCATGAAAATCATTGAGAAAACGCTGTCCTAACCCTATTCCCCCCCAGAATGGCTTATAACAATAGAACGAGTCGGAATTTTCATTTAAAATTTTGGGAACATATTTTTTAATAGTTTTACTAACAATTTATGAAATAAAAAAAAATCGATTTTTTGAACCGTCAAACCCTATTTCCCCCCTTAATCCGAGGTCTGAAAACTTTGAGAAATCAAACGAGGAAACTCTATTCTTCGTTATATAATAGAATAAAAGATGCTTTGTTTCGCGAAAAAAAAAAAAGAATCAGATATTGAAAGATAAGAGTCGTGATGTTAATTCCAAAACAATCGCGTATTACGTACAAATTCCGTTGACTGCTGCTATCCAAGAATATAAGAAAGAATTCTATGCGACAAAACGCAGCGAGAGAAAAATATATTCTCTCGCTATATACAAGTAAAATAATGCCCAGTTTCCTCTTTGATGGATAAGTAGAACGTTTTTTGCATCGCCGGAGCTCTTTGTGCCGGTGTGGATTGTGAAAAAAAAGCGTCGAAGGGCTGGTGGCGGAGAGGAAAAAGAAGTAAAGGTTAAATCCGAACCTTGGAAGCGAGTTTTAACGATCGCTCTCTTTCTCGAGCCCTGTTTCCTTTTCTTTTATTTTTTATTTTCTCTCGAGGTCACAGAAATATACTCATGACCGAAAGTCTCGTCACACGTGCTACTCGTGAAACCTCGATTATTCTTTTTATTTTTATTTTTTCAAGTGATTAAGGCTGTTAATTGAAAAAGTTTGCCACACTCGTGGTGTTCGAGGGTAAAATTTTGATGAAATTCAGTATTCAGGATTGGTGAGGATTCTTCTTATTCAAAGGATTTTTCTATTCGAAAGCTTAATTTTTTTTAAATAGCTTCATTGATTTTTCATTCGTTAACTATTTTTTGGAACGAAGTGATTGATTTGTCATTGATTATTTCATTTTTCAATAAGATGACAATAATGAGGGAAGCAATGTGTAAATTTCTAATTTTCACGCTTCTATTAATTACTTTCTCGTTCACCGAACGTATCGCTCGTGTCACCTGGTCATAGAATGATAAATCTCTATTACGTAACGATCAGGGGATCTTTCTGACGATAAATTTTCTTGTCTCCGGTTGAAAGCTCTCGCGCGATTCAACGAAATTTCCAAGTATCGTTTTACGCTTCGCCGACTTACATTGATCTCAATTTTATTTTAGTCGGTAAACTCGCGGTTGTTTTTTTTTCTCGCTCTTATCAAATTATTTGTACACCGGATGACATATCGGTCGCAACACGTGGAACCGATTTTGCAAAGACTCGTGTCAAGACACGCGGAAGGCTCAGAAATAAATAAAAAAAGAGCCTGATATATAAATTGATAAAAAAAAATATAGAGCGATACGTTACCATAGATATCGATCGTATTTATTTAAAAAGATAAACAACAGGAATTCACGTACAGTGGGTCAAAAAAGTATTCATACACCTTGTTTCTTTGCGATAACTTTATAGACATAAGCGATACGCAACGAAAGCTAATTTTATTTAATAGTACATCAGGTACAGAGATAAACTGCAAATGGAGAATTTTTTCCCAGGAATAATAGAAGAGTTATGCAAAAAAAACGAAAATTTTCGGGCCAAAAAAGTATTCGTACACTTACGATTGAGCTGCTAAACCTCGATATTCACTCACGGACGGTCTGACCTCTGCGTACAATGTAAACGAGTCTTCGTTTACACAATGGTTTTGACCTATTCCATGCGGTAGTAGATCTTCAAACTCCGAACAGACACGATGGCAAAAAAAAAGCGAATTATCAATATCCATGCGAGATAGAGTGATTTTTCTTCGGAAACACGGTGAAAGTTATCGAAAAATTAGTAAAGAACTAAATCTAAGTTTCGCAACAGTGCAATATATAATAAAAAAATACGAAAGAACAAACAGCACAGAAAATAAGCCACGAACCGGTCGACCGAGAATACTAACGGTACGAGAGTGTCGGAGTATCGTTACAGAGGTTACAAAAAAACCGTTCACAAGTGCTCGCAGTTTAGCGAATGATGTCGCGTCAACATCGGGGAAGAGCGTGTGTCCCCGGACTATTCGAAACGTTTTGCATTCTGCCCAAATATACGGCGGAACTGCCCGCAAAAAAACCATTAATTAATAATATAAATCGAGAAAAACGTTTAGGTTTCGCAAAAACCTACGTAAAAAAATCTATAGAATTTTGGAAACGTATCGTATTCTCGGATGAATCGAAGTTTAACATCTTCGGGTTCGATGGAAAAAAATTCGTCTGGCGGAAACCAAATACCGAGCTCCGGCAGAAAAATTTAAGACCGACTGTAAAGCACGGCGGAGGAAGCGTCATGGTTTGGGGCTGTATGGGATGGCGTTGGTAATATGGTTTTTATAGATGGTACAACGAATGCCCAGAAGTATATCGACGTGTTGCGTAGCAATTTGAAAGCGAGTGTAGATAAAATGGGCATGGATGGAAATTTCTACTTCCAACAAGATAACGACCCGAAACATACTGCCATGAAAACGAGGGAATAGTTACTCTATAATGTCCGCAAACAATTGATTACACCACCACAATCTCCGGACATCAATCCTATTGAAAATTTATGCCACTTGGTGGATGTAGAAATTAGAAAAAGAAAAATAACAAACAAATCCGATCTCCAAAGAGTGCTTTTAGAAGAATGGACAAAAATAACAAAAGGAACACAAATATTAGTTATAATTAACAACTATGATGATGTAGGTTTTCACTATAATCGTAAGTGTATGAATACTTTTTTTGCCCGAAACTTTTCGTTTTTTTCGCATAATTCTTCTATTATTCCTGGGAAAAAATTCTCTATTTGCAATTTATCTCTGCGCCTGATGTACTATTAAATAAAAGTGGCTTTTTTGCGTATCGCTTATGTCTATAAAGTTATCGCAAAAAAACAAGGTGTATGAATACTTTTTTGACCCACTGTATTTGATCTTCTGTATTCTCACTAAACAGATATTCGCCCTTTTTCTTCATTGTGCTTTTTTTTTTGCATTTGTAAAAATAACAAAATTTTCCCGAACGTCATTCAATTACATGAGACAACGTACGATAAATAGAAAGAGAAAAGACGGCGAATAAGAAACACCACGTTTGAGAGGAATAATTTAAAGCTGACGCTCGTCTCTGACTCTCATCTTCCCGAGCACTTAATAACTTATAGATATATATAGAAATTTACGGTTGTAATCTCATATTGATGACGCACGAGAACGCCGGTGTGATCGGGGGAAGGCGATTAAATCACAATTTCACGCACATTATCACCTTGACGAACGGAAATAAGATATCAATGGCTTCGCCATCATTAGGCATAACGTTGAGTGTATTGCGTACCAAGTGCGTGATACATCGTTATGGATTTTATCGCGATAGATGCGCGATAAATTTGATTTATTTTTAATCACGACAATGAGTCGCAGAGGAATTTTAAATTGCTTTTTAATCGGTAGTTAAATAATCAATATGTTTCTAAGAAAAATTGTTATTTTTAAAAAAGCTGCAAGTTGAAAGTCCGCAGGTTGCTTCCTCGAAATTTCACCGAGGAAGCAACTTGCAACTGAAAACCAAGTGAATTTTCAAAATTATTTTAAAGTTTATATGGTGAAAAAAAATTAAATTGTTCGTTTCACATTTTTCATTAACTTTTCAACTATAAGAAAAGAAATTAAAAACTTTTTTTTCTTTAATATTAACATTATTTTTTACGGATATAAATCGACTACTGATGAAAACCACAGCGCCTCCTTGTCGACATCATAACTTCATCAAAAACATTATGCAATCTGCAAAAATAAACTAGAAACTAGTAAATTAATGTAGTAGCAATAGTCTGACGGAGGGAATTTTTTTTTTTTTTTTTTCTTTCAAATATAAAGAAATTACAGTGTCTCAAACTTTAGTATGCAATTGACAAAAATAAATTAGTGTTTAATAATTTATGAAAAGTTGTCCAACCAAAAAATGAAACAAAACCTCTCGTCGGACTATAGTGAAAATGATTGACAAGATTAAAAAATAAATAAAAAGTTAAAAAATATTAAAAATTCACTGGGTCATCGTGCTGACACTGTCTAAAAACGTAGTTTCGAGAAAAACGTGTTTAAATAATGTTAATATTTAAAAAAAAAATAATGCGACATTAACAATTAAATTTTTTTTCCACCGCATAACTTTTATAATAATTTTTCAAATTTACTCGGTTTTCAGCGCGCTCTTGTAGCTTCCTCTATGAGAAAGCTAAAATGGAGAAAAGTATAGTTTCTTAGGGGCAGAGGCTTTTTCAGAATTGTGCGGAATTTCGAGGGATCAAATTGCAAGTTGCAGCTTTTTTTTCTCTCTTAAGGTAGTAGTCTGGTAACTTAAGCCAATTTTCATGTGTTTTTTGGAGGGCGTTTTTCCTAGAAAAATGAAAATGAATCGTTCTGGATATTTAGGATGTTTTTATTTACATATTAAAGATACAAAAAAAAAATTTTTGAAAAAATTTAATAGTTTATTATTATTATTATTATTGATCGAAGTTGCCACCTCGAAGTTGGCAGCCCGGGTACTAACTTTTTTTCTACCGAACCGATTGCTTTCAAATTTTAACAGGCTACTCTACACACTTATAGTTCTCGTCGGAACTACCGAGAAATTTTTTCACCCCTAACTTTTTATTTTACAACCCCTTCTTTGCTAAAGTCCTTTTATTTTGGCAAAAACGGGGTTGTAAAAAAGTTAGGACCCGGGCTGCCAACTTCGAGGTGCCAACTTCGATCAATAATAATAATAATAATAATAAACTATTGAATTTTTTGAAAAAATTTTTTTTTTTTATCTTTAATATGTAAATAAAATCACCGGGGCCACCCACGCGCTTTTTTTTCGAGGTGCCAACTTTGATCAATAATAATATTAATAATAAACTATTAAATTTTTTCAAAATTTTTTTTTTCTGTATCTTTAATATGTACATAAAAACATCCTAAATATCCAAAACGATTCATTTTTATTTTCCTACAAAAAAACGCCCTCCAAAAAACACATGAAAATCGGCTTAAGTTACCAGACTACTACCTTAATTACTTAGCGTCAAGACGCTGCCGCTTCTCTCGGTATTTAACCGCAATTGCAACGTCGCGGTCTTCGAATAACTGAGCGTCATTATTTAATCAAGCGAATAAAGCTAACATCCTAATAAAGTTCGGTATTCTCGGCATCAATGAGGAAAGTAAAGTGCGTATGTTCGCCGTCCCGAGCCTCGTCCCGCTATATTATAGAGCAATCGAGCCGCAAGTCCTTTCCCCTTGTTACCTTTGTTAATTAAATTATAACATGTACCAATCCATCCGTGTATATTCTCGTTGTCGTCAATCAACTACTCGCCGACCGTACGTCGCTCGTTAAATAGTTAAGGATGTACAACCACTGACCCGTTGGTACGGTCCTGAACAAAAAGTACTAAATCTAAAAAAATGTATACTTTTCCAAAGCTGCAACGTTAATTGTCATTCAATTCGACGGCAATTCTATTCTGTAATCAATGCAAAATTTAAAAAAACTTCAAAAAAGTTCAATTTTTGAGTAATTAAATTTTCATATAGTTCTAACGATTGTGACATTCATAATAATAATCTAATTTTATCTTTTCAAGAATGATTGCTATTCGTTGACAGAATCCTCGTGAATTCATCGAAGAAAAATGTGTATAATGTTGATTTTTTCAAATATTAAGTTAGTAGTCTGGTAACTTAAGCCGATTTTCATGTCTTTTTTGGAGGGCGTTTTTTTTTGTAGGAAAATAAAAATGAATCGTTTTGGATATTTAGGATGTTTTTATTTACATATTAAAGATACAGAAAATTATTTTTTTGAACAAATTTAATAGTTTATTATTATTATTATTATTGATCGAAGTTGGCACCTCGAAAAAAAAAAGCGCGTGGGTGGCCCCGGTGATTTTGGCTCTTGATGTTATCTGAAATCAAAAATTCTTGATAATTCTTAATCTATAGACATGTCATTCTGGTCGGAACTACTGAAGTTAAGTTTCATGGATAAATAACAAAATGGCGGACTTTGGAAAAAAAAAAACTTTTTTCCAACGTTCGCCATTCTGTTATTTATCCATGAAATTGAACTTCAGTAATTCCGACCAGAATGACATGTCGCGCTTTTTTTTCGAGGTGCCAACTTCGATCAATAATAATAACAATAATAAACTATTAAATTTTGTCAAAAAAATTTTTTTTTGTATCTTTAATATGTAAATAAAAACATCCTAAATATCCAAAACGATTCATTTTTATTTTCCTATAAAAAAAAGCCCTCCAAAAAAGACATGGAAATCGGCTTAAGTTACCAGACTACTACCCAAAAGACATTCGTTTGGTAATGCAAATATTTTTCAGCGAAAAATTTGTTGAATCGTGATTGCTAATCGACATTTTTTTTTTCAGAGAAATTATAGAGAATCTTTCGACGAATGTAATGAGTGAAGAATCATCAAAATTGATACATTATTAGGGATTTTAGTAAGGACAAAAAAAAAACTAGTTGGAAATTTACTTTTTTATAAATTACAATAAAATTGCCTATCGCTCTATGAATTTATAGTTTTTTTTTTCTGTGTCAATACCACACTCGTTAAAACGAACAAAACATTATTACGGTGGTTCGCTGAGGTAAAGATTTTGAAAACACTTTGTTTTTTTCAATTCAGTACTTTTTGGAATTTACTGTACCGTGTACATCCTCAAAACCTCGTTCAATTACTCTGTGTGTATATTCATTTGTTTCTCTTTGCTCCGGACTCCCTCGTGACAATAATGCCAATACAGACACGTATCTACGTACAGGCGACTAAATTGCATCAACAATTCCCCACACTCAGATCTCTCTCGCTCTCTCTCTCGTGAATAGGTTAATAATCTCTCGAAAACTTCCGTGTATTTCGCTAGAATATCCAGGGACTCTTGTGCCACTCTCGCATTTTTATTTCACTTTATTTTTTCCCCTCTATCGAAGCCATTCTCAGTTTCACCGACTTACTCTCGAAACTTCTCAATGGGGATTAATTTTCCAGCGGAAATTTTATCTCGACGCGAAAGTTAGGTCCATTAACGAGTTAAAGCGTGCTGAAGGACGCTGGTCGCGGTGGATTTTTCATGAAAAATACAATAATAGAGAAACAAAATGTATCCAGTAAATTTTAGAATTATTTTATATTTTATTTTGTAATATCATTAATAGAATTTGAAAGATAAGTCCAATTACAATACTCGATTTATCGTATTATTTAATGACAGCTCGATCGTTTCCAGGACACGTGGACGAAAATTAATAGACCTCCTGACGCAATTATAATTTACGTTTCGTTCGAAGATAATCAATATCGGGAAAATGATTATCTTTAGCTTTTTTTTTCACCGAAAGAACCAAAATAGCTCGTAATTTCATTGTCAGTGATGGACCAAGCGCGAATAATCGAATATTCAATTTTATCGTTAAAAATAAATATTCAAAGAAAATGCAATATCTCTTACAACTTTTTACCCATCAATTTTTCAAGTTCTCGGATATTCAGTAATTTATCAATTAAGGGATAACACCACTGTGACCCCCTGTTTTTTTTTCACATTTTTCAAGAATTTTTTTTTGTGGGAAAAAAAGAGATATACGAAAATTTTTTTTGGGTTTTGTTCCTCGTTCATTAATGTATCAAAAAACATTTCTTTCACATTTTTCACGCCGCATGGTGGCGCTGGGGAAGCTCTCGCGTCAGCTCCGCAGTGGTTCGCGGCACGCAGCAGAACTCTCTTCAACGTCGATCTGAAAAAAAATACCGAGTGTTTTCATTAATAATATGATATTTTGAAGAGAAGTACATAGGGATTTGGAAAAATATTGTTTAAAAAAAATAGGCACGCCTTTGAAATTAAAGAATGATTTTTAAGCAAAATTTCTCGTCGAAAATAGGCTATAACTTTTATAATTATTGAGATATCGAAAAAATCCTATGTACTTCTCTTCAAAATATCATATTATTAACGAAAACACTCGGTATTTTTTTTCAGTTCGACGTTGAAGAGAGTTCTGCTGCGTGCCGCGGAAATGACAGCACCTGACGCGAGAGCGTCCCCAACGCCACCATGCGGCGTGAAAAATGTGAAAAAAATGTTTTTTGATACATTAATAAACAAGGAACAAAACCCAACAAAATTTCTCGAATATCTCTTTTTTTCCCACAAAAAAAAATTCTTGAAAAATGTGAAAAAAAACAGGAGGTCACAGTGGTGTTATCCCTTAATAAAAAAGAAAGTACTGAAAGTCCTTGGCATTACGTTCAACGACACTTTTGAATAAGGTCCTTCGTTAAAAAATACATTTTTATATCAATGCGTAACGAACGAACGAAAGAACAAAAAAAAACTATATAAAATTGCATGGTTAGGATTATTGGACCGGAACGCTTTGGTTTGATACCAGAATCCACCGTGCCGCCGTTGTGTGTCGTTCGCGTCAAAGAGTTAACGAGAGATTGAACGCGCTCGATGGTGATATTTAAATATACGTTGTCTGTTCAAAAAGTATCGCGAATTTTAAATTTCCGCGCGCTACGTATATTCGATTTTCGATTTTGTGTCGTTAGGTTGGTACTCGCGTCCCTCACTTATGCTGAAAAAATCGGCCATTTTGAATGTTTAGTTAATTGTTGACAGCTGTTTTGGTTAGACGTGTTTTGGCTTGTCTTCGATTTTTGGCCGTTCCAAAAAAACAGCTTCCATTGCGATGATTTAGCTTTGGTTTCCATGTCGTAACCATAAACCCATGATTCGTCACCAGTTATGACCCTCTGGAGCAAATTTGGGTCGTCGCGGACCGAGTCCAACAGTTCCTTAGCAATTTTAACGCGACACTGTTCTTCTTCAAAATTGAACAATTTTGTCACGAATTTCGCGGCGACCCGTCTCACGCCCAAATCATTGGTAAAAATCGAATAGCACGAGCCAATCGCTATGTTTAGTTCCTCAGCAAATTCTCTAACGGTGATTCGACGATTGGCCAATATTATTTTCTTCGCTTCATCAATGTTTTCGTCTGTTGTTGATGTGCTCGGGCGTCCGGAACGCATTTCGTTGCTCGCATCTTCTCGGCCCTCTGAGAACATTTTGTACCACCGATAAACGTTGCTTTGGTCCAAGGTAGCTTCACCATATGCCACAGTCAACATTCGGAATGCGTCCGCGCACTTAATTTTCTTTTTCACAGAAAATTTGATACGGATTCTTTGATCCATTTTTTGGAATAGGCAAAAATCGAAGACAAGCCAAAGCACGTCTAACCAAAACGGCTGTCAACAATTAACTAAACATTCAAAATGGCCAATTTTTTCAGCATAAGTGAGGGACACAAGTACCAACCTAACACCACAAAAAAATCGAAAATCGAATATACGTAGCCCGCGGAAATTCATAATTCGCGATACTTTTTTAACAGACCTCGTATACACGAAACTTCCGGTCTCGTCTCACGATATAACACGATATTTTTAAAACATGAAATCGCAACAATATTGTGCGTAAAATTTGAGAAAAATAAAGAAATGTTTTCCAATTTAATTATTAACGTTGCGTGCGTCGTTACAGCCCTAAATCGTTAATTATTCAATTCACGACCTTGATTAGCGTCGAACGTTTATGTCCGGGGAGAAATCGTTGTAAAACACTACCGTGGCAATCGTGAAATTTTTTTTCCTTTGCCGCAATTTTTTATCGCCACGAAGGTCGGCGATCTAAAAGAAAAAATCCATAAGAAAAATACCCTCAGTGACGTAACTTTTGAGAAAATAATTCTCGACAATTGATTGAAAATTAAGGGCAAGAAAAATATAATTCGACACCTTTTGAGATCAATTAATTCGTCACTTTGACATTGATCTCTTTCGCATGATCTTTTTTTTTATATACTCACGATTATGCGTACGTATTAATTTACGTGTGTTAATGGGCGGTTTATAAAATATCGTCACGCGGGTCGATATGTCGAATTGATCCGTGAACTCGGGCTCCTCTAGTCGTTCGGACTTTGCGCGATCATAAACGAATGGGTTACGTGTTAATATGTGGTATTACTCATATTCACGTCTCGAAACGTTCAGTGTCGTACATACATATATAGACCGAGAGAGAGAGAGATAGAGAGATGGATAGATAGTCTTCCAATTGAGGTGGCTCGATTGAATAATTAACTTAACGACGTTGCGACCCATCTCGAGTTTATCAAAGCATACATATCACAATTTTCCATCCATATTTGGCCATTACGTGCCAACTCACACGACTTAGGTGTCGAACAATTTTGATTAAAAGAAAAACATGATTTTACACTAAACAAAAGTTTTGGAACAATGTGAAAATGGAAAAAAATCACTTTTTGGCCGATTTCCGCAGGAATTTTCAGTTTCTCAAGGAAATGGCTACTGAATTAGTGATCGGCGAGTCAAAATACATCGATATAGCGTCCTAAAAGAAAATTTAAGAATTCAAAATTTTTTTTCATTTCGGCCAACCAGAAGTGGCTTCACTAAAATCGCTGTAACGTTGCTTCCCGATGGAGTTGGAACCCCACTCTGTGCTCATTCTTTTCGTGATCAAAAACCCTTTAAAATGGCGCTTGAATCATTGTGCTATCATTATTTTTCGATTTTTCACAGATTTTTAAAGTTGGACCATCGATTTTTGCAAATTTTTCCATACATACCCCTTCTCATTTTTTTCGCCGATTTTCAACCCGCTCTCACGGCTACAATAATTGACATATCGGGATGATCCAAAATGCATTCTCTAAGTCTACTCGAGACGTTTTGAAAACGCTCGTCAAAACCCAAAATCGATGAAACGGGAGCCAAGTTATGACCATTTGAAATTTCAACATTTTTAGATTTCCGAAAAGTGGGCGAAAAATTAAAAAAATGTTTTTTTTTTCTTTTTCAATTTTTCGAAACGATGCTCGATCGGAAATTTCTCGCTGATTACGAATAACACCGAGTTTTATTCGAAAGCTCGAAAAAATCAATGGGAAAAACTTGAAAATCGAAAAATTCTAAATTCACTTTTTTACTCGTTGGATCTGCTCGGTTCTCTGGATGGATCCTCGCGGTCGTCAGTGATAATTACGAAAATCCAGCTGGATTCCCACTTCAATTTCCTTATGACAATTCTTTAACACTCGTCCACTGACGTCGATCCAATTAAACACGTTTTTTTCCCAACTTTTACAATCGTGCAGCCCTTTAATGCTTCCCGTGAGGGCGCGTCAATATTATTTTTGATCGATGTAAAATCGGAGCCAGAGTTTTGCCGCTAATAAATGGCGATAATTACGGTGAGAGAAGTGAAAAGAGACCGAAGTTATTATGTCATACTCGTAAAACGTGATGATGTATATATATATATATATATATATATATATATATATAACTGAGCGTTCCTCACTGAAATACGTTACTGATTGGAAACTGTGCGCTTCGGGGATTTTGCGGCATAGAGGTAACTCGATTAACCTCGTGTCACTTTGCCGAGACCCAAGCTCCTATCCCCCTTCATACAAATGGCCAATACCCCTCCCCCATTCGACAATCAGTTAGAAATCAACGATTTTTGAATGACTATTCAGTATAAAATAGTTATCATTAATTTCCTGTTTTCCTTCGAAATATATAAAATCTCGGTAATATTTTTATCGATTCGAAATAATTGATGTAGGTAAAAATTAATTTTAACAATATCTTTCAATATATTTAATTGACGAAGAATAATTCCGGCAAAATAATAATTCGTCGTAATTATTTTCGTCATTACGGGTAGTCTTACTGCTATAATAAAGCTGGAGAGTTTGTATGTTTGTTAGAACACGCTAAACTCAGGAAATACTAATCCGAATTAAAAAATTCAATTTGCATTAGATAGCTCGTTTATTCGGGAAGGCTATAGGCTATATAACTTCGTACTATGATGCTAAGGAGCGGCGGCGACGTCGGTTTATTTTTTAGTCTTTGGTCCTTTTATTTTTTCACATAATTTCCGGGTGGTATTTTATAGTTAACGAGATACACTTGGTTTTGTATTCATAACGCGCACGAAACAGATATATAAGCCAAATTTAACGTGGGAGAAATCGCGGTGCCACGGCCAGCAATCAATATTACTTTTTTACTTCAATCATTTCTTTTTACTAAATCTCATCTCATTGTTTTTCGATGAAAAAAATAAAGATAAAAAATAAAAATTCGATCCCTTCATTTTCAAATTACAATTGGCAAATGAAAGGATCGAATTTGTATTTTCTTTTTGTTTCCTCAAGACGTTTAGACGTCTAGATATAAGGTAGACAAGAAAGCGTCTGACCTATAAGAGTCTCGAACTACTTAACTCCTCCGGCCCCATTTTTTTTCTTAATTTTTATCCTTATCCTCGTCAAGCAGAATGAAGATGAAAAATTAACATTACTTATTATTCATTGACCCAAGCTCGCAGCGTGAAATTGTTTAATATATCATCGGGAAAGTTGTTGAACAAAAAAAAAAGTTAACATCCCTTTTGCCTCTTAGAGAGAGAGAGAGAGAGAGCACGGGTGACACTTTTTGCCCTTATTTCTTTCGCTAAAGCATAACCAATATTTATTCAACCTTTACGGGTTTGCGAGGAGTAGCCGATGAGAAGTTTCGGACTACTTGAAACTTTGTCGGGGAATAATTTATTCTCAGCTTCACGAGGTTCTTGGCGACGAGAGAAACCCCGCAGCATGGCCAATACAAACCCATCGAAGTCTCCTTCCAATTTATCGTTACCCCGATTGATTATCGAAAGTGCACTTTTCTGTATCAGCCGACCCTTCGATCTGCACTATCGTCACTTCTCGTTACACCGTCACTTGCGTCAGTGTTAGTACATTTTTATTGTGGTCTTTGCTAAAACTGTATATTGAATAACAATTATTCGACTTTCTAGCACTAGACGTACCAGCACTTTACATACACCTATTCTTACCTTATGAAATGAACGTTGTTTTTTGTTTTAGAATGAAATCCTTAATTTATTGCAAAGGAAATAATTCGCAACGTAACTTCTGATTTCTGATAAAATAATCAAACGAATGTACGGAATGTCAAATGGGCGATAGAAATAACGAATGTACGATTTTAAAATAAATTTTTAAATGGGTCATTTAACCCCCGCTTGGTACGTTTAGTCCTAGTATTCGTGCTCGGTAATTGAAGAGGATTCCTTTCTTTTTTTTTTACCTCAACCTAATTTCGTGTCATTGGCCAAAAAAATATAATTAAAGATCAACGATTAAAAATCATGAAGATCGCACATTGCTTCCTCATTTTTTTTATCTCACTCGCATTTTAAACGCATCAACGTTAAGTGATGACGCAGGGCACTCTAGAGGCCGAAAAAATAGGCTTTTTTGGGGAACTTATTTTTTTCAAAAAAACTACAAAATAAATTGAGATTACAAAATAGGATATTTGTCATACATATCAGTGACTGTATACATAAATTTTTTTGGAGCGATTAATTTCAAAATGGCGGCTGTTCAGCGTTTTTGCGATGACGTCTCCGTGTTTGTTGGCCGGAAACATAACTCGGACAATTTTCGACCGATTCACTTGAAATTTTGAATATATCTTGAGAAATACATTGTCTATGGAAGTGCGTAGGATTTTTTTTTATATTGCATAGTTTATTTGTTATTAACAATTTTCTGACGATTTTTTAACCAAATTTTTCACTTTTCACTTTTGAACTGCGCCATTTGGCCAAAAATCAATATATCGAAAAAATCCTACGCAGTTCCATAGACAATGTATTTCTAAAGATATATTCGAAATTTCAAGTGAATCGGTTGAAAATTGTCTGAGTTATGTTTCTGGCCAACAAAAACGGGGACGTAATTGCAAAAACGCTGCACAGCCGCTATTTTGAAATTAATCGCTTCAACAAATTTATTGTATAATGTCACCGATATATATGATAAACACTCTATTTTGTAATCTCGGTTTATTTTGCAGTTTTCTGGAGAAAAAAAAAACCCCCAAAAAAGCCAATTTTTTCGGCCTCTAGAGTGACCTAACCCGTTAAAAACTCGCAATTTCATTTTCACGAAAGCAAAGCGCTTTGCAATGAGGAAGCAAAAAGTGAATATACATGAAAAAACATGTTTTCGGAGGTTTTTAAAAGTAAACCACTGCTCAAATAACATTCCTGTAACTCCGCTTGCCGATCGAGTTACGACTCCGATCTTACGCTTCTTTTCCTCGCAATCGTGCAACCTTAAAACTTCTTTATTTTCATATTTTTTATGGGCGACTTAAGGTAATAGTCTGGTAACTTAAGCCGATTTTCATGTCTTTTTTGGAGGGCATTTTTTTGTAGGAAAATAAAAATGAATCGCTTTGGATATTTAAGATGTTTTTATTTACATATTAAAGATGCAAAAAAAAATTTGTTTGAAAAAATTTAATAGTTTATTATTATTATTATTATTACTAATCGAAGTTGGCAGCCCGGGTCCTAACTTTTTCTCTACCGAACCGATTGCTTTCAAATTTTAACAGGCTACTCCACACACTTATAGTTCTCGTCGGAACTACCGAGAAATTTGTTCACCCCTAACTTTTTATTTTACAGCCCCTTCTTTGCTAAAATAAAAGGACTTTAGCAAAGAAGGGGTTGTAAAATAAAAAGTTAGGGGTGAAAAATCTTCTCGGTAGTTCCGACGAGAACTATAAGTGTGTAGAGTAGCCTGTTAAAATTTGAAAGCAATCGGTTCGGTAGAAAAAAAGTTAGTACCCGGGCTGCCAACTTCGAGGTGGCAACTTCGATCAATAATAATAATAATAATAAACTATTAAATTATTTCAATTTTTTTTTTTGTATCTTTAATATGTAAATAAAAACATCCTAAATATCCAAAACGATTCATTTTTATTTTCCTACAAAAAAAACGCCCTCCAAAAAAGACATGAAAATCGGCTTAAGTTACCAGACTACTACCTTGAAGTAAAAAATCGTCATGATTTTACAAAGTTCTTTGACGATGGAGAAAAAAAAAAAAAGTCATTGGGGATGAACCGAATGGCGTTATCATTTTGAAATTAAATCATTAACAATAATAACGATGGATTATTGTTCATTAATGGCATTCAATAATTAGTCTCGTTTTATTCACTTCGACGAATTCAAATCCAATAGACATGTTTCAACGTTATTCGATATATCTTATTCGCGACTCGCAATGAAACACGCACGCGGCATTTCTCGAGCGAGAGTCACCACCGCCACACAGTCACCACGTCGTGCAAACCACCCCGAGCGTGTTAAATCTTATGGGGCTTCCCCAGGGTTGATGCGGCTTTTCCTTTTTTTTTTTTTTTTGTGCCTCGCTTATAACACCCCAATCGTTTCATCACCACGGATCAAGCGATTTATATATATAACAACGAGTTATAACGATTTACTTTCTATACCGATTGAATAATTGTAATGTTGTATTTTTTTTTATTTTTTTTTTTTTATGCTTACTTGCTTTTTTTCATTGGATCTTTAGAGCCTCAACGAGTGGCCAACCTATACGGTGTTCTACGTCAGTGTCACTCTATTATTGTGTTTACTAGAAAAGGGTTTATACGACATTATAATATTTCTAAAGATAGGTCGGGCTGGCTCGTAAACGCCTTGTGTTTTTCTTTTTTTTTTTTTTTTTACAATATTGCATGTGCTCACGCTCCGATAGATTATCAGGTCGTTTGCTAATAGACGACGGTGTGTGCATGACAGCTAACAACTCTCGACAATGGGACTCTAACACGTGTAAATGCATGTATTATGTTACTTGAAGTAATACAAAAATGGTGTGGAACTGGCGAATGTATATATGTAAATTTGAAATTTTATGATTTTATGAAGAAAAAAAAAATCAATTTTTGCCCACTTTTCGGAAACCTAAAAATGTCAAAATTTCAAATTGTCATAACTTGGCTCCCGTTTCATCGATTTTGGGTTTTGACGGGCGTTTTCATAACGCCTCGGGCAGGCTAACAGAATGCACTTTGGATCATCCCGATATCTCAATTATTGTAGCCGTGAGAGCGGGTTGAAAATCGGCGAAAAAAATGAGAAGGGATTTGTATGGAAAAATTCGCAAAAATCGATGGTCCGACTTTAAAAATCTGTGAAAAATCTAAAAGTAATGATAGCACAATGATTCAAGCGCCATTTTAAAGGGTGTTCGATCACGAAAAGAATGAGCACAGAGTGGGGTTTCAGCTCCATCGGGAAGCAACGTTACAGCAATTTTAGTGAAGCCACTTCTGGTTGGCCGAAGTGCAAAAAAATTTTGAATTTTCAAAGTTTCTTTTAGGACGCTATATCGATGTATTTTGACTTGCTGATTACTAATTCAATAGCCATTTCTTTGAAAAACTCGAAATTTTATTGAAAATCGTCCAAAAAGTGATTTTTGTTCGTTTTTCGCCTATTTCACATTGATATTTTGAGATTTCGACTAAAATTCGGTGTTATTCGTAATCAGCGGAAAATTTGCGATCGAATAGGGTATCGAAACATTGAAAAAAGAGAAAAAAAATTTTTTGTAATTTTTTGCCCACCTTTTCGGAAACCTAAAAATCTCGAAATTTCAAATGGTCATAACTTGGCTCCCGTTTCATCGATTTTCGGTTTTGACGAGCGTTTTCAAAACGTCTCGAGTAGACTTAGAGAATGCATTTTGGATCATCCCGATATCTCAATTATTGTAGCCGTGAGAGCGGGTTGAAAATCGGCGAAAAAAATGAGAAGGGGTATGTATGGAGAAATTCGCAAAAATCGATGGTCCGACTTTAAAAATCTGTGAAAAATCGAAAAATAATGATAGCACAATGATTCAAGCGCCATTTTAAAGGGTTTTCGATCACGAAAAGAATGAGCACGGAGTGGGGTTCCAACTCCATCCGGAAGCAACGTTACAGCGATTTTAGTGAAGCCACTTCTGTTTGGCCGAAATGCAAAAAAATTTTGAATTTTTAAATTTTCTTTCAGGACGCTATATCGATGTATTTTGACTCGCTGATTAGTAATTCAATAGCCGTTTTCTTGAGAAATTCAAAATTCTGTCGAAAATCGTCCAAAAAGTGATTTTTATCGATTATCGCGCTTTTCCCATTGAATTTTTGAGTGTTCAACAAAAACTCGATGTTATTCGTAATCAGCGGAGAACGAATAGGGTATTGAAACATTGCAAGAATGGAAAAAAAACTTTTTAGGGCATCCCTAACAAATCCCATACGGGATTTTGCTGGCAAACCGGGATTCCCTAACAAATTTCAGTAAGGAACACTCTGTCTTTGTCACGTCGTCCTAAGCCTGCTCGGCCATCTTGGACGTAAAGGATCTCGCGCAGACGACGACGATAGTCGCCCGAGCTGACGACGACGTGGAGTCGACGCGAGATCTTTCTCTCTTTCTCTCTCTCTCTTTCCCTCTTTACCACTTTAATAATATTGGTGTCTGACGATTTGGTGCGTGTGCTGCGTGAGGGATCGCGACCCTACCCCTATATATATATACATATATATATTTCACGTGCTAATAACTCCGCAACCTGCTGTCTCTATGAAGCTCCGCACCCCGTCGTGTTTCTTTCCCTCCACCGCTGCTCCATATCTTTTATCGTGAACCAAGGAAATAAAACATTGCCAAACATCACAAGATTTGAGATAATAATTTCACGGTTTACGAGAATTAGATGCAAGATTTCTCAAATAATCCTATTCCGCGTAAATTCTCTTGTGAATCATTCGAAAACGTCGAGTCAAAGAAAAAAATCCTGTCAACCAGAAACTCGAATATTTCGTCATCTTAATTGTCTCACTGTCGCAAAACATTTTCTGTCGGATAATCGAACGGTAAACTCAACGTTTAAGGTAGTAGTCTGGTAACTTAAGCCGATTTTCATGTCTTTTTTGGAGGGCGTTTTTTTGTAGGAAAATAAAAATGAATCGTTTTGGATATTTACGATGTTTTCATTTACATATTAAAGATACAAAAAAAAATTTTTTTGAACAAATTTAATAGTTTATTATTATTGTTATTATTGATCGAAGTTGGCACCTCGAAAAAAAAGCGCGTGGATGGCCTCGGTGATTTTGGCTCTTGATGTTATCTGAAATCAAAAATTCTTGATTATTCTTAATCTATAGACATGTCATTCTGGTCGGAACTACTGAAGTTAAATTTCATGGATAAATAACAATTTATTTGCTAAAATAAAAGGACTTTTTTCAAAGTCCGCCATTTTGTTATTTATCCATGAAATTTAACTTCAGTAGTTCCGACCAGAATGACATGTCTATAGATTAAGAATTATCAAGAATTTTTGATTTCAGATAACATCAAGAGCCAAAATCACCGGGGCCACCCACGCGCTTTTTTTTCGAGGTGCCAAGTTCGATCAATAATAATAATAATAATAAGCTATTAAATTTTTTTTCGTATCTTTAATATGTAAATAAAAACATCCTGAATATCCAAAACGATTCATTTTTATTTTCCTACGAAAAAACGCCCTCCAAAAAAGACATGAAAATCGGTTCAAGTTACCAGACTACTACTTTAAGGAGACAAAAATATCGAAAATGAACTCACCACTGCATAGAAATCGATTAATATTATTCGAACAATAAGAATGTTAAACACACTTTCGCGAATGTCGCAACGACAATGACAAAATTAATCCGAAATATCAAAGCTTCTGTCGTTAAGGGATGCAAAATAAAACGGTAATTTTGTTGCCCCGAACAGCCGAAAAGTCGTTACACGTTCGTTCGACAAACTTGAGAATCATCCCCCTCGGGAAATCGTAAATCGTTTGATCGATGAGCAGTAAGGTCGAACTAGCGAAAAAACAAAAATTGAACTTTCCAGATAACGGGAGAAAGAGAGAGAGAGAGAGAGAGAGAAAACAAGGGTTGAGACATTATACAACGAAGATCGAGCGAATGTGATTGTTCTCACTGATACCCGGAACGGAAAAAAGGGGTCCTCCGTGTAACGGAGGACGTTGAATAAAAAAAAGCTGGTTAAAAAAAAATATATAGAGGACGATCTTTAAGGGGGTTGAAGAGGGTGGTTAGTGCGCGCGACTTTCACCAGGTGAAAGATCGCGGGCATGCGCGTCGAGTCACGAACCTTGGCGAAACGACGATGAAGCAGTCTTACGGAGACCGTAGTAACGTACACATCGTGCAGATAAAAAAAATTTGCACGTTAAATAACACATATATTTATGTGTACCAATATATATTAACACGACGAAAATATATAGACGTATTTGTTGAAGAAAAATCGTGAGCGATTCGTGAGCGAAAAAGAACGAAAAAACCGTTTCCGCGACACCCTCCAACCCTCAAATCCTAAATACTCGAGACATACTATTCTTTCTCTCTTTTGCCTCTTTTTTGATCTCCTTCATTCATCTCTCTCTCTCTCTGTCTTTAAATTGTGTCGCTACATGGGTCTCTGATTTATCTCGCAGAAAAATTGTTCCCTGAATTCGTCGATCAAACGTTAAAACGAAAGAAAAAAAAAAGAAGAAAAGACAATCCGAATGCAAACATTCGTCAGTAAAAAATAACAGTAATGACAAATTCGTTACGATCGAATGTTTCGTCGATTCTTCGCAAATGCAAAATCAATATCCCCTTCAATGGAGACACCAAAGATAAGCAAAGTGGAGGATTTGTAAATGTTCGAAAAACAACATTTTTGTAACGTCCCTAGTTTCGATAATTCGAAACATCCGATAAATCGTTTGTCGCGACGAAATATTGTTTATCGGATTAACAACGAAAATTTTATGAGCAAAAAAGTATCGTTCATCGATTGAATCGTCAATGTGTTACATTGGAATTTCGACATTAGCCACCCCCTCGTCGAAGATTCGAACGAGGGGTAGAAATTTTCAAATTCTAAAACTCTATTTTGTTTCTCTTCGTTAATGTGGCCCCAGGGGGTTGGGCGTTCGTCGATTCGATCGTTCGATAGTGTCGTGGCTTTATAACGAATTATTATTGTCATATGTTAAAACGTTGCATTTTTTTTTTTTTTTTTTTGCCAATTTAACAAACGTAGATATTCGTGAATAATAAGATTTTCGTTTAAAATGAACTGTACAAGAATGTAAAGTGGAGCTGGAGGGAAAAGGGGATGGAAAAATGTAGAAGAGGGAGGAAAGGGTTGCGAGGGGGTAGAGGAAAAATCCGGGAGGGCAGCACTTGCGACATCATCGGCTGAAGGAAGAGGAGAAAGAGAGAGAGAGAGTGCCCATGCGCCCTCCGTCGAACCAGACGATCCTACTCTATCGTATTTTTCTTTCTTTTTTTTTTTGGTTTTTTTTTTCACGTCTCTCCAACGAAATATTTAATGATAAATCGTAATGTTATCGGTGACGTTAACAAAGATATATCGATAAAACGAGAAAACAAAATATAGATCTCTTAGCTCGTAGAACAACGGGGAGTGAGTGACAGAGAGAGAGAGAGAGAGAGATTGAGAGGCTTGACATTGGGTCAAGAGCGAAGAAGAGTGAAGAAGTGCTCTTCGTTGAAGAGGACCATTAAAAAAAATTGTTTGCACGTTTTTACGTGTGTCAATGAAAATTGGAGGCCGAATTGAAGGATTGCAGAGCTGTGAACCGCTACCGAGTGTGTACTGATTCCTCTCCTACTTCGTCCCTTGTTTGCGAATGGAAAATATCGACGCGTCACTGACTCTTCGGGGTTTTTTTTTTCTTTTTTCTTTTTTTTCCTTCCTCCTCGTCACAGTTCGTTGAAATAGAACGAGACAATGTATATTTATGAATAGGGAAAAGGAAGAAAAAAAAAAACTATGACTCACTACGCAACGAAACGTGAAAATCTACTGCCCTATTTTCTTCCCCTATGCGACATCAGTGACAAGTGATAAATCAACGAATAATCACGGCAAAAAGACAGCTCGTCATTTTTAATTGAATAACAAAAGTTCGTTTTGACGAAGACGAATGTTCCATGGTCGTTTTTTTTTTTTTTCTTCTTTTCTTCAACTATCAGTTTCCGGTGTTTCATTAAAATTGTTTCCGGGGAGAGATTCTTCGTTATAAAATGTTTCTAACCAAAACGTTTCCGCGCTGTTTGTCGCTTGTTTAATTCTGCGAGGAATTCTCGTTGCGACGAATGTCGCTCGAAAGTGATTATACAAAGTGATTATTCACGCGAAACAGTGACGCTTTGATTTATATTTAGTCGAGAACATCTGGTTGGATTACTTTTGACAAATGTTTCGTACGTTTTGCTAAACGTAAAGTTTAAGGGTTCGAACGAGTACGATATCGTCGTGATAACCGTGATAGGTTGGAAGAAGGACACTCGGGGACATATCGGGGTGTTGTATAAGTGGTTGGAGCGGAGGGTTGAGGAAAACTGTTCCCAGGAAATGGTTGAAATATGAATCAACGGAGAAGATGAGACGATAAGACGACGGAATAAATAAAGGACCCGAGGGGACACGAAGAAACGAGGGTTGTGGAAAGGGAGCTGGGCGGGGGCGAGGGAGTGTCCGAAGAGAGTACCGAGTACCGAGCGACAGCCATAGAATACGAAATGACGGTAAAATAAATAGAAAGCATTTAACAGCGAGAAGGAATGAGGATTATAAACATTTTTGAGGGATGAAAAGTTTCGAATAAAGGGGGGGCAAAGTGCGAGTGAGCGAGAAAAGAAATGAATTAAGGTCGAAGAGGAGAAAAAAATACCCTTGTGAATAGTGTTTAGTGTTTGAAAGGGTGCGTGCAAAAAGGGCAAAGTACGAGGAAGAATGGGAAAAAGTGTCGTGAAGGGAGTCAGGGGTTGAAGAATTTTGTGACGAAAGGCCAGAAGGAAATTGAGAAACGACGAAGAGAGACGAAAAAGAAAGAAGAAATAAAGAAACGAGTCACGAAGGGGAAACGGTCGTGAATAGGGGTTGGTGGGTTAAAAATATAATTGCACGAAGAAATCCGGTATACGAGAGATAGAGAGAACAACGGGAAGGGACGATTTTGAAAAGAGAGAAAAGAAAAATTGCTTTTTTCACGCCAGTTCCAACGTAACGACTCGCAGCTTCTCTCTTTCTCTCTCTCTCTTTCTCTCTCCCCTCATCGCAAACAGCCATCAGAGGCAGCATCCACTGAGAAATTTTATTTTTAGTTTTGTTATACACTCGTGAGTATATAAGTTTGTGCATACGAAGGTAGCAAACGAGACAGAGATAGAGAGATTGGAAACCCAAAGACGAAGGGAAAAAGAGTAAGAAGCAAATTTTCCTAGCCAACCGAGTGCCACCAATACGAAAAGCCGAATGGAGGTACCTTATAGTACGTGACGTCAACCCCTTATAATTTTTTCTCATTGTTTATCTCTTTGTTCTTCCTCTATTTCTTTCATGTTAATCTCGTCAATATTCTACGGAATTTTATTTATTTATATTTTTCTTTCTTTCAACGCATTTTTTCACCCCCCCGCCCCCAACATAGCTTTCTCTATGAGAAATGAAAAATAGAGTTAACACTAAACGTACCAAGCGGGGATCAAACCCCTTTCGAAATTTCCTTCAAATTCATACATTCATTGTTATTCCTTTCGCTTATCTGACTTTCGGTAAATTTGTTTGACGGATTTTATTATAAATCAGTAGTTACGTTACGAATTATTTCCATTAATAATGAAGAATTTCATTCGAAAAATCAACGTTTATCTCGTAAAGGATCAAATGACCCCTTATGTGCCGGTACGTTTAGTGTTAATTTGTATAATCGTCGAAAAAACGAGGATGAACCAATGTAACTATTTTCCAATTTTCAATATTTTTGTTCAAGATAGTAGTCTGGTAACTTAAGCCGATTTTCATGTCTTTTTTGGAGGGCGTTTTTTTGTAGGAAAATAAAAATGAATCGTTTTGAATATTTAGGATGTTTTTATTTACATATTATAGATACAAAAAAAAAATTTTTGAAAAAATTTAATAGTTTATTATTATTATTATTATTATTGATCGAAATTGGCACCTCGAAAAAAAAGCGCGTGGGTGGCCCCGGTGATTTTGGCTCTTGATGTTATCTGAAATCAAAAAATTCTTCATAATTCTTAATCTATAGACTTCTCATTCTGGTCGGAACTACTGAAGTTAAATTTCATGGATAAATAACAAAATGGCGGACTTTGGAAAAAAAAATCCTTTCATTTTAGCAAAGAAGGGGTTGTAAAATAAAAAGTTAGGGGTGAAAAAATTTCTCGGTAGTTCCGACGAGAACTATAAGTGTGTAGAGTAGCCTATTGAAATTTGAGAGCAATCGGTTCGGTAGAAAAAAAAGTTAGGACCCGGGCTGCCAACTTCGAGGTGCCAACTTCGATCAATAATAATAATAAACTATTAAATTTGTTCAAAAAAATTTTTTCTTGTATCTTTAATATGTAAATAAAAACATCCTAAATATCCAGAACGATTCATTTTTATTTTCCTACAAAAAAAACGACCTCCTAAAAACACATGAAAATCGGCTTAAGTTACCAGACTACTACCTTAATTCGAATGCCCCTTTAATAGAACAATTTTTCTATCGGTTTACCTTTGTGATTGTATTTCGAGTATGGGGCGATGATTCTTCATATCGAGACAGGGGGGGGTGAAACACTTAGAGAAATGTTGGAATTTCCTATGTTGGAATTATGAAATTAATTTCTTCACAGAGGAATTTCACTTTCTACAGAAATATCGAAATTTCTTGGATGCAGTAATTTCATGGGTACTTTGTAGAAGGAATTTTGCAATTACGTTGGTAATTAAGAGTCTTCGAATGAGCTTTAATGATAAAACAGCGTTAAAATCCTTTGCCATGGAAATTTACAAAGGAAAATTCATTGTATGAGGAATATTGCACTACTGGTAATTCGAGCACAATTTTAGTGTCGTTGATGAAATTTTTTAAACGAACCCAAACACGATAATGATGTTTAATATGGTTTGTTATCGAATTCAAATGTTTTCTTCATTCTTCAAGAGTTAAAAATGGTTCATTATTAAATCTAAAGTTTCGTTTCATTGCCATAATCTCGCGTGACTCTCGACCCTCGCGCACATACACTTTCGTTTCTTCCCCTAACCAAGGGAGAAACTTTCACCGGCCCAACCCAATGACCCGCCCGATGAAAAAAACACCGCGTGAAACAAAGTCCGTGCACGCATCCTTCTCGTCTCCGTCATCATCTCATACGCGAAGGCTATCACGTATATCTATAGCTCTTTCATTTCTCGTAAAGCTCCAGCGAGACCCACCCCTATTTTGTCGACCAACGCTCCTTTGTAATGTTCTATTATCTCGATTATGCCGAGATTATGGAGACGAGACGCAATCACACTCGTGGAATTACGAAGACTTATGTAATACGCGGGGCGAGCCTCATGATTTAACCTGGGCCGATTTTCGCTTTGCTCGTCTTTCTCTCTCTCTCTCTTTCTTCTTAAGTTTGAACATTATTTCGGGAGTGCCAGCTACTCTAGTGGGACCTCACAAATACACACACACACAGAAAAATTCAGTCTGATCTTCGAACACTTGTTCTCCTTTGCCTAACAGACTCATCCTAGTTGCTAGTCGCGCGCATCACACTGCAACTTTTGGGCGTTTGAGAAGAAGCATAAAGAAATTCGAAAAAAAAAAAACAATTGATTAAACGTATTAAAATTGAGAGCTGTCATTAAAAATGTTTTACTATAACGGAATAATTTTTTTTTTTTGTAGTAAATATACATATTTTATTAAAGAAATTATTTAGAATTATTTTGTGTATAAATATATTTTTTTCCTTCAATTTTCATAACACCAAAAATGAAATACTTTGATTTTTATTGTATTCCAATTTTTTTTTTCCACCCGAACGAAAGAGCAACATTAATTTTAGCAACGTAGATTGTTCAGCGAGAGCGAACAGAAATTGTAATGTACGTGCGAATGAAAATTTATGGCTGGTACGTGAGAAATTATAGAGGCGAATAATTGTTATTCAGCGTGGATAATTGAGAGGATTTTATCACGTGCGTTCTATAGGCTTTTTACTGTTGCCGATGTGGTTAATAATATCGCGGTTCGTGAAAGAGAATTCACGTATTTGCCATTCACCAGTTCTCGCAATTAAAATCTGCCCCTATGTGTTTGTCTACCACCCCCAATTTTCACTCTAGTCAATGATACGCTAGAACGGCTCTATTGTGCCGACTATATGCTGATTTTTTTGGTCGAATAAACATTCCGTTTGATGTTTTATTTTAAAAAAAATCAATGACAAAGAAAATTATTACACAAATTCCTGCAAAAATAAAATAGAAAAATTATATCGAAAAAAAAAAAGTATGACTAATTGCCGAAATAACAAAATGAATATCACCAAAAAGAAATGTAAACAATAGGATTTAAACATTTTGTTACGAATTTATAATACGATGAAATAATTTTTTTTTTTCTGTTCAAGCCAAATACTGAAAAAACGTAATTTCAGAAGATTATTTTGAAATATTTTTCTTATCTCATCATTAACTCGTTATTATCGTGACAAACTTATCTTGTTATTTATTTTTCTAATGATCTGCAACCTATTAATATAACGAACCTTGACGATACGAATTGTGGGCCTTGAAAATGATTAAAATTTTCTTAGGTACAATATGCAGAAGCACTTTTCTCGTCGAATTACACGTCGAGAAACTCAATGATACGCGAGTAAGCTCGCGTATCATTGAGCCGGGTGCTGTCCCCCGCGCTTTATCGTTGTCGCACGAAATATTTGAACAGCAATTGAATTTTCACAATTTTTTATCATTGTTTCGGTGTATGTGATAAAAAAAGAAAAAATGAAGAAGCGATAACGATAACGAGAGAACATCCCGTATTTGTACTATCGTTCGTTCGCGTGTTTTTCCTTATCGCGGAAATCTTCAACCATTATCTTCGAGCTCGCGTACGTCGACGCTTGATTGACGTGATTTACAAATCTTTACGCTATTTACACACCTCGTCACAGGCCATTATATTTTTTTTTTACGCTGCAATTTTTTTTAGAAATTTTTCGAATGTACTCGAAAAAACACGTGCTCAGTGTTGAATTATTTTATTGCTTACAAGTGTTTTATCAAGTAGCTTAATGAATTATAATGAAAGGAGAGTATAGCGAAGGGAGGAAAACATTTTCATGAATACTGTTAAAAATATTAATCGAAGAAAATATTTAAAAATATTTTTTCAATCCTCAAAGCCAAGCCCTTTCAAACCACACCCCACTTGCCAGAAGAGAAGAAATTTATTTATTTTTTCTCACACGGCACATTCTGGCCCCTCCAAATTCGCGAAAGAATATTTTCACAAAAATGATTGGTAGACCATCTTCGGAACATATCAATCTACTTGCCTGTCAAGTTTCAAGTTGATTGGTTAAACCGTTTGGGAGTTAAGTCCTGTGTCAGCGCGACAGACTGACGGACGGGACGGACAACCGAGGCTCATCATAAGCGTTCAGTTTTTCGATAGATAATTCTAAAAATGATTTAATCTCTCTCGAAATAATCGGCTACACGGTAAAAATCTCTCGAACCCGATTGAATTTCGTTCGTAAAATAGTAAAATTTGTATAAAAGAACAGAAAGATTTAACGAAATGAATCAATGCTCGAAGTGTCGCGAAGTGGATTGGCAAACGTGAACCGTCTGTCGCACACCGCGAACGTCGTCGTGAATCGTCACGCACGAGGCTTATACCTACTCTTATTCTAGCACCAGGATAGAGGAAGTGGAGAAGGCCGTTTAAAACGGCGAACGTGGCTGAGCAAGTAGTAACAGTCGTAGTGCGGTAAGACGTTCGCATTAGCGGTGGGGATAACGTCTCCGGCCGAGGTCTCGTGCGGATCGTGACTGGGCGCAGATTAGAGAGCAAATAGATGATGTGTCTTTTTCCACTTGTAGGCTAAAACCCCGATTTTCGACAATTGTGTAATTTATATCGGAATTATCGAAATCCCGATTATGACAACGTTTTTTTTAAGTTTGTTGATTAGAAACAAAATTGAAAAGTGGTTTGTCACCAAAATACAGCAAAACCCCGGTTTTGGAAACTTTTCAAGAACGCTAACCTCGATTATGGCAACTTTTCGTAACATCGCTTAAAAAACGATTATATGGCCGTTGCTGTTCCCTTTCCGTGAGAACCCCGTTTTTGGATTTTTTTAAGAACAATTTCCATAATCGAGGTTATGTTGGTTAATTAAAGAGAAGATTGAAAAGTGGCTCTTCACTAAAAATATGGCAAAACCCCGATTTTGGAAATTTTTCAACAACGCGAACCTCGATTATGGCAACTTTTTGAAAGATCGTTTAAAAACTATTACATCGACGTTTCTCCTTACTTTCCGTGGGAACGCCGTTTTTGGAATTTGTTAAGAACAATTTCCATAATCGAGGTTATCGCGTTTGCGAGTCCGACAATCGTACTGAGAGCGAGTTAGCAATCGCGAAACGCTCGCTACAGCTTCAATGGCCGATGACGTTCTCTCGTTTCCCCGGGAGCACGAAAAAGAACGGTGGAAGGGGATCGAGTGAGACACCGATCAGACAACGTTGGGTGTAAAATCGTGCGGTCATACATCGATGATAAAAAGAAAGGAGTATAAGAATTAAAAAAAAGCAAGAATACGTAACACTTTTTGCATCGCTACGCATAGAGAGAGATACATACGTCCAGGAGAAGCGATGATTTCAGAACTGACGTAGCTCGCGGTGAGCTTTCAGCTATCTCTCTGTCCCTCTCTCTCTCTCTCTCTCTCTCTCCGTCGGTAGATGCTACTCCATTCCTCGCACGTTTTTTTCCTCCTCAGTCGACTGTGGTCTCTAGACATAGCCTCGCGCTCGTCACGACTAGAAACGCCGGGTAACGATACAAAAAAATCAGTCAATTAACAAATTAAAATTATTGCCTTGACACTCTTTGCAAAAAACAAACAGAAATAAGAAAAAAAAAGTTGAAACGTCGTTCAGAAATTGTTAGTGGCCGAAAGAAATTCAAAAGTGTTACTCGAAAAATGTGGTTTTAATTTTTCATTTACATTGCCATGAGTTTTATCGCTTCAAAACGAAGTTTCGTCGTTGAATTACCGATAGTGCCTCTGTGTGTGTGTGTGTGTGTGTGTGTGTGTGTCGAGGCTTTAAAATTGTACCCGTCGCTTATCTACCCGTACGCTTCGCAATAATGTCATAGGAAATGAACGGTATCTGTGTACGTGTACTGCTAGCCAATAATTTGCACGATCGATTCGGAAGTCCGAAAGTAACGTGGAGGAAAGAAAAAACATAAGGAAGCGACTTTTTCTCGGACAGAGACACGTGGAAAATATTCGTTTATGGATGTTTCGAATTTCTGGTAAAAAGACAGATAAAATTTCTAATTAACGAGGAAATTCTCCTAGTAAGAAATCGAATTAACTACAATAAATAATTGAAATATTTGTAGTTTTTCCGACTTAATTCTTACGATAATCGTTAAAAAAATGAATTTATAATAAATACGTGAAATTAACAGTGAACACGCATCATGACTGCAAGCGATGACTGTACGTCGAGTTTTAAAAATAGATTCTAGTGGATATGAAAATAATGACGCAAACAAAACGGAAACAAGTGGTCTCCCACTCCCACGCGCATTGCCTATGACATCGTCTATGTGGGAAGGTTCTTTTTTTTTTTTTTAACTGTAATACACCTGCCATAGTAGATGTTATTGCAATGTAAATTGCATTTTCATTTGGAGTATCACCGGAGATTCTATGGGTCGGAGCTTTTTTTTTTTTAATTTCTCATAGAGGAAACTTTTTGATGGTGAAAAGGAAAAATGTCTCGAATTTTCAATGCCGAATACGTTCAAAATGTTGTGCCAAGACGTCGAAAAATCACATTTAAAAGAATGTACGTGGACGTGTAATAGCGTGGCAAAATTCAAATCTCTGTATCACGAGAACGGCCGCAAATACAGGGTTGTTATTTTTTACACGAGTAAAACAACACGTTCCCTTTATTTACTCGTTATCGTCACATTTCCTTCGCTGTGTTCTACTTTGGTAAGCGGCGCGATCGTACACATTGAATAATAGTAACTTTTACGTTGTTACCGATCAAAAGACAGGCTCGAAGGTATTTTCTATCTCCTCCTCCTCCTCCTCCTCGCCCCCGTGGTTAAACTCACCTGTTTCGTGTATAAAGCCCGTCGACGATTCATCATTCATCGTATCGCTGTTCACGATCGATGAAAAGTTTTCTCCCGTCCTTATTATTATTATTTTTTTTTTCTATGATTCCCTTCGGAAAATGATCGATCGTGCCGCACTGTTGGCCTTCTAAAAAGATAAACCAGCGAATATCTCTTGCCAACACACCTCCAATAACAATTTTAATATTCAAGAAGCTCGAACTTATTTATTGTTATTTTTTGTTTGTTTCTTTCGGTCGTTCGGTGCTCGATCATTTGTTTCCTCGCGCTATATCTCATAATCCAATGAACCGTTCGTTCGAATTCATTTTTTTTTTTTTTTTTTGACGCTTTGGCACATCGTTTGACAAACAAACCTCAACAGGTTAATAAACGAACCTGTTGCATCAATATGAGAAAGATATATCTGTTACATCGTGCATATTATTCGGCGTTTTGTGAAAATAATGAGATTCACTGGAGAGTCATTCGTTTAAGTACTAATTTTGTTTTGTTTTTTTTTTTTTTTCATTCATTACTCTCAATCATTACGTAGAATTAATGTGTTAATCGATAAATCTCAACGATATCCCTGTTTTTTGAATTTTTTTTTTAGATATACCCCGCAATCTTATAGTCATACATTTGCAAATTTTTATAAAATGTCGCCGGAAAACTTTATCGACATTTGACAAATGTAATTTAAAAACAAAGAAAAATCGAAAAATCAACGATTTCGTTACGTTCAAAGTTCTAAGCATATCCTCGGCAATTTTTACGTATCAACCAAAACGCAACAATTGATGATTTAAATGAAATATTCATTATTATCCGTGTTTGATTTTTTTTTAATCCAAGATTTTGGTGATAATTGTCAGTTAAAAATGTCATCACGGATGGAGTTGAAATTTTGAAATTTACGTGTTTTTTGTTTTTTATATAAAAAAAAAAAAAGCATTATAAATACATGTAATTGATGTTGGTTATTTTGGTTTTTTTTTCCAGCTACTGGGGGACCTCCAATTGCACGGAGGTCAAGGGAGTAGTGGTGCGCAGCGAGTAGTCTGAGCTGATTAGCTTTGGAGCAGCACAGAAGAGTTGGCATAGGCCAACTTAGGAGAAACGAGGCAGTATGGCGACAATAGATGGGCGGCCGGCCCAATATGGCATCACCCTCAAACACCTTAGGGAGCTCATGGAACATCGAGGGCGCGAGGGTGTCAATAAAATTAATGGCCACGGAGGCGTTCAGGAGATTTGTAAAAAATTGTATACCTCGCCCAGTGAAGGTGAGACGAGATCGTTTTTCTTTCTTTCCTCTTCTCTATATCAATATATAACGAGAAAATGAATATAAATAAATTCGTACGATAATTGAATTTATAAATTTTCATTAAAGGTCTCAGCGGATCGACAGCGGATATTCAGCATAGGCGAGACACATTTGGTTCCAACATGATACCTCCGAAAGCACCAAAAACGTTTTTACAATTAGTATGGGAAGCGCTGCAAGATGTTACTTTAATCATTCTGGAAATAGCTGCATTGGTTTCGCTAGGTCTTAGCTTCTATCAACCGGTAGACACCGAAAAAGGTGAAGGTTCGTTTGACCCGTTAATACTAACACCACTAATCAATTCATCGCTGTTTTACGCCGTGTCTCAACTAACCAAGTTTGTTAACAAATTTTTTCCTACTAATCATGAAAATGTTTTATGTATAATATATATGGAGGGTGCCCCAAAACTACTAGGTAGCAATTTTTCAAAAAATCAAAAAAAAAGCCATGATTTTTCTCGGAAACCATGAAACTTTTAAGGGAGAACACCACTGTGACCCCCTGTTTTTTTTCACATTTTTCAAGAATTTTTTTTTGTGGGAAAAAAAAGAGATATTCGAAAAAATTTTTTGGGTTTTGTCCCTTGTTTATTAATGTGTAAAAAACATTTTTTTCACATTTTTCACGCCGCATGGTGGCGCTGGGGAAGCTCTCGCGTCAGATGCTATCATTTCCGCGGCACGCAGCAGAACTCTCTTCAACGTCGAACTGAAAAAAAATACCGAGTGTTTTCGTTAATAATATGATATTTTGAAGAGAAGTACACAGGGATTTAAAACAATATTTTTCCAAATCCCTGTGTACTTCTCTTCAAAATATCATATTATTAACGAAAACACTCGGTATTTTTTTTCAGATCGACGTTGAAGAGAGTTCTGCTGCGTGCCGCGGAAATGACAGCACCTGACGCGAGAGCTTCCCCAGCGCCACCATGCGGCGTGAAAAATGTGAAAAAAATGTTTTTTGATACATTAATAAACAAGGAACAAAACCCAAAAAATTTTTTCGAATGTCTCTTTTTTTTCCCACAAAAAAAAATTCTTGAAAAATGTGAAAAAAAAACAGGGAGTCACAGTGGTGTTCTCCGTTAATGCGATCATATGTGTTTTTTCCGATAGGTCCGGACCCAATCTAAACCCCGTGTCACTGTGATGTGCTAGTCCTTGGGACACCCTGTACATATCTATTGTTGATGAGTGAAAAATTTCTTTGTGACCATAATCGATTTGTGGCATTATGTCAATGATAAATGAAATGTAAATCGTTATTAGATAATAGAAATTTTTCGACGTTTACCTTTATCGAAACGATATTAACTTTAGACGACGTTGGTCATATGGACGAGGACGAGGGTAAATACGGTTGGATCGAGGGTCTCGCCATTCTGATATCCGTTATAGTCGTTGTAATAGTAACGGCATTCAACGATTACTCCAAGGAACGACAATTTCGCGGTCTTCAGAATCGAATAGAGGGAGAGCACAAATTTTCCGTTATACGACAGGGCGAAGTTAAACAAGTATCCGTGTCGGACATCGTCGTCGGTGATATATGTCAGGTGAATATAACATTTATTTTTATAACATCACATTGTTGTTACCCGAAATGTGCAGGTTTTTAATTTGCATTTTCTCTTTTTGTTTTTTTTTTTGTTTATTGCACGATACACTAAAATCTAAAGCAGCAGATTTAGTTTTTTTTTTTTTACAAACTTCAAGCACTTCGCCGATTCATTTTCAAACTCAAAAGTGAAAAATTTCATTGAAATATTAATGACTCGATCGATCAACCCGATATTACAAATATCATCCGAATTTTCTGAATTTTTTTCCGAATTTGTTTCGTGAGGAAATAAAAAAATTGAATTGTTCATTCGAATTTTATTATTTTCAGATTAAATACGGTGATCTGTTACCTGCGGATGGTATTCTCATACAGAGCAACGATCTTAAAGTCGATGAATCCAGTTTGACCGGAGAATCGGATCACGTTAAAAAAGGCGAAGCTTTTGATCCGATGGTGCTGTCGGGTATGCTTGGAATAATTCATCGTTTCGTTAAATATTTTTAATACTTGGCGTCGAGACTCCATTTTTTTCGAATTTTATCGGAAAAATTTCTAGAATATACGATTAACTTGTCGAACTACAAATTTGCGAGATAAAAAACTTTTTTTGACAACATCACGTTTACTCTCTCCCCCCTAAATGGATCGCGACTAATTTTATATATTTTTTTTTCGAAAAAAAAAATATCGTCCAGGTACCCACGTGATGGAGGGCTCGGGTAAGATGTTAGTTGCCGCTGTGGGTGTAAACTCTCAGGCCGGCATTATCTTTACTCTATTGGGTGCGGCTGTCGATCAGCAAGAGCAAGAAATCAAGAAAATGAAAAAGGGTATGTGCTCGATGATTCTGAAAATACGGAAATTTAACGTTTCGATATTGCCCGGCAACGCGCTCGTTATTTCGTTGAAAATCATTCGAATTCAACGCTGTCCGCGAATGAGTAGACATTTTTGAAAAAATCAAAATTAACACGCTCGAGAGAGCCTCTCGTTGAATTATTCTTGAATTATTTTCGTTCGAAGTAACGTTCGGGCAAACTTTCCGAAACTTTCAGATTATATATTGATATCTATCCAGGCAAGTGTGGACCCCGAAAGTCTACGCATGGTTTTCATTTTTGATGTGAATTAAAAAAAAGGAAAGACAAAAAGTTGTTATGAAACTCACGCTAGACGTCCATTTTACCCCGAAAGTTTTGCGCATGTTATTGTGACAATTTTAGAATGACATTTCTTTTTGACTGTCTATTAACTAGTTGAAAAAAATATATATAATACAGAATATAATAAAATCCTCCCTTGACAACCCCCCCCCCCCCCCCAACACAAAGAACTTTTAGTGTTACAGTTCATGTCGTTCGAGTATTAAGCACTGAAGAATTTTTTTCCACAATTTTTAAACGATTATCCAATGTTGATTTACGAACTGTCATTTTGTTTGTCGAAAGATACTCAACGAATTGATCGTTACACAATTTTTTGATAATATCATTTGTCTGAATATTACGGTACATTCGTTTATAAAGCAAGATTTTTTGCAAAGTTCAAATTAACGTTAACGTTAGCTCGAAATTCAAATCGTTAAATGAAAATTTTTATTTTTGATAATTTTTGACAATTTTTGACAATTTTTTGATAATATCATTTGTCTGAAAATTACGGTCCATTCGTTTATAAAGCAAGATTTTTTGCAAAGTTCAAATTCACGTTAACGTTAGCTCGAAATTCAAAACGTTAAATGAAAATGTTACTCGGTAGATTCGTGGAGCACTGTTTAACGAACAAAATGAACGGTCAATCATAAAAATCGAAATATTTTTACATGATTTTACATCGTAAAAACTCCGCGAACAAAGTGCCTTTTACCTAATTTTCAAAAAAACTCGGTTATCAGGTTTGTGAATTTATAAATTTTTTTTTTCTCCCCACATCGGACGTTCTTCATTCCCAGTCGGTCGTAATTAACATAAATTGCCATTTGAAAGATTCAGTTAACTCGTCCATTGAAACTCGAACTAATTGAGACACGAATTTCCATAAAATTTGTCAATTTCAACGCAGATCGGGTTGTGTAAAAATATTTCGTTCGCATAAATTTGTCCAAAAATGTGTCGTTGCGTCAAAATTTTGTTGTCTCGAAAAAAAAAAAAAAAATTGTGATTCATGTTTCGTAAATCGTCGTTGTGTTTTTTAATTTTTTACTCGAAACATTCCGCTTGTGGAGCAATTTCATTATGGTTACAAAGTTGATTTCACCGTAGCAAGTGATATCGGCTTTCTTTTTTTTACCTTTTATTTTCTCCAAACCGGTTCTCGTTGCCAAAGTATTGCCAAACATCCTGGAAGGTATTATATCGCGAGACGTTTCACCGTTAATTGACGTTTCGCGTGTACAATCTCGCAATTAACGTTTTTTATTTATTTTTTATTCAATCATTTTTTTTTTGATTCAGAAAAAAATTAAAGTCTATCTACCTTTTAATACTAAACGTACCAAGCGAGGCTTAATGGAGGGGTAAGGGTTTCAGCGTTAAAAAAAACACTTTTTTGCGATTTTTTTTCTCAAATATGGATTGAGCATTTTTATTCGAACCTTTTGTACATTATTGAGCATACTTTTGACAATGTTGTGTAATTTTTTCATGCAGAATTATTGAAGCATAAGCCCGTAGCAGAGCTTCCCCCGGAACGTCTTGGAAAAAAAAAACAATTTGCGGTGTTCACTATAACTCGGCCGGAAATTATCTGAAAATGAAAAACCATGAGAATTTAGTCAAATTATAATGAAATCTTCCCCCCAACGTTCTCTGATAATTTTTTTTTTTCATTTAAAAATTTTTGGCGGCCATCTAAAGTGTGAACTGTTATTTTCCACGAAAAATTCCGCCATTTTGTGGGAAACACCCTGAATGTAAAAAAAAAAAATTTTTACTAAACGTTGGGGGGAGGTATTTTATATGTAGAAAATGTGTACAAAGTTTCAAATGAATCGGTCAAGTAGTTTTTAAATGGCAGTGAACACGGACTTTGAAAAAGTAGTTTTGAGAAAAACGCGTCTAAAGTGCACCGCTAGCCCGACCGCCCGCAGCTGTTAGAGGTATAGCGGTAAAGGCCAGGAGATTAATAAGACAATAACTTCAAGAATATTGCTTAGATCGGTTTGAAATTTTAAGGACATATTCTTGAAATGTTTAGCAATAAGATGAGACAAAAAAAAAATTCGATTTTTCGAAAGTGAAAACCCTTATCCCGCCCTTAAGGTAGTAGTCTGATAACTTAAGCCGATTTTCATATCTTTTTTGGAGGGCGTTTTTTTTGTAGGAAAATAAAAATGAATCGTTTTGGATATTTAGAATGTTTTTATTTACATATTAAAGATACAAAGAAAAATTTTTTCAACCAAATTTTTTTTTGTTTCTTTAATATGTAAATAAAAACATCTTAAATATCCAAAACGATTCCTTTTTATTTTCCTACAAAAAACGCCCTCCAAAAAAGACATGAAAATCGGCTTAAGTTGCCAGACTACTACCTTAAATGGTCCCTTTCAAAATTTACTTTTAATTACGTACACTCGTTGTTATTTCTTTCGCTCATCTGACTTTTTATAAATCTGATTATTTCATTAAAAATCAGAAGTTATGTTACCAATTATTTCCTTTAATAATTAAGAATTTCTTTCTAAAAATCAACGTTCATTTCATAAGAGGCTAAATGATCCCTTATGCGCCGGTACGTTTAGTATTAACGTCTAGATCTTCGATGTCGTTGCAACAAATGCGAAACACTTGTGTTGAACTTTTGCATTTTTTTCCGTTGACAATTACAATTATCGTACTTAGTCCCTTAGTGGTTTTTCTCTTACCCTTCCAGGCTGCTCGTGTAAATTGTCCAATTCCTTCATCAATTCAACGTTTTTCATGCACTCTAAATGAAAAAAAAAGTCTTAAAAAAAAATATATAACGGACGAAAGAGAACGATTCGGCAAGCGACGTCGTAGGCGAATTATTATTATTATTTTTTATAAATACAACACGCGTTAATCGTTAACCTCCGATGAATCCATGGACGGAACTTTCGTAACATTGCTAATGACATTTTTTTGTTTTGCATGCGTTTTCTTTTTAAATCTAGAGGCTAAAAAGCAGCGGAAGAAGAAGTCTCTATCAGGTGACTAGAACAAAAATTACATATTCTCTTAAACGAAAGGATTCGCGACTATGTTTCTCTTGTTACAAGAAAAAACAAAACAGTCTGTCAAAGCTTCCTTTTCTTTCTTCGCGTGTTTTTTTTTTTCTTCTGGTTTTCTCACTGACCGCCTACGTTGTATCTACATATAATCGATTGTTCGTCACATTTGCGTGACGTAAAAAAGAAAGAATAGGAAAAAAAAAGTTGTATGAGAATTTTCAATGCATTCGCGAGAAAAGATTTTTTTTTAATTTATTATTATTATTATTATTTTTCTACAAGAATAATTGCAATACCAATTGAAATTCATTACAATCTTCTCTCGAATCGACTAAACAAAATGTTAAAGATCAACGAGAAATTAATTACCGTAATGCATAATTCATTGTACAATTGTCTTCCATTTATCTCTCTTAATTGTTTTATCGTTAAGCTAAGGGGAAAAAAAAACACTAAAAAAAAACAATGAACCATCTTACAATTGTTTTTGTTTGTGATTTCTCTTGTTTTTTTTTCTTCTTTTTCTCGTCGATTCCTCTCGTACATTTTTGTCGACACTCATTGTTCCCTTGGTGATGGATTTTGCACTCGATCAATTCGTGACACAACCTTTTCTTGCATTCGATAATTGAATTTTCCCATTTATTTTATTTATATATATATACACTCACACACACACACACACACGTTTATATATCTATAGCTGATGGAATATGCGTTTTTTTTTCATTAACAATTGTGTACATAACTCTGTTCGTTTTTTTTTCTTCCTTTTTTTCGATTGTTATTTCATGAATAATTGTTTGCGAGCCTATTTACGTTATTTACGGTAATTTCCTTAACCAAATTGACGATTTAACGATTCTAATTACTTACGATATTTGTCCCTCTACCCAAAATACAATGCCTTAACTTTCGACTTATTTAAAAAAAAAAAAAAAAAAAACAAGGTGACGAGGCTGGTGAAATAACGGGAAACAGTCATGCGAGCGGCGGTGGAAAACACGACGGCGGAGAGAATCATCATGCCGCGGCTAGCTCAGGTGGCGGCGGTCACGAAGGAAAAAAAGAGAAGAGCGTACTACAGGCGAAATTAACGAAACTCGCAATACAAATTGGTTACGCCGGCTCGACAATTGCCGTACTTACCGTCGTTATACTAGTCACACAATTCTGCATAAAGACGTTCATCATAAATCAGAAACCCTGGAAAAATACGTACGCCGGAAATCTCGTGCGTCATCTGATTATCGGTGTTACCGTACTCGTCGTCGCCGTACCGGAAGGTCTTCCTCTAGCCGTTACGCTCTCTCTCGCCTACTCCGTCAAGGTTATTAACGTTCCCTTTTCTTTTCTTTTTTTTCTCTTATCTCAATATTTTCAAACTAAATCCTAACGAGAAATCAATACGACGGTGTAACATTTACAAAAAAAATGTTAATATTTTATCGTTGTTTTTGTTATATTTTTTTCCGATCTCTCGTTGCGCAGAAAATGATGAAGGACAACAATTTGGTGCGTCATTTGGACGCTTGCGAGACAATGGGCAACGCAACGGCGATATGCTCCGACAAAACTGGCACATTAACGACCAATCGTATGACCGTTGTACAATCGTACATATGCGAAAAAATGAGCAAAACAATACCGTCGTTCGCTGAGATACCGAATCACGTTGGGAATCTATTGATTCAAGCTATATCGATTAATTCGGCATACACGTCCAGAATAATGCCCTCGCAGGATCCTACCGAGCTAGCTATGCAGGTCGGTAACAAAACCGAATGTGCCTTACTTGGATTCGTTGTTGCCCTGGGCAAGAGTTATCAGACCGTGAGGGATGATCAACCCGAGGAAACGTTTACCCGGGTGTACACGTTCAACAGCGTTAGAAAGAGTATGTCGACCGTTGTTCCGAGACAGGGCGGTGGTTACAGACTCTTAACCAAGGGCGCTTCCGAGATCATCATGAAGAAGTGAGTAATATTTTTTTTTAATGTAGTAGTCTGGTAACTTGAGCCGATTTTCATGTCTTTTTTGGAGGGCGGTTTTTTTGTAGGTAAATAAAAATGAATCGTTTTGGATATTTAGGATGTTTTTATTTACATATTAAAGATACAAAAAAAAAATTTTTTGAAAAAATTTAATAGTTTATTATTATTATTATTATTGATCGAAGTTGGCACCTCGAAGTTGGCAGCCCGCGTCCTAACTTTTTTTCTACCGAACCGATTGCTTTCAAATTTTAACAGGCTACTCTGTACACTTATAGTTCTCGTCGGAACTACCGAGAAATTTTTTCACCCCTAACTTTTCATTTTATAATTCCTTCTTTGCTAAAATAAAAGGACTTTAGCAGAGAAGGGGTTGTAAAATAAAAAGTTGGGGGTGAAAAAATTTCTCGGTGGTTCCGACGAAAACTATAAGTGCGTAGAGTAGCCTGTTAAAATTTGAAAGCAATCGGTTCGGTAGAAAAGAAGTTAGGACCCGGGCTGCCAACTTCGAGGTGCCAACTTCGATCAATAATAATAATAATAATAAACTATTAAATTTTTTCAAACTAATTTTTTTTTGTATCTTTAATATGTAAATAATAACATCTTAAGTATCCAAAACGATTCATTTTTATTTTCCTACAAAAAAACGCCCTCCAAATAAGACATGAAAATCGGCTTAAGTTACTAGACTACTACCTTAAATAATAATAAATCATAACGATAAGTGTGCTGAGAGTAATTTTGGAGCGAGGCGTTACAATTTTGTAGAATTAAAAATTTTTCAAATAGTAGTTAATGGGAATTACCACAGAGGCGTGGCCCGTTCAATATGGCCGCTCATTCCCAGTCAGTCCAAGCAGCCGACACTAACGCACGGGGAAAACAGTAGTAGGCCCTCGATTATCGTATATTTTTGTTCGCGAAACGTTTTATGTTTACTACGATCTGATAATCAAAATTATTACCGTTGATGTTTGTGCGTGGACCGAATCAACTGCAATAATTGAATACAGACGGAGTGCATTATTGCCCTAAGGATTCGGTGAAACTACATGACGTGCCGTGACCTCAAAATCGGAATAAACATTGCCCGCCACTCTAAGGCTAAATAAATGACTTCGAATGACTTCGAGTAATAGTTTACTGTTACTTATAACGTCAATCTATCGCACGACACAATGTCGCTGTAACAAAGCGGTACATTTTTAATTATGATTAAGGGAGGGGTAAGGGTTTCAGCGTAAAAAAAAAACACTTTTTTTGCGATTTTTTTTCTCAAATATGGATTGAGCAATTTTATTCGAACCCTTTGTACATTATTGAGCATACATTTGACATTGTTGTGTAATTTTTTCATGCAGAAATATTGAAGCATAAGCCCGTAACACAGCTTCCCCCGGAACGTCTTGGAAAAAAATAAATTTGCGGTGTTCACTATAACTCGGCCGGAAATTATCTGAAAATGAAAAACCATGAAAATTTAGTCAAATTATAATCAAATCTTACCCCCAACGTTCTCTGATAATTTTTTTTTTCATTTAAAAATTTTTGGCGGCCATCTAAAGTGTGAACTGTTATTTTCCACGAAAAATTCCGCCATTTTGTGGGTGGAAAACACCCTTAATGTAAAAAAAAAAAATTTTACTAAACGTTGGGGGGAGGTATTTTATATGTAGAAAATGTGTACAAAGTTTGAAATGAATCGGTCAAGTAGTTTTTAAATGGCAGTGAACACGGACTTTAAAAAAGTAGTTTTGAGAAAAACGCGTCTAAAGTGCACCGCTAGCCCGACCGCCCGCAGCTGTTAGAGGTATAGCGTTAAAGGCCAGGAGATTAATAAAACAATAACTTCAAGAATATTGCTTAGATCCGTTTAAAATTTTAAGGACATATTCTTGAAATGTTAAACAATAAGATAAGACAAAAAAAAATTCGATTTTTCGAAAGTGAAAACCCTTACCCCGCCCTTAAGGTAGTAGTCTGGTAACTTAAGCCGATTTTCATGTCTTTTTTGGAGGGCCTTTTTTTTTGTAGGAAAATAAAAACGAATCGTTTTGGATATTTAGGATGTTTTTATTTACATATTGGAGATAAAAAAAAAATTAGTTTGAAAAAATTTTATAGTTTATTATTATTATTACTATTGATCGAAGTTGGCACCTCGAAAAAAAAGCGCGTGGGTGGCCCCGGTGATTTTGGCTCTTGATGTTATCTGAAATAAAAAATTCTTGATAGTTCTTAATTTATAGACATGTCATTCTGGTCGAAACTACTGAAGTTAAATTTCATGGATAAATAACAAAATGGCGGTGTTTGGGAAAAAAAGTCCTTTTATTTTAGCAAAGAAGGGGATGTAAAATAAAAAGTTAGGGGTGAAAAAATTTCCCGGTAGTTCCGACGAGAACTATAAGTGTGTAGAGTAGCCTGTTAAAATTCGAAAGCAATCGGTTCGGTAGAAAAAAAGTTAGGACCCGGGCTGCCAACTTCGAGGTGCCAACTTCGATCAATAATAATAATAATAATAAACTATTAAATTTAAAAAAAAATTTTTTTTTTGTTTCTTTAATATGTAAATAAAAACATCCTAAATATCCAAAACGCTTCATTTTTATTTTCCTACAAAAAAACGCCCTCCGAAAAAGACATGAAAATCGGCTTAAGTTACCAGACTACTACCTTAAAACGTGAGACATTCGCACGGTAACCGACGGGCGCCGACTGGGAGAGCATGGTTTGAAACTTGGCCGAGATCGGTCAGGTTGCTAAATGGTAATTCCCAATGAATGTGTATATTTTTTTTAACGGGGGGGGTAGGGTTTTAAAGGCGAAAAAAAGCATATTTTTATGATTTTTTTGCGGCGACATGAGTAATATAATTTTATTAAATAGAATTAAATATTATTGTACAACTATTGAAGTATCTCAGAAAAAAATTTTCAATGAAAAATATTGATAAATAAGCCGGTGACGTTGAATCTCCAGAGGCGCCTTGAAAAAAAGTGGTTTTGCGGTGAACATTATAACTCGTTACCGGATCATTTGGAACAAAAAAATTGATATGCATTTTAAAGGTGATGTATTTCTCGAGGTAATCAGGAAGAGTTTATTTTTTTTTTTGCAGCACTTGTAAGTGAAAAACGCAATTTTAGCTCGAAAAATCGCGCTTAATTTGTTATTAAAAAATTGAAAAAAAAAAAACTCCTGATTACCTGTTGATTTATGTGAAGAAGTAATGTTTAAATTTTCAAAAGGATCGGTTCAGTAGATTTTAAGTTCTAATGTTCACAAACTTCAAAAAAGACGTTTTCGGGAAAATCGATTTAAAGTTTTTTAAATCGATTACACAGGTATCACGGCCTGTCGTTTGAAACGGTGTAACTCCGTTAGTTTTACTCCGATTGACTTAAAATCTATACACAATATTCTCGACATATTGTTCATTCAGAAAAAAAATTTTAAAAAATGCAAAAAAAATAATTTTAAAACCCTACCCCCCCCCCCCCCCCCCCCCCCTACCATCTCGATCGCCTAATTTTTTTGGGTTATCGAGCAAAAAAATGCCTCCATCCTATCGTGCACTGTCGAACGATGTTCGGCATTGAATTACTGAAAATTCGTCTTGCTCCGAAAATTTCAGATGTGCCTTTATATATGGTCGGGACGGACATTTGGAAAAATTCACGCGAGAGATGCAAGATCGTCTGGTGAAGAACGTGATTGAGCCAATGGCGTGTAACGGTTTGCGCACGATATCGATAGCTTATCGTGACTTTGTGCCGGGTAAAGCGGAGATAAATCAGGTGCACAGCGAGAACGAGCCAAATTGGGAGGACGAGGAGAATATCGTATGCAATTTAACGTGTCTGTGTATCGTCGGTATCGAGGATCCGGTGAGGCCGGAAGTGCCGGACGCGATAAAGAAATGTCAGAAGGCCGGTATAACGGTGAGAATGGTTACCGGTGATAATGTCAATACTGCGCGTTCAATAGCCCAAAAGTGTGGTATATTCAAGCCAAACGAGGATTGGCTCATACTCGAGGGTAAAGAATTTAACAGGCGAATAAGAGACAGCAACGGCGAGGTTCAGCAACATTTGCTCGACAAGGTATGGCCGAAATTGAGGGTATTGGCGAGATCATCGCCGACCGACAAATACACCCTCGTCAAGGGCATGATCGACAGTAAAATATCGGCGTCCCGCGAGGTTGTCGCCGTAACCGGCGACGGTACGAACGACGGTCCGGCATTGAAGAGGGCGGACGTTGGCTTTGCCATGGGTATCGCCGGTACCGACGTCGCGAAGGAAGCCTCCGATATTATATTGACGGATGATAATTTTTCGTCAATCGTAAAGGCCGTTATGTGGGGTAGAAATGTTTACGACAGTATAGCGAAATTTTTGCAATTTCAATTGACCGTTAATGTTGTTGCGGTTATCGTTGCTTTTATCGGTGCGTGCGCCGTACAAGATTCACCATTGAAGGCCGTACAAATGTTGTGGGTTAATTTAATAATGGACACATTAGCGTCATTGGCGCTCGCCACCGAATTACCAACGCCCGATCTGCTGCTGCGTAAACCGTACGGACGCACGAAACCACTTATATCGCGAACGATGATGAAGAATATTCTTGGTCAAGCGGTTTATCAGTTGACCGTTATTTTTATGCTCCTCTTTGTCGGTGAGTGGTAATGAAAGAAAAGAAAAAAAAAACAAATTTCAAACATCCATCTCGCTCTAACTTCATTTTAGGGGGGTAAGGTTAATTCGTACAAAAAAAGGCATGTTTTTGTGATTTTTTTGTGACGACGCAGTTAAAATCTCTGTATTAAAACTAATGGTACAGTAAAATATGACGTACGACGAATATTATATAAAATTTTCACGAAGAAATATTAAAAAATACGGCAATGGCAGCAATTGTTCGGACGCGTCTCGGAAAAAAGTAGGATTGCGGTGTCCCTCATAAATTGGTGCTGGATCATCTGAAATGAAAAAATGAAAGTTCATTTGTCAGATAATAGTTTTCCCCAGGTAACGCTGGGAGGGTTTTTCAAAATTTCAATTTTTGAATTTTTTGGAACATTTTGAAGGAAAAAACGCGATTTTTCTTTTTCGTACAAATCGCGTTTTTCCCTTCAAAATGTTCCGAAAAATTGAAAAATTGAAATTTCGAAAAACCCTCCCAGCGTTACCTGGGGAAAACTATTATCTAACAAATAAACTTTAATTTTTTTCATTTCGGATGATCCAGCACCAAGTTATGAGGGACACCGCAATTCTACTTTTTTCCGAGACACGTCCGAATAATTGCTGCCATTGCCGTATTTTTTAATATTTCTTCGTGAAAATTTTATATAGTATTCTTCGAATGTCATATTTTACTGTACCGTTAGTTTTAATAAAGAGATTTTAACTGCGTCGTCACAAAAAAATCACAAAAACATGCCTTTTTTTGTACGAATTAACCTTGCCACCACCCCCCCCCCCCCCCAAATTACCTCAATTTTTGTTGGCTTCGTTTTTTTTCTTCTTTTCTTTCGTTCTTTTTCGCTCTACAAATCCTCGAATGATTTTCAATGACCGGTCACCTTTGTCGCGTGAACAGGTCACAGATTGCTCGACATTGACACGGGACTCGGAGTCGCGGAGGCCGGTGGCGGCGCGACTCAACACTTCACGGTCATATTCAACACTTTCGTAATGATGACCCTGTTCAACGAATTTAACGCGAGGAAAATTCACGGTCAGCGCAATGTCTTCCAGGGAATCTTCACGAATCCCATATTTTATTCGATTTGGGTCGGAACCTGCTTGTCACAAGTAAGTCGTTTGGCCGTTTCGTCGTACGGGAAACTTTGTTTTGTTTGCGGAGAAAAATTAACATTTTTTTTTTTCGGACGTTGGAAAGCCAAATTTTTAAGACGAAAAATCGCGTCTGTGTTTGACGCGATACCGGGAAAACAAACGAGGAATATTGCGGGTAAGGCGAGAAAGAGAATGAAGGATTATGGAGGGGAATCGATAAGCTAAAATACAGATTCCAAACCCAATGGATTCGCTGCTCCAAGCGGAAGGATTTTATGAAATGCAATGGGGATGAAAAGGATGGGATATCGTGGAAAATATTACAGGGAAGATTTGTAAAAAAAAAAAAAATGGCAATGAGGCTGACGAGAAATGGGTCGGATTGGGTGGAAATTGGTAGCAGAAAAGACAGCGGAAATTGTATTTTGAAAATTATAAAAATAAGAGAGAATCGCTGTCCGAAAAATTCTTATAGTTTTTATTTACGAGGAAGAATAACCCTTTGTAAATTTATGACGATAAAAAAAAAACAATCATCTTTACATGTACAACGAGAATAATAATGTGGAAAAATTTTCTCAAGAATGCTCGAAACATTTGTGAACTTTGTTATAATAATTCTTTTTTCTTTCTCTCTCTTTCTCTCTCTCTCTCGATCTATCTCTTTCGGTCAGGTGGTGATCATCCAGTACGGTAAAATGGCGTTCAGCACAAAAGCTCTAACTCTCGAACAGTGGATGTGGTGCCTGTTCTTCGGTATTGGTACGCTACTGTGGGGCCAAATAGTCACGTGTATTCCGACCCGCAAGATACCCAAGATCCTTTCGTAAGTCAATATTCAATTATATCGGTATTTCAATGTGTTTCATTTTTATTTACAGGAATTTTTTTTTTCCACCACGATCTGTTTAATTGTCCGAAATGTGTCTTCCCCTCTCTCTCTCTCTCTCTCTCTCGGACACAATTTTTGGGCATTTTTTTTTCGTTGTCTTGCGAATGTACGAACGTGCTGAATATTCATAGGAATTTTACGAGTTAAACGCAAACAGAAAAATATTTTGACAAGCTCAACGTACATTTTTTTTGTTACTGCGTTGTAGAAATTTCGATTATACGATTTGCCAAAAAAAAAGCGTGAATATCATTATCGAATCGCAATATCTCTCATTGTTGTTGTTCGGCACGGTTTTATTTATCTTGGCGATTTCGTTAAATATCTTTGTTTTTCTTTTTGTTTGTCATTTCGTTTCTTTACTTACGAATGGCATTAAGTTGTTTGTCGCTCAATATTTACGATTTATTTTATCGGTAGAAATAGCGCTGTGTCTATGATCTGAGGTCCTCCGGGGCGGTAAGAGGAAGAAAAGAAGAAAAAAAAAACGTATATAGACGAAGCTTTTAGTTCATCCAATAGCACGATGATATGCGTGCAATGACCTATGAATATCCGCACTCGTTCTTGTTATATATATATATATATATATACGTAAAAAAACATCTATATACTGTTTCTTTTATTTGTTAGTTCATATAGATTATTTATATACATATATATATATATTAAAAATTGAATAGTCGATAGCCATTGGCAACCAGCATGGTGCCCAGAGTTCAACGTTATTTTTTATTTTTATTTTTTTACCGTATGTTAGTGTCAAGACACCAGAAAAAAAAAATTAGCGTTTCATAGCTTACGTATTCCCTTGGTACATGGTAGAAAGGCCTATGCATGTTAGATTTGTCCCTTGACTCACCGCTAAATTACGTACACCCGAATTGGGCGGTTTATATATATATATATATATATATATATATATATATTTATATATTTATATGTATATATATATACTTAGGTAAAATCTTTGGAGAAAACCAAAAACGAACAACAGTAAAAAATATTGAATTAGTTCCTTGTTTTAATTTTATTTTTATTTTTTATTTTTTTATTGTCAATCTGCGAATTTAATCGAACGACAAATCCGTCGACTCGCTCATTTCCCCGATACCGAAAGAGAGAAATGGTAACCCGTCATTAAGCGAATTGCGATATTTTGGACCAAGAAAATCATCTTTGCTCGTACTCAGGTCAGTGGAATTAAAAAAAAAAAATTAAAAAGAGGAAGCAGTAGAGCAAAAAAACTGGTCGAGGAAAAAACAGTATGAGAGATTGAAGTTCGTTGCGTCCAGTGCGTTGTACTGCAGATCTTTCGAATTTACAGCCAACGCTCCCAGTGGCGATTCGTTGATGCTTTCAAAGTTTGTGTGAAAAAAAAAAACAACTTCGAATCCATACTTTTGTTGGAACCCTTCGTCGTGCAATTGAATTTTCGCGAAAATTCGAGCTTTCCAACTTAAAAAATACTTTGCAAGTTCACGAAAACTCGATAAACGTTTTTAACGCGGTAATTTTTAATGAAATGACGTTTTCTCGATCCCATTAAAAATACATAGTTGTATAATTTATGGGACGAAAAAAAAAAAAAAAAAAAACAAGGTAGGTTACCATTGCACTTTTCGCAAATGTATCGTGCCTCTTTCGTGTATTGTAGCTTTTTGGGTTCGTCGAGAAAAAAAAAATGAAATTATCGTTATACCTGTTTTGACTGAATATTTTTTAAGTACCGACCATTTGCGAGAAAGAATTTTTCCGGGAGCTTCGCGTTTCAAATTGTTCCACGTGTGGCGCTGGCTGTTTGTTCCACGTTACGGATACGAAAGAACGTGCGCTATAGATCTTTTTTTTCTGTCTTTTTGCGCATGTGCTCTATGGAAAACCGTGACGAATTTTCACGTCAATGTTAATGTGAATATGTTCGGGATAGAAAAAGAATGAATTTGTTGAGAAAAGATCTATGGTCGTTAGACTCCGAAACACACTATACGGATATTTCGGCTGCATAGACTTGCGTCTACGTATCAATTTTTTTTAATAAATATATGTATATATTTTTCTTTTTCGTTTACGGTAGATGTTGCATGATTACGTTGATAAATATCAAGGAAATTAATCTACGTACTTGTTTGTATGCCAACGATCGGCCGTAAAATTGGTCAATGAGAAAGCTAAACGTGACTTTTCCTCCGCCCTCCCCTAAACCCGTCTAATCTAAACCGATTAATCTCGATAAAAATATACGCGAAGTTCGAGAACGAAAAAAAAAAAATGGTTTTCTCGACTCGTCAAGAAATCATATTCGTGGCATCGTTGTGACGAATTTTCGATTTAGAAAAAACAAAAACACAAAATGAGAAACTAAATAATTCGAGTGGCTCGCGTAGTGCGTCCACCCCCTCCCCTTCGCTATCTTATAAATATTTTTTATTTCGTTTAATTTGCGCAGTTACCTTTCTCTCTGACGTATCCCTTAAGCTAGTAGTCTGATAACTTAAGCCGATTTTCATGTCTTTTTTGGAGGGCATTTTTTTGTAGGAAAATAAAAATGAATTGTTTTGGATATTTAGGATGTTTTTATTTACATATTAAAGATACAAAAAAAAATTTTTTTGAAAAAATTTAGTAGTTTATTATTATTATTATTATTGATCGAAGTTGGCACCTCAAAAAAAAAGCGCGTGGGTGGCCCCGGTGATTTTGGCTCTTGATGTTATCTGAAATCAAAAATTCTTGATAATTCTTAATCTATAGACATGTCATTCTGGTCGGAACTACTGAAGTTAAATTTCATGGATAAATAACAAAATGGCGGGCAAAATAAAAGGACTTTTTATTCCAAAGTCCGCCATTTTGTTATTTATCCATGAAATTTAACTTCGGTAGTTCCGACCAGAATGACATGTCTATAGATTAAGAATTATCAAGAATTTTTTATTTCCGATAACATCAAGAGCCAAAATCACCGGGGCCACCCACGCGCTTTTTTTTCGAGGTGCCAACTTCGATCAATAATAGTAATAATAATAAACTATTAAATTTTTTCAAACATTTTTTTTTTTGTATCTTCAATATGCAAATAAAAACATCCTAAATATCCAAAACGATTCATTTTTATTTTCCTACAAAAAAACGCCCTCCAAAAAAGACATGAAAATCGGCTTAAGGGTTAACACCACTGTGACCCCCTGTTTTTTTTCACATTTTTCGAGAATTTTTTTTTGTGGGAAAAAAGAGAGATATTCGAAAAATTTGTTTGGGCTTTGTTCCTTGTTTATTAATGTAACCGCGTGCCGCGGAGATGACAGCACCTGACGCGAGAGCTTCCCCAGCGTCACCATGCGGCGTGAAAAATGTGAAAAAAATGTTTTTTGATACATTAATAAACAAGGAACAAAACCCAAAAAATTTTTTCGAATATCTCGTTTTTTTTCCACAAAAAAAAATTCTTGAAAAATGTGAAAAAAAAACAGGGGGTCACAGTGGTGTTAACCCTTAAGTTACCAGACTACTACCTTAATTCAATTTTCAATATTTCCACGTTATATTTTACAAAATATATTTGCCCTTAAAATAATCATAATTATTGCACAATATTATTAATTATATATTTTTCACGTATTATTATTATTATTATTATTATTATTATTATTATTATTACTATTATCCCTAGTCGATATTATTTTTTATAATTAATCTTTCCTTTACACGTCTCTCCTTGACAACGCAAAAAAAAAACAAAATCCCTAAAATAGCAATCGGTATGAAATAACGAGGCTACATTTAGTCTTTTGTTCCATTGTGCAATGGAAAAGTGGTTTGAAAGTAGTTCAGGGGCTAGCGGATGAATTAGCGAACAGCGAAGAATATTAGAAAAATGAAAAAGTCCTTGAACCATCCAACGACCGAGAGACGGACCACGTAGACTAAATAAAGATAAAAAGAACCGTAAACAAAAAATGTACAACCCCCCCTCCTGAAGACTCCGGGTGGTAACCATTTCCAAATACAACGTCGCCACTCTTGAATTCCCCGGACGCCTTGTGGGATAGACAAAATGGACAATTGAAACATAGCCACGAAAAAAAAAAACAAAACGAAACGAAACACTAATGTTTCGTATAATTTTTCCGACAGTCCGGAAACGACAGTAGGTCCGAAAGCATCGGAGACGAAGAAAAATATGTATTTATCAATTTACGATTCAATCGTTACTTTCGTAATTACGTACGGTCAGCAAAAACTTCGACAAAAGCGAGTGCGATGTCGAAGAAAAAATCCTGTCTAGTGACAATTTTTTTTTCCATCCCCCTGCGCCGCCTCCCCAATCAATCGAGATGTTTACTCTCGTCAGGAGCGACCGGTGTGTGTTAGCGATGTCAGGCACGTAACTTTATTATTCTTATTATTTTGTTTTTTTTTTTCAGTCAAAAAACGCAATATATCAGGCTATCGACGTGGCGAACATTTTGTAACTCGTACGAAATCGTTGTGAGGAAGGAAAAATCGGAGCGACGTTTATCATCGTCGTCATTATATTTGACAATACGAATTTCATTGAAATCATCGTTAATCATCATTATCGTCGTCGATTCGTTGAACGAAAAAAATTTTGATCATCCTCGTGAAAATGATTTTTACTTTGAACGGAAAAAAAAAAGAAGAAAAAAAATCATTTTACGAATCACTATTGTTTCAAGATAATGAAACATCATTCAATTTCAAGTCTATCCCCCAGTCTTATCCACCCCTCCCCCTGGCCCTCTCGTACATTCATTGTCATTACGGAATTAAATCTTTTTCTTTTTTCTCCCAACCATAAATCATTTATTTTTCGTTGCCCCCCCCCCCTCCTCATCCCGTCTGAATTTTCACTCTTATCCCTCTCGTGATCCAAACAAACAAACATAAAAAAAAATCGCCCGATATTTTCTCTAAATGACCCTCTACCCACCCCAGAACCACCCCTCACCCCCCCCCCCCCCCCCCACGTCGCTACCCGCAGAGCTGCTGCGTACTAAATGGAGAGAGAAAAAAATTTATATTCCCTCACATAGAGACGTGCGAAATGGGGGACAAAAACCGGAAAAAAAAAAACTCGAAGACAAGTGCATCGCGGTCGAACTACAAAAAAAAATTATATTAAAAAAAAAATACCAATCCGAAACAAAAAAAAATATATACAAAACAACAACAACAACAACAACAAACCGCTTAACAGGGACCGAGTGATGAAGAAATGGTTTAATGTTTTCTAAAAACAGATGGGGCCGGGGCCAGCCGGATGATATCGGTGCTATCAATCTAGGAGACGAGAATTACGACCCAGACTCGGATAAAAAGCCTCGGGCAGGACAAATTCTTTGGATTCGTGGTCTTACGCGGCTACAGACTCAGGTAACTATCCCTATCTCACTCTCATTTCATCACTCAAAAAGTTCAAACGCGAGAGACCAACAACAGCGACAACAACAACAACAACAACAAAAAAAGAGAAAACAAAGAAATTAATACTTTCATTACATGAAAAAACAGAAAAAAAAAACAAAAAAATTACTTACACCATCGACTCAAGCCCTCCCCTTAACCCTCGAGCGCCGTTTTCTCGATCCTCGTTCATACTTTATTGTTTATTTTAAACATTAAAAAAAAAAAACAAACGATTTCAATAGGGAAGCACATTTCGAACGAAATAATTTCGACACCGGTATTGTCGTGAAAAGAAAAAAAAGAAAAAAAAAACATTACACGTACCAGGAGTACCACCTGCTTTCCCCCCTGTACCACCCATTTTTTATTTTATGTTTTTCCTTTCAGTTATCTCGGCTCACGAATAACGTGAAACTCCCTCAGCTCTTTTTTTCAATCCTCTACCTCTCGTAATCGTTAATTTTGAGAAATAACAACGAAAAAAAAAAAAAAGCAAATTTCCCGACGTACGAACGAGAAAAAAAGAGCTGCTCGAGGTTCGCGAATTCGCGAGCTACGTCATTGCATTCGATAGGCGAGTAAATCGGGTTGATATAAAAAAAAAAAAATAATAACAACGAAGAGAAAAAATTGAATAGGACCTTTGTGCGTTTTCCGTGGCACGTATAGCCAACTTTTCGAATAGGTAAATACAACGAGAACAGAAAAATCGTGATTTCCGGTAATGCGAACTATAAGATGAATTTTTTATTTCTATATGTATATTTTATTTATTTATTTTTATTTTTATTTTTTTCTTCGGCGATACGACGAGCAGGTTTTTTTTTCCGGCAGGTTTAATCGTCACACAAACTGGTGGTAGGTCGAGCTCGAAAGAGCCTCGAAAGGTATTTTGTGGAGAAAAAAAAAACGCAACTCAATACGCGAATACGTCTGACGAAACCACCCTCACCCAAACACCCCTAACCCTTGAACAACGACGAGAAATTTTTCTCTGACGGTATTACACACCCCGACGAAAATTCCCCACTGTACATAAGCGAAATATTGAAAAAATTTGATTCTTAAAAAAATAAATTGTAGCGCGTAGCTATAGCGCTTGTACCCCTTCGCCCCCGCCCCCCTGAAGCATAAATCGATAGATTTTTGTTTAGAGACGATTGTAGATTATAACTTGGTTTTTTTTTTTTTTTTTTTTTTTTTTTTTTTTTTTTTTTTAGAGAGTACAGAGAGAAAATTCTCGATACAACAATTTTTTTTTTATTTATATAAATTGATTCTATACGAAATGAAAAAAAAAAAATGTGACATATACAATCGTGATGTATAATTATCCACTTTGCAAAAGACGAGAAATGGGTGTAATTCGATTTTAAAGAAGAAAAATCGTGACCAATATTCCGAGGCAATAATCATGATTAATTTTTTTTTTTTCATCAACGAAATAGTCATGGTTATTTCGTCGAAATAATTGTTCCGGAGATTTTTTCTTTTTTATTCGAAAAAAAAAATTGGTAATTCTGACGAACTCGTCATGCCCATTTATAGAAATGGTCCACGCAGTCCTCGGTCACACTATCCGATCGATCTCACGATAATGACCTCATCACGAACCTCTCAAAATCTATCTGTCTCTCTCTCTCTCTCTCTCTTTCTCTCTTTATTTCTCATTTACACAGATGCAATCTTCCAAGCTCTTTTTCACCTATTTCCTCATCTCTATTCTCAATCTCTATACTTTTGTCTTGTAAAAAAATCTCTCGTTTACCGTTTAAAAAAAAAAAACATTCCGACACGTTCTTCGTACGCGAAAATTGCGAAGACCATGATATATATATTTTTTGTTCTTGCTCGAAAACGAACCGAGGATTGCGAGAAGAAGAAAAAAAGGATAAATGATACACGTGTATTTAACGTAATCGCGGTATTAAAAAAATAAAAATCAACAATTCCGACGGTAATGCAATGGGTTTGAAAAATAACAATAACAAAGCGACAAATATCCTCGATTACACCAACGGTCCTTCGTTAACGAACTAGAGCCCTTTATGAAAATAATGAAAAAACATTTTAACCGATCACCAAAACCGCCGATTTTGCCATTGAACAATTTTTTTCTTTTTGAGTACTTGTGTGTGAGTGTGAACGTGCGAACATAATGAAAGAATGGAATACAGCGAAATTGTCATCATTCGAGGATCAACTTGACGTTTATTCCAACGGGAAAAAAAAAAAAAAACAAACAAATTCATCGACCCTACAATTTGAGTTTATCCCAGAAACAAAAAATCGTCGAGATCCAATTTTTTCAATTACAACCTCGAACGCAAAATTCATTTAAATTCTCTTCATTGCCTCGTTGCCTTTGGGATAGTGAGAAAAAAAAATGTTAACCATCAACGAGATTGTGAAAAAAAAAAAAACCGAAAAAAAACGTTCTTTTCGCACGTAATTGAAAATGTTGAATCTTCCACGTCGCTGCCGAAAACTTACCCGTATATCACCCGTGCTCGGGCGAACGATCTCTCGAAAACTTAACGACGAACGTAACAAAAAATTAATAAAAAAAACAACATCATCCCCGAGCGCGGTGGTTTAAAAAAAAAAGTCAAGACGGACGTTAATCCGCTTGTGTACAATTTCTCTCTTCCCGAACGATGCGGCATCACTTCGATGTCGCATCATCACGGCGCTTTCAACATTATTCATTAGTACGCCTTACAAAGAAAGGAAAAAAAAAACAAAAAAACAAAAAAAATCCAAAAAGAACGGATATACATTCCAAATACCGTCATACAAAAAATGTATACAGTAAATAAAAGTTGCTCTTCAAACATGGAAAAAAAGAAAACGTATCACGTAAACAAAACAGCGACACACTTATAACGACGAACGAGTGAATTGAAAGAGAAAATAATAATGATGAAAAGAAAAAAAAAAATGATAAATATTAACCAAAGGTAAATAGGATAATGAAATAAAACTGAATATGTAACCTACTTTCAGACGAGCAATAGAACTCTGGTGCAGAATGTATCTGTGACAGGCAGATCCCCCTCTCAGGATTACCATATGGTTAGTCCCTTAAAAACAACTCCGCATCGTTTGACCGTACTTACATAATAATATCTCTGGTTTATACGTTTTCGTTTTTTGTTTTATACTTTATCTATATATCTATTTAAATATGCGCCTATATTAATTTATTCTGTTTTGATTTTTGTGCTCTTTTTTTTTCACATTTTTTCGTCGAAAAAAAAAAAGAAAAAAAGAAAAAACGACTACGATCCGAGCGAGCGATTCGTTTTCTTTTGTTCTTCCCAAATCGGAACTCGATCGCATCGCTTATGCGACAATACTGCGTTGCTCCGGGCCTTTTTTATCTAATTATTTTTCGTTAAGTGCAAAAAAAAGTCCAATTTTTATTCCAACATTACTCGTCGATTAACGATAATTCGGCCATTGCTCGCGAACGTATTTTTTACCCTTTTTTTTCATCACTTAGTCTCCTCTTCTGTTTAAATACTTTTCACGTACTCGAGTACTTTTTTTTTTCGCCAATTTGCCGTTTGCAAGGAGAGGAAAAAAAAATTTTATTTCACGAACGATTTCACGGTTCGCGAGACAAGAAAAAGGACGGAGATTATTTTTATTTGTTTGTTTTTTGCCACAAATGTGTCCCAATCGGCTCGATCGAGATGTCGTTTTTTTTTTTTCTTTTTTTCTTTGCGAAAAAAATGTTAACAATGTTGTCACGTCGTACCTGAGTTTATTATCGTTATTGTAAAATCAAGTTTTGATCAAAGCATGTATTCGCATTCGCGCACAATGAAGCTACGAACGTTCCTTTTTTTTTCTTTTTTTTTCTTTTTTTCTCAATGGTTAAAACCTAATATTTGGAAAAAAAAAAAAAAATTTAATCTGTGTTCGCTTCCTACTGTGAATTTATGTTTTTTTTTTTTGTTTTGTTTTTTGAATTTAAATTTCCATTATTTTATCAATGCCACTGTATATTTTACATTTTTCTTTCTCTTTCTTTCTGGTTAACGCAATTTGGTGTTGCTGTGATATATACTAATTACGATATGAATATATTTTTTTATATCCATATATATATATATATATATATATATATATATATATATATATATATATATATATATGTATATATATATAGCATATATATATATAGCATATCGATTTGGATGTACGTACGTACGTATGTGTATTAACGTAACAATGTGTGCTACTAAAACAAAAAAAAAAAAAATTAAGTTATCTAATTTAAGTCTCGGCCACTCGACCAAATTATTCTCGCACTTTTCTATCAATCCGCTTGTCAACTGTTCGTTGGGAAAAGAAAAAAAAAAAGAAAAAAAAAACAGAAAAAAAAAAACAAGAAGAAAAATTCGCGAACCATCTTGTCACGATGTAAGCTATTTTCACGACGCTTCCAATGTTCGATAACATTTTTATTTTTTGTTTGTTTCCGAAGACCATTAAAAAAAATTTAATTGTTCGGCGCGAAAATTTTTCACGAATTTTCAACATGAAAACAGCGATGAATGCGATGTTAATGAAAAATCAACTTTGTCATTTTTATTTAAAAAAAAAAAAAAACATCAACCAAAGTATCCTTCACAAGAATAATGAAAAATTATTCACGAAATTGATTGAACAAACGGTATTAGTAAAAAAAAAAGGGTGAGAGTTTTTTATTTTCTTCGGGAAGGGCAAAAAAAAAAGACAATTTTGATTTTTCATCCCCAAGATCGTCTTCATCACCGTAAAGAAAATTCACTGTTGTATTAGTTTCTCAATTATCTCTCCATCTCACTCAATGAATCTTTGTACGTAATTTTATTTAAAAATAACAACAAGAACGACAAATGAACAAAAATAAAAAGCCCGGAGGCTACGACGAAACATCGTTAGTGCGAGGAAACACGCGCCCTGGAACTTTAACGCGAGAGGAAAGTGTTTCGAGATCGAGTATTAAATTGAGAATTGAAAAAAGCCGAAAAAATAATACAAGAAAAAAACGAAAAAAAAAAAAAAAAAAACTGAAAAGTTGCCGAATCCGCGTTCAGGTGCGAGATTTAAAAAAGGCCGTCTTTAAACGCTGATTACGCGATCGTTAAAACGATCATCGACTGATATCGTTAATTGATTTATGATTTGTTAGCCAGCGGAACCCATACGTGAGACTGAGGTATAACAGAGCGGCAGTCTTGCCCGTCGTCATACTTTTCCTGTCGGAGTACAAACAAGTACGTAGCCTCTCACACCTCTAGATCGTCGGTTATCTTGTCGATTGATACGTTGCTGATGAGACGTTCTTTTTCTTTTTTTTTTTTTTTTTTGCATAAGCGTGTGAGGCTCTCTTGTGACAAACGCGCGTCGTTAATAACTTACTGGATATTTGAAAGAGCAAAGAAGAAAAAAAAAAAACGAAAAAACTCAAACAACGAGAATACAACAATATTTCAACCCTTTCGACAAACGTCACGCGTTTCTCGCGATCGTAGATCTTTCCGATCTTCGACGGTAATTGAAAAATCAATTTTACTGACAGCGGCGCACGCGATCGACGGTGGTTGAGAAAAATTGTTGATAACGTTAATGTCCAGTAATTTATTTACGCTCGTGTGTCGACCATTAGGCATTTGGACTTGTTATTGTTGGATGATTAACGTCGTTTGCCGACGGATGAAATTTTTTAATGGTGACATGATATTTCTTTTCATTATTTATTTTTTTTATTTTCGTCGTTTTGTTTTTTTTTTGTTCTTTTTCAAAATACATATATAAATGTGTGTGGGCGCGTGTGTATACACATATATTTATATAATTTTTTTGTCATTAATGTGGGGAAATGACTTATTGCACCGATTGAAGATTTTTCGACTTTTTTTTTGTTCCTTTGTGTTGCGGGGGTTGGACGATGGATTCCGTTCGGGACAATTTTTCATTTTAATCTAAATGAAGAAAAGGGAGGGGGGGAGGGAAAAATGACGTTTCTTCCGTCCACGCATCCCCGCTTACGTAGTATAGCTGTCTGAGTGTGCTGCGTGTTACGTATACGTAAATTAAAAAAAAAAAAAAAACAAAACAAAAGCGAAATCCCCCTCGACAGATTTTATAACGACAATAGGAACAGTTTTTTTTCTTTTGGGACTTCTGTGAGGTCCCTTAATGAACATTAACGAAAATCTAGCAAAAAAACACGTTCTCTTCAACTACCCTGAAGCTCATATTAAAAAAAAAAATCGCTATGGGTTTAATGTTCCGCTCTCGCGTTAATTTGCGAATGGACCACCGATCGAGCGTTGATCAACGCTTTTCTCAATTTTTATTTTCTCGAAAATACTTTTTTTCGTCCCTCGTTGCCTGACATTTCGTTCATTTTTCAACGCCGATTGCCCGTGCTTTGTTCAGTCAATTTTTCTTTCTCGCAAAATTTCATTTTCCTTTTGTTGTTTTGCAGTGGGATTTACAATTGCCGTTCTTACATTTATCGTTTTATTAACATTTGTGGATCTTTTCGTGATTAACGATGTGTGAAGTTGTAATATAGGAAGCTTTAAGACTCGGCTGTGCTCTACCACGTAAGTTTCGAACAACAAATATCAGACCCCTCTTACATTACGAAGAAGCTTGAATGACAAAAAAAAAATCATAATTTCCCCTCTCTCGACCCTCTCGAAACACAATTTTACCAATACCATTGCGAGACGACGTTTGTGAATGTGAAAAAAAAAAAAGCAACCATCGAAATACCACATAGAGACCAATTCGATCCCCCGCCCCCCACCTACCCTCTAACGAGAAAACGAGGATGGACAAAAATAATGAAAAATTTCGTTGATGTTATTCAGGTAGTAGTCTGGTAACTTGAGCCGATTTTCATGTCTTTTTTGGAGGGCGTTTTTTTTGTAGGAAAATACAAATGAATCGTTTTGGATATTTAGGATGTTTTTATTTACATATTAAAGATACTAAAAAAAATTTTTTTGAAAAATTTTTATAGTTTATTATTATTATTATTATTGATCGAAGTTGGCACCTCGAGAAAAAAGCGCGTGGGTGGCCCCGGTGATTTTGGCTCTTGATGTTAACGGAAATCAAAAATTCATGATAATTCTTAATCTATAGACATGTCATTCTGGTCGGAACTACTGAAGTTAAATTTCATGGATAAATAACAAAATGGCGGGCAAAATAAAAGGACTTTTTTTTCCAAAGTCCGCCATTTTGTTATTTATCCATGAAATTTAACTTCAGTAGTTCCGACCAGAATGACACGTCTATAGATTAAGAATTATCAAGAATTTTTGATTTCTGATAACATTAAGAGCCAAAATCACCGGGGCCACCCGCGCGCTTTTTTTTTCGAGGTGCCAACTTCGATCAATAATAATAATAATAATAATACACTACAAAATTTTTTCGAAAATTTTTTTTTTCGTATCTTCAATATGTAAATAAAAACATCCTAAATATCCAAAACGATTCATTTTTATTTTCCTACAAAAAAACGCCCTCCAAAAAAGACATGAAAATCGGCTTAAGTTATCAGACTACAACCTTAAGAATTCTTCGTTCATACACTTCTGGACATAACGGTTTCTCGTAAAATTTTGTGAGTACTTCGTTCGTACGTCAAAAATTTTTGAAGATAATTAACAATATTAAAGATTAGTTTCAAACAGTGCGAAAGAGTTGTTAATATGCTCTTTTTTTTTTATTTCCATTGTAACGCGAACTACTCCAATACTTGTCGAATAAAACTGCTATCCGGGACTTTATGCTCGAAGGGGAAAATATTTAAAAAAAAATAAAAATCCTAATTACTACGTGGAAGAGAAAGAATTTTAAAGACATGAACTTACAAAAAATTGGGTAGTATCATTGGATGTGAAAAAAATGTACGACAATTCGGGTGTCACAAAACCATGCATCTGCATTGAAAAAAAAAAAGAAAAGAAAAAAAAACACTTTTATACTGTCCTCTAGCCCTGCTTTTGTGTAAATCACACACAGTCCTGGCCTGCAATCACACGAGATATTGCTCGTTAAAATAACACCCGCCGTAGTGAAACTTAGTTTTTATTTCTTTTTTTTTTTTTTTTTTTTTCTGTGTACACCACTAGTTGATCCCAAATATTTTTGCCACATATATCTAAGAATGAATGTTTTCTTAGGCTTCTGTGTATACGTGCGATGTAATAGTATAGGTTCTGTTTTTTATTTTATTTTTTTTTTTTACTGCGCACGGCATCCGTAATGGATATATTTATCGTGAGCGTGATCGATGGATTATATTTACGAATTGAAAACTACAAAACGACGGAAAAACAAAACAATGCGCTTTACAATAATGTGTGCACTGATATGAGATTATATATATATATTATATATTGTATATTTACGCCCAATCGCCTCAATATTGCGTGATTATCCTGGCTTAGGCTTCGCGTAGAAAAAATCGTTGTAATTCAATTTTTTTTTTTACCTCTTTTTTTTACCGTTTTGGCACGATAACGTGAGAATGATAATTTCCTAAGGCCTCAGCGGCAGCACCCCAATTATGTTCCGCCCTGGCGATTCGATAAAAGAAAATAATTCGTTATTAACGAATAATGAAAATTTGGACAAATGGAATTTATTTGAAGAAAAAATGAAAAATTTCTACAGAGGCAGGAGAATCACCCGAGTGAGAAGAGGATTGCCGTTTGAAAAAAAAAAAATAACAAAAAACAAAACAAAATTAAAAACTACTATCTGGTTACGATTTTTGTGACTTTCACGATAATCCGAATGAATTTTCGGTTATTAACGGCATGTGAAAGGTCGGTTTTTTTACGAGACAGCTTTGAAATCTGGCCCAGAAAATTGTTGACGATATCGATGGATAAAAGGCCTAATTGGCGAGCATTTGTTTGTTGCCATATCGGTAATATTAAGGTAGCAGTCTGGTAACTTAAGCCGATTTTCATTTTTTCTTTGGAGGGCGTTTTTTTGTAGGTAAATAAAAATGAATCGTTTCGGATATTTAGGATGTTTTTATTTACATATTAAAGATACAAAAAAAAATTAGTTTGAAAAAATTTAATGGTTTATTATTATTATTGATCGAAGTTGGCACCTCGAAAAAAAAAGCGCGTGGGTGGCCCCGGTGATTTTGGCTCTTGATGTTATCTGAAATGAAAAATTCTTGATAATTCTTAATCTATAGACATGTCATTCTGGTCGGAACTACTGAAGTTAAATTTCATGGATAAATAACAAAATGGCGGACTTTGGGAAAAAAAAGTCCTTTTATTTTAGCAAAGAAGGGGTTGTAAAATAAAAAGTTAGGGGTGAAAAAATTTCTCGTTAGTTCCGACGAGAACTATAAGTGTGTAGAGTAGCCTGTTAAAATTTGAAAGCAATCGGTTCGGTAGAAATAAAGTTAGGACCCGGGCTGACCAGAAAAACACTGTTTTGAGAAAAACGCGTTTAAAATTCAACAACAGATTTTCATAAGTAGACTTATACTTACGTTGATCGTCTATGCCTGGTGCGTATAATATGCCTTCATCCTCTTCGTAGGCATCATTTTCCGCAACTTTGTCCGCTCTGCGACTCTTTCGGTTTTTTGAACCCAAGTTACCAGACTACTACCTTAACGTAATGGCATTTGTCGCCGAAAAACTGCTCAGTAATCGTGAAAAGGTGTTTCCATTTAGTTCATTTTCAATTCACAGACAATTTTCGAGAGTTTTTTGGGTTCCTACCTGACAAATTGGACATTACAATATGAGAATATATTGAGGAAACAGAAAAAATTCGCTGCAAATCGATTCTGGCACGGTTGAGGGTTCACGTACCGCTGCGGCGCGCTGAGAACCGAGTAAATTTGAAAAATTATCATAAAGATTATATGGTGAAATAAAATAAAATTGTTGATATCACATTTTTTATTAACTTTTCAACTATAAGAAAAAAAATTAAATAATGAAATTACAATATTTTAAAATTTAGTATGGAATTTTAAAAAAATTTGTGTTTAATAATTTATAAAAAATTGTCCAACCAAAATATGAAGAAAACCTCTCGTCAGACTCCAGAGAAATGAATTATCAAGATTAAAAAAAAAATGTGAAAAAAGAAAATGTAATAATTGACTGAGTTATCGTGCTGTCTAAAAACATAGTTTCGAGAAAAACATTTTTTTAAGTTTTTCGTAGGTAGCCGCGCCAACCCGATGTCCGGTCACATTTATTGCCGTAACTTTGTAACGGAGTGGAATTTTCTTGAAGGTTTTTTTTTTTATGAAAAATTCTTAAGAAAAATTCTTATGAAAAATTCTTAAGAAAATAAAAATGAATCGTTTTGGATATTTAGGATGTTTTTATTTACATATTAAAGATACAAAAAAAAAAATTTTCGAAAAAATTTAATAGTTTATTATTATTATTATTATTGATCGAAGTTGGCACCTCGGAAAAAAAAACGCGTGGGTGGCCCCGGTGATTTTGACTCTTGATGTTATCTGAAATAAAAAATTCTTGATAATTCTTAATCTATAGACATGTTATTCTGGTCGGAACTACTGAAGTTAAATATCATGGATAAATAACAAAATGGCGGACTTTGGAAAAAAAACGTCCTTTTCCAATTTTGTTATTTATCCATGAAATTTAACTTCAGTAGTTCCGACCAGAATGACATATCTATAGATTAAGAATTATCAAGAATTTTTTACTTCAGATAACATCAAGAGCCAAAATCACCGGGGCCACTCACGCGCTTTTTTTTTGAGGTGCCAACTTCGATCAATAACAATAATAATAACAAGCTATTAAATTTTTTCAAAAAAATTTTTTTGTATTTTTAATATGCAAATAAAAACATCCTAAATATCCAAAACGATTCATTTTTATTTTTCTACAAAGAAACGCCCTCCAAAAAAGACATGAAAATCGGCTTAAGTTACCAGACTACTACCTTAAAAGTATAAAGAATAAAAATCTATAAAAATAATAGATTTTTGAAAATTTCAGGGGTATGTGAGCCCTTAATTTGAATATTTGATACGTGTTCCTTGAATATTATCGAAATTTCAAAGGCACCCACTATAACGACGCTGTTGAATTTTCTCATCGTCTTTCACATGCTCTTAATCTCAAATTCAATATTCGTTTCTCCGCCGACTCTCTTATAACTGTCTAAATCTCTGTCTTGCGCTCTCGTCTTCTCTCTCTCTCTCTTTCTCTCTCTCTCTCTCTCTCTCTCTCTCTCGCGCTCTCCCTCTCTCTCTCTATCTCTATCTCGATCTCTATCTCTATCTCTATCTCTATCTCTATCTCTCTCTCTATCTCTCTCTATATCTCTCTCTATCTCTCTCTATCTCTCTATCTCTCTCTATCTCTCTCTATCTCTCTCTCTCTCTCTCTCTCACTATCTCTCATTTTCTCTCTATTTTATGGCTATAACTCTCTATCTTCACGATTCGCAATTTTGAACGATTACAACGACCAAAAATGTTCTTTATTTTCCGTGACCACGGATTTTGGACTGTAGGGGACCATTCCTACGATTTTTTTTTCATTTTATTTTTCCTCGCAAATACGCGTTGTTTTTTTTTTTTAAATCACCACGTAATGACAGTGGAGTTCGTTCAATTGTTGCAATTTCAACCAGAGAGAGCAGTCTTTTTTGTTGCCAATATCCTTTGCAATATTTAGGACTTCCTTTTTTTTTTTTTTTTTTTTATTTTCTCAATTTTTGCAACGAGACAGAGATACTGACATCGCGTGTATCGGCAATTTCCAAATTAAACGAACTTTAGGATGTCGTTTACGACGATCCAGCGAAATCAAAGTCGAATGAGAAAAAAAAAAAGGCGAGCTTCCTCCGCCAGGAAACAAAGCCTTGAAGTTTTTGTTCGACAAAATAATGCGGTGTTTTTTTGGAAAAGAATATTTCGTACCGTCCCTCCGTGGGGAATCCGTGCACCGCGTTCAATATTTCACTCTCGGAAGTTGTCCGTAAGATAACTCGTGCGCGGACCGTAATGAAAAGATCCGAAACGAAACGAAAAATCAGCGACGACTTGGCTGAAAATGAAATAAAAAAAAAACCCGAGGGGAAGCTGTAAAAGAAAAAAAACCTACGATCGTGTCAAACTTGCCCACGAAGTGTAGACGCAAGACTAGAGATACCTGCTGGAAAAACAAGAAAAAAAATAATAACAATAACGGAAAGTAAACGATAAAGTTGCGGCGAAAAAATACGAAACAAAATCACGTGCGAGAATCGATGAAAAAAATAGAACCGAAAAAATAGAAAGTAAAATAAATAGAGAACACCCCAAGAAAAAAACGTAAAGAAAAAAAAAAAAAACAAGGCGCTTGTGTGTGTTCGCTGTGGCCTGCCGCGCCCTCCTCTCGCCTCCTGATTAGAACGCCCTCTTTCCCTATTGTTTTTGCAGCTTCGAGTAATCCGAGCGTTCAGGTCGAATCTGGAAGATTTGGAGGAGCGTCGTTCTATCCATAGTTTACACAGCTTGCACAGTATGAGAAGCTCGAGAAGTCACACGGGACCGCGGCCATTATCCGACTTCACATACATCGACGAAGACCCGTCGAATCCAATGCTGACCGCCGGTAGAAATGTTAAAATAACGAATTCACAGAGCAACAACGTTAACGATATTAATCAGGATAACGAGACGTTAAATCGCGCCGGGAGGCTCATTACGAACAACAATCCGGCGGCCTCGCCATTGTTACTCAATGTACCGAGCGTCAACAATGTTCACAACAATCATCATCATCATCATCAACAACAACAACATACAAACAACAGTCGAACATCGACGGGCTCTAATAACAGTCAGAACGTTTTTACGAACAGAAGTCCCGAGTCCCTCGCTAATTCACCGTCCTCCGGTTCCACCGAAGCTATGCTACCTGATCTACCCAAACTCGTTCACGAAACAAGCATTTGAAATTAATTTCTTTTTTTTTTTTTTTTTCTTCCCTCGATTATCACTTTGTCAAAACTCTCTTGTTTGAGTGAGCGTGTCTGTGTGTTTGTGTCTTGGCCGTAATCGAGCTTTTATTCGCTAACTTTTTCGGCAAATTATGGTCTTTAAAATCATTGAACGAAAAAAATATAAAAGGATTATTGCACTTGGAATCTTTTTTTTCGCAGATATTGCGCACAATTCCTGTGAGGAAAAAATTTGTTTCATAAATTCTTTCTCGTTATTGTAATATTCATAAAAGACTCGTTGAATTGAAGAAAAAAAAAATTCAATTTTTTCGACAAGTTTTTTTTTGTGATACGATTTTTAATGATTTTATTTTATTTCTTTCATTGTAAGTGCCCATTCGCCCCTCTGGCCTTGAGACTCGAGAATGTGGAAGAAAAAATGTCTATTTTACTTGGACGTTCGTTCGCCCGGGGGCGAATTAAAAACCATAATTTCTCGAAATATCCGCACACCGCTATTAGTCAACTCACGAGAAATTTCCACCCTCTGTAAATCGCTCTATCGGCCTCTATCTACGTATACATTTTTTTTTTCTACCAATTCCAATCACTGGTCAATGGTAGATTGAGAATTTTCACTTTTTCGAGGATTTAAGAAAATGAAGGAAAAAATGAAGGAAAAAATGAAAGAAGAAAGAAAACCAAAAGCCTCGTACATGTTTGGCACGCGGTGCCAACGAGAACGCCTGAGACTTTTCGTTAACTCGTGCGAACGGAGTACTTAAAACAAGGACTTTCATTTTCATTTATTTACTCCATTATTTTTGTCCCTTTCGAGTCTCTCTCCGATTCTCGCACTGTCCGCTATTTTTGCGCTGTAAATAATGGCAAACACCCGGCGAGATCTCGTTGATCATTTTTTTTTTTTTTTTTCTCGTCAATCTCTATGAGAAGATATTTTGGAAACGACGAATCCAATTTGCGAAAAAAAAAAAACAACACGCAGGACCAATCTTTTGTTCCGCTTTTATTCTTGCTTGCAAATAAAAGTCTGTCTGGGATGTGAATGTGACGAAAAATTGAAAAAACAAAAATTCGCGAATAATTGACGTTTCGACGAATGTTTGTAAAAAAAAAAAAAAAAATAAGAACAGAGGGGAAAAAATGTACAAATCTTTCGAATCCTTGGGATGCATGAGGGTTGTACTTAAGGAACATCACGAATTATCGGGAAGTTGTTAGAGCAACGTGTTTTTTTTTCTTTTAATCCTCTTCGTCCCTTCTGTTTCATATTCATTCTTCTATCTTCTCCCCTTTATCTCGCAGTCTTATTTGTTTTTTTTTCCATATTCCTCATCAATATTCTCGTTCACACGATAAAATCCCTCGCTAATTCCCAACAGACACGACCCTCGACATTTTTACTCGACGTTCACGACGAACATTCGTTTTTTTTTTTCACCCTCGTCCACCAATCAATGTACTTATCAAGGAAATCCTTTGATTTCCAATGAAATCGTTTTTCGAGGTGTCTAAAAAAAAAAGAAAAAAAACAATTAGCCATTTCGTTTTATTTTTTTTATTTTATTTTTTATAACACTCGACGTTTAATTGCGCGACTCTCCTCATCGTTGTCCCGATCGACGAGCATTAACGCCTCGCAATTGACGAGAATTTCAGCGAAATTGAAACGAAAGAAATTAGTATTAGAAACGATTGCGATTGAAAATCGGAAAAACATACGGGAGAATTATTACAATTTGGACCGAACGACATTAACGACAAAGCAATGCATTTTTCCTGAATTTTCAAACGGTGACGACAAAACAAAAATGACGTTATAGAAAAACGAAAAAAAAAATAGAGAGAACACACAAACACACACACGCAGGCACAAACACTCGATTATCAGTCTTTATTTTATAAATTATGTTAATTTAATTTATACGCTGTAATTAATTTTAATCCTACGGATCTTGTCGGCTCTGCCCGTGGCGATAATTGGCCCGTGAAAAAAAAAAATGAGAAAAGAGAGGCACTGAGGGACAGAACTTATAACTTCCGGTTTATCCCTCGCAAACTCGTGTTTGCCTGTTTTATATACAATATACAATGAATTGACAACAACAAAGCTTCTGAAATTTTCACAATGCCCTCACAAACGCTCACATTTTGTCATTTTTTTTCCCCTTTACTCACGTCTCAAAAGCACAATGTACAATCTTAATCTTCTTTTTTTTTTTTTAAATAGTATTTACGTTGTATATAATCGTTGTTATTCGTAGTGAAAAAAAGGAGGAGGAGGGGCGGGGAGGTAAATTGATTGTAAATTTAAATCGGGAATCGTTCGAGTTCGAGAATCTCGTGAGAGATTTTTTTTTTTACCTCGAAACCGCGGAGTAACCATTTTTCTTGGATGCCTTTCGAGAATTTTTTCTCTCTTTCGACGCGTATATCCGGGAACCGTGAACGCTCGTGGTTTCTGAGAAAAATTCGTCGAACAATGACGCCCAAGAGTTAAGGGCTCACGTAGCCCTGCGCGCGCTGAAAACCGTGTGAATTTCAAAAATTATTATGAAGGTTATATGGTGAAAAAAAATGAAATTGTTGAGTTAATTAAAAGATTAAAAAATTAACAAAATTAAATTGTTTGGTTGATTAAAAATTGACTGAGTTATCGTGCTGATACTGGCGAAAAACATAGTTTCGAGAAAAATGCGGTTTCAATAATGTTAATATGAAAAAAACAATTTTTTTAATTTTTTTTCTTATAGTTGAAAAGTTAATAAAAAAATGTGACATTGAGAATTTAATTTTTTTTCACCATATAACGTTTATAAAAATTTTTCAAATTCACTCGGTTTTCAGCGCGCGCAGGGGTACGTGAGCCTTTAAATGTGGAAAAAAATTATTGTTTTTTATTCCACGAAGCGGCATATTTTTATTTATTGTTCTCTCTCTCTCTTTCTCTTTCTCTCTCGACACACACACAGATATCTAGCGAAGCAAAAAAAAAAACTGTAAGAGCCTCGCCGACGCTTAACCGGTCGGGTTATCGCCAGCAAACAAACGAACGATTGTAATCGACAATTGTCCCAGAACGCTTCTGCCTACCGGATGGAAAGAACGAACGAAAAAAAAAAAGCAAACGAGGATTAATGTACTTATATCGCGCGATAAAAAAAAAAAAAAAACAAAAGTAGCTCTAAGAATAATGAAAGGAAGAAGAAAAAAAAAATACAAAATTCAAGTTTAACAAAAATTAATGTTCGTTGCGGCACTCGGCGACTTACGCGAATTAAAAAAAAAAAAACGACAAGAATGAAAAGAAAAAAAAACACAGTACCAACCGGAAGTCAGGACGCATTTTTTTTTTTGTTTTGTTTTTTGGGGAAATGTCGACGTTTAAACTAGGAGAGCAAAATTTCGGTGTACTCCTGCGATATAAATCATCTCTTTTTTTTTTTAATCTAATGGCTTAATCTTATAGCGTGCGATCGTTTTAAAGTTAAAAAACAAAAAACAAAAAAAAAACTAACCGTTACTGATATCCAAATATTTACTACTGCCACCACACTGTTACGATTATGTCAGAGTATCGATAATAAAAAAAAATAAAAAACGAAGAAGAAGAAGATGAATATGAGAAATTATATATGGGGGAAAAGAAAAAAAACTGAGGGACAGGGAGATTGGAACGTGTTATTGTTACGTGCGCGTAATGATAATTTTGATTTTTAACGAGACCGGTGTTTGTACGAATTAACATCATTGGAGTCACTTTTTTTTTTTTCTTTTAATGTTGGAATTTTACGCGATAAGGACGTGAATCGGATTTCTTGGGAATACATTTTTTTATCTTTGTTTTTTTCTAAACAAAGTTCCAAAAGATTTAACGCTGACAAGAAAATATTACTTTTCTCGAATCTCACGTCTCCCCATATAATAATAATTATTATTATAATTATTTATAATAATAATAATTATTATTTAATAATATCGGAAATTTAATTTGTAATTATCACGTGACTAATCAATTACCAAAAAAGCTGACAATCAGGCACACTTTTCAAGTGTTGAAAATGTTTTTTTTTTTTTCAATTTTCCTTTTTTTTTTTCTTTCTCTCATCGAACGAAACTGAAATTACTTTGACAACGACTATGAATTCGCGAATAATTCAAAATCCTGAAGTTTGTCATTGTTAACGACAACAACGACAAAAAGTAATAATTTCAATTATTTTTGTAAGCTACATGATAATTTACGATTTTTCTTTTGAAAAAAAAAAACTAATTCGAAGTATTCACGAGTTTTCCACGAGCCTAATGTCTACCGGAGATTTTTCGATAAATGCGAAGTTGTAGGATGAAAGAAAAAAAGTGTAAGAACATTAAGGACCGGGGCCCCTTCGCGAACCGTTATGCGGACAATTTCTCGAAAGACGATTTAACGAGCTTAAATTGTTTGACATCGATTTAAAAAAAAATAACTTAAAAACAAACAAACAAACGAAATCTTAAATACGCAACCCCTGACGGCAAACACCGACGATGATCGATTTAAAATATAAAAAAATCGAACTAATGACGTAAAAAATGTCTCGGGAGGGAAAAAAACGTCGAGATAAAACACGAAATACGCGTTGTTTTTTTTTTTTTCTGTTAACGCGTCTCGTTGAACGTTTCGAGGGATGTGTGAAGCGATTATTAAAACGATAAAACCGAGACATCATAGTTTTTAAATGACGAGAGGATTACGTTAGGTTGTTATTGAACTAGTTATCTAGGTAACTATTAATTTAAACATAGAATATAAAATACATAATATATATATATATATATATATATATATATATATATAAAATATAAATATATAAATAATACATTTTAAGACTCGTTATTGTGATGTTACGTATGAAATAACAAGGCGAAAAAAAAAAAAAGAAAAAAAAACGCAACACGACGCTGGTCAGTTAAAAAATCTCTCGACGTTCGTCCGGTGACTGATCCCGATTCTTAAAAATTCGCGCGACAAACGAAAGAAAACGAAATGGAGCCATTGAAAACGACGGTGTTGTCGCTGCTGTTGTTTTCTAGCGATACAATGAGCGCGCAGTTAGTTTAATGTGATATTAAAACGGGGAAAAAAAAAATCAGTCACGAAGAAACGAAGCACACGAGCGATTGAAAGGAGATGGGATGGGGGTGGAAAAAAAACACATTGTCGCCCAAGAAGGGGGTCGGGGGGAGAGGTCACGATAGCAGCCGAACGGAAGAGAGAAAGTTTAGCGGTACCGGAAGCGACTAAATACCATTTCTTTTCGATTTACTTACGTTTTTTCGTTCCTTTCTTTTTTTTTTATGTTCTACATTAATATGAACACTTGTAAACGAGCGATTATTACGAATTATCGTGGAGAAATGATTTGCACGGTTTATATATATATATACTGTCTCCCGCACATTCAAAGACAGCAAAGCATCATCCTCGTACAAACACTTAATGGCGGTCAATAAAAATAAAAAAATAAAACACACTTCATCTTTCTTATAAGAATTCATTGAACTGATCTTTTTTTTTTCTCAATTACGATAGCTTATCTTCTTTTTAGGTAATTATTTTAGGCACGCTGAGTCGGCGATTGATTTTTTTTTTTTTTTTTCGGAAATAAAAGGGACTCGAAAACTAAGGGATGATCGAACCGACGAATAGTCCTCTGGGACGTTTTTGTCATGATTAGCTCGCGATTTTTAATCATTTTCTTTTTTTTTTTTGAATCTTCAAGATTTATTTAGGAGAAAAAAATGTAGGAACTGTGCTCTGACCCTCGAATATTTATTCGTATCGTATGTTCACGATTTTGCAATTTTATCTCGATTCCCGCACCTTACATTCGTACACACATACACAGCCACACATTTATTTATATATATATATTATACGTGTATATTTGCATTACATACATTTTGTTATTGATAGTGAGACGAGCAAATTGTATATATTTCTCAAGTCGTCGGAACAAGTCGAAATGGAATATGTCTCATTGTGCAGTTTAGTAACGAAATTTATGAGATTTACAGCACCGGGACACCGCTCGAACGAAAACAGTATTTAAAATATCGTTTTATTTATTTTTTTTTTTTGACCTTTTCCGAATGATGAATGATTGGTGATCGGTGACTAAAAATACATCGACATTGGTCCCCAAAAGGAAGTTGAAAAACAATCAACATTTCTTTTTATCATTTTGACCAAAATGTTTATTTTTATTTTGTTCAAAACTTCAGTTGTTCCATTAAAATGGTTTGTGAAACTGTTTGCCAAGGTTGTTGTCACTTTAAGGTAGTAGTCTGGTAACTTAAGCCAATTTTCATGTCTTTTTTGGAGGGCGTTTTTTTGTACGAAAATAAAAATGAATCGTTTTGGATATTTGGGATGTTTTTATTTACATATTAAAGATACGAAAAAAAAATAGTTTGAAAAAATTTAACAGTTGATTATTATTATTATTATTGATCGAAGTTGGCACCTCGAAGTTGGCAGCCCGGGTCCTAACTTTTTTTCTACCGAACCGATTGCTTTCAAATTTTAACAGGCTACTCTGCACACTTATAGTTCTCGTCGGAACCACCGAGAAATTTTTTCACCCCTAACTTTTCATTTCACAACCCCTTCTTTGCTAAAATAAAAGGACTTTAGCAAAAAAGGGGTTGTAAAATAAAAAGTTGGGGGTGAAAAAATTTCTCGGTGGTTCCGACGAGAACTGTAAGTGTGTAGAGTAGCCTGTTAAAATTTGAAAGCAATCGGTTCGGTAGAAAAAAAGTTTGGACCCGGGCTGCCAACTTCGATCAATAATAATAATAATAATAAACTATTAAATTTGTTCAAAAAATTTTTTTTTTGTATCTTTAATATGTAAATAAAAACATCCTAAATATCCAAAACGATTCATTTTTATTTTCCTACGAAAAAACGCCCTCCAAAAAAGACATGGAAATTGGCTCAAGTTAACAGACTACTACCTTAATCTATGCTTATCTTCTTCGTGATTGTTCAAGCTTCAAAATGACGCGCGATTCATCGATTCACGATAATAATTTAATTTTTTTACAGATTTTTCAAGTTGGATCCATTGATTTTTCACAATTTTTGTACAATATACATATAACCTTTCGTTTTTCGGCCTTTCTTATAACGCTGTCAGTGCCATGAAAATTGAGATATCCCGATGACACAAATGGCCATTCTCTGAGTCTAGTCGAGACACCCTCGAAAAAAAAAAAAAAAAAAAAAACCCACCCTATTAATCTAAATTGGTGAAACGGTAGTCGAGTTATCGTCACTTAAAATTTCGTGATTTGTAGATTTTTCAAAAAAAAACAAAAAAAAAACGAGGAGAAAAAATTTAAACATTTTTGTTTTCCCTCATCGCAAATCGATGAATTGATAAAAACACATTTTAAAAACTGTCTACTATTCGTTCGATCAGTGTTCTCGTAGCTATTGTAATTGTACAAAATTTCTCGAAAACCCAAACGATGCACAAGAGGAATTTATTTTGTTCGATAAATTTGCGAAAATTGTTGCTCGACTGGAATAAATTAACATACACTGAAAACAAACAACAAATTGCCACGTGAAATTTTTAGGTACAATATAACAGAAAAACAAAAAAACAAAAAAAAAACAATTCGTGAAGCTTTGACATAATTAAGGGAGGAGGGGGTCGATTCATCAAAATCTATCAAAGCTCGAAACCGCTATAATTTTATTGTCACAAAGCGAGACGTTCTTTGTTTTTCAACCGCAAAACAGCATAGCCCTGTTGGTCATTCGTTTAAACTTTGTGGCAATAACCATTACAAGGTGTTATAATTGTATTTTTACAGATTTTCGTAACTCGACCCCCTTAAGTAGTCTGGTAATTTAAGCCGATTTTCGTGTCTTTTTTGGAGGGCGTTTTTTTGCAGGAAAATAAAAATGAATCGTTTTGGATATTTAGGATGTTTTTATTTACATATTAAAGATGCGAAAAAAAATTTTTTTGAGAAAATTTAATAGTTTTTTTATTATTATTATTATTGATCGAAGTTGGCACCACGAAAAAAAAGCGCGTTGGTGGCCCCGATGATTTTGGCTCTTGATGTTATCTGAAATCAAAAATTCTTGATAATTCTTAATCTATAGACATGTCATTCTGGTCGGAACTACTGAACTTAAATTTCATGGATAAATAAAAAAATGGCGGACTTTGGAATAATAAACTTTTTCTTTATTTAATTATAATAATAAACTTAATATTAATTAAATATTAATTAAATTTAATAATAATAATAAACTATTAAATTTTTTCAAAAACATTTTTTTTTGTATCTTTAATATGTAGATAAAAACATCCTAAATATCCAAAACGATTCATTTTTATTTTCCTACAAAAAAACGGCGACCAAAAAAGACATGAAAATCGGCTTAAGTTACCGGACCACTACCTTAATTCGGCATAAAATATACGTTTCGTAATATAATCGCCAATAATTCATTCGATTGTACGTCACGCATTGTCACGCAAGGAAAAAAAAATCTAATTCGGAACGTTTTTGGCATAAACAAAAAGAAAAAAAAAATTGCTTGCTCCTTTTCGCTCGCTCATTTTCATCTTTAACACTCCCTCCCCCGCCCTAAAAAAACTCATCTTTCTCTCGACATCGATATATTATGTATATATATATATTTATACACACTTATGTATATATATATACACGTCATTAAACGTAATCACCGTCTGCCTCACTGAAAACTACTTTTTTTTTTTCAACTTACTATTCGTGTGTTACTGTTTCTGTGGCCCTATCTTACATTTGTTTCTCCATGCCGGTACGTGCATACAACGACGATGCTCGATTTTTGTATGTATATACGTTTTTTTTTGTTTTTCCTCCCCCCCCCCACTCTTATTTCATCCCTCGTCTCTCGAACAATCGAAATTCAAAGCCTTAAACGACAGAAAAATACAAACTTACAAGGTTTTTCCTGTGATTTCATTCTTTGTCGATTATTCGTTTTTGTTTTTGTCTCCCCTTCATGTATTTTATTTTTTCTACTTTTTTTTTCATTTTTTATGTCAAACAAAAATTTGTCCATTTTCCTCGAGCACCGTCGCGAGCGTACGTCCCTCGTGCAAATTTCGCTTCCTTGTAACAACCAATAATAAACGCCAAATCGATCAAACATGTCGAGCGAGCCGAATTTTTTTTCCCCTTTTTCTTTCTCTCTCTCTCTCGCTCTCTCTCTCTTTCTCTCTCTCTCTCTCTCTCGCTCGCTCTCTCTCCAGTAACCAATTTTTTGATTCGGTTAAACAAAATCGTAGCCAGTTTTCCAGTGAATTTGGAAACAAACGAAAAAAAAAAATTGATTACTGGACTCCAAAAATTCTTGGCAAAATTGAGAAATTTTGTGTTTGATTTTTGTCGAAATTTTGCTTAACGGAGAACACCACTGTGACCCTCTGTTTTTTTTCACATTTTTCAAGAATTTTTTTTTGTGGGAAAAAAAAGAGATGTTCGAAAAATTTTGTTGGGTTTTGTTCCTTGTTTATTAATGTATCGAAAAACATTTTTTTCACATTTTTCACGCCGCATGGTGGCGCTGGGGAAGCTCTCGCCTCAGGTGCTGTCATTTCCGCGGCACGCAGCAGAACTCTCTTCAACGTCGATCTGAAAAAAAATACCGAGTGTTTTCGTTAATAATATGATATTTTGAAGAGAAGTACACAGGGATTTGGAAAAATATTGTTTTAAAAAAAATAGGCACGCCTTTGAAATTAACTTTAATTTCAAAGGCGTGCTGAAAAAAAAATACCGAGTGTTTTCGTTAATAATATGATATTTTTCCAAATCCCTGTGTACTTCTCTTTAAAATATCATACTATTAACGAAAACAATCGGTATTTTTTTTCACATCGACGTTGAAGAGAGTTCTGCTGCGTGCCGCGGAAATGACAGCACCTGACGCGAGAGCTTCCCCAGCGCCACCATGCGGCGTGAAAAATGTGAAAAAAATGTTTTTTTATACATTAATAAACAAGGAACAAAACCTAACAAAATTTTTCGAAAATCTTTTTGTTTTCCCACAAAGAAAAATTCTTGAAAAATGTGAAAAAAAACAGGGGGTCACAGTGGTGTTTTCCCTTAATCCAATGAAAAGAAGGGGTAAACAATTTTCTCGGGTGGTTTTTTTTTTTTTTTCCCCTCGGTGAGTATTTTGTAAAATACGCAAATTTCATAAAGACTCGCTCGTACATCAATGGTTTGAGAGAGAAAAAAAAAGAACCTTAAAAAAAACAGATATACCACCTCATTCCATTACCGATACAGTGGTGTAAAATAAAAGAAATCAATTGTCCAAAGTAGGCTTTATGCTACGTATTTACAAAAAAAAAAAGTAAACACACTTTTGCTCATGCCACCCTGTTGTAACCATTATATTACCCTTTACTCTTGAAGGTGATAGGTGGCGAGTTGCAGGAACGTTTGATACCGGTACCCTACAGCAAGAGCTCGACAGACCAAGCTGTAAGCGCTCCTCTCTTGCTCTCTCTCTCTCTCTCACTCTCTCTCTCTTTTTCTCTATCTCTATTTCATACTGTTGATATCTACTCTCTGTACTTATCGCTTCATATTGTATTCCTTATCAAAACTTTCTTTACATCCTTCTAGATTTCCCAATAATTAGCATTTCCTCATTTTTTTTTTTTTAACACTAAACGTACCAAGTGGGGAATCAAATGACCCCTTTCAAAATTTACTTTCAATTCGTACAATCATTGTGATTTCTTTCGCTCATCAATTTACTGCGCTTTCAGTAAATTTGTTCGATCTATTTTATTAGAAATCAGAAGTTACCTCACGAATTATTTCCTTTAATAAATTTAAAATTTCTTTCTAAAAAATCAACGTTTATTTCATAAGGGATCAAATGACCCCTTATGCGCCGGTACGTTTAGTGTTGATGAAACTTTTTTTTTTTTTCTTCCTTTAAACCAAACAATCTTTTTTTAATTTCCTACTTTTTTCGTTCCTTCTGTGTCTACTGTTGTATATTAATAATCGTACTCGTGTCGCTCTTGCTTCTGTCATAGTGAAAATCCTTTTCTTATTTTTTTATTTTTATTTTTTTTTTGAGTATATTTTATTTATTTTTTTCGCCTCTCCACATTGCCATCCGTAATTTCAACATATTTCCTCATATTTCTAATGTCGCATCTGTTACTCATAATCGCCTAATAGACATTTTTCATTTCTTACCTTTTATTTCGTTTCTTACATTTCTGGCTTAGCATCGCTTTTTCGGCTTTTAGCAATTTCATTATGACGAATATAGCGATCTGGACAATGATCGTTTCTCGCTTCTTTTGCCAATTTATAATGCTCCAAGAGGCTTTTCCTATAGCGCACAAATTTTTTTTTTTTTTTCTGAAACGAAAAATCAATCGTGTGATGGTCGAAACAATTGTTTGTCGAAGTTTTGCGAGAGAAAATTTATGTCTATGACGACGAAACTTTACGGAAGAACGTTTGTTCGATGGGGGAAAAAATAATAATAATTACCAACAAACGGTGCGATGAGCCAGTTTTTTTTTTTTTTTTTGGCAATTATCAACAATTTAATGTTTGGCTTACACGTTTTTTTTTTTACGTAAAATTCGCAACAATCACTTCGATGTTGATTGATGACCGATCATTTTTTTCGCTACTTGATACTCAACGAATTCGTCGTGTTACATTCTTCATTGTACTCCTGAGTTGCGAGAAAAATTGAGTTAATTACGACTTTTTGAATATCACTTTAGAAACAAATTGCTGTTGTTTATAAACTATTGGGTATTATCGTAAATGTCTCATGGTGAATTTGTGGAGTATCTCTCGACGAAAAAAAGGATCGGTCATCCATTAAGATCGGAGCGATATTAAAGTGTTGACATTTAAAAAACTACCCCGAAATGAGCATCGTTGATTATTAACATAAAACGTCGAATTTTTATGATGAAGAATCGCGTTTAATTGTCGTTTTACATAATTTAGATATTCTTTGAATCAGTTTCACCGTCATAGACATGAGTTTCTATTTGAAAAATGTGCGCAAAGAATTTTCAAAGTACAACACACCCGCGAACCAGTGACTAACCGCAAGACTGTTGACTTTTCGATTGAAAATTCTATTTTATAAAAATTCGTTATATAATTTCATCTCGATTTCTAAGCCCCTCGTCAACTTAATCCATTCCTCTCGTCGCTCCTCCTCCATTCGTTATTTTAATTTTTATTTATTTATTTATTTTCCATTATTGACCATTAACATGCAGAAATATTCGAAAATTCATTATCATCGCTTTAATACGCGCTACACAACACAATTAGTGCTTGCGCATTTTGTCAATGGCTAATAGAAACGCGAGATGCATAGACATACTTATGGTGTGTGGGACATTTCGTGGAAAATCGAAAAAAAAACTTCCATTCACTGGGCGTTTACATTTCGTTGACAATTTTTTCATTTTTTTCCTCGGGATGTGATGAGTATACGGGATTTTGTTTTCACAAATTTTATCACAGTTCACTGAGATATGACGAGTTTTTTTTTAAAGCTCCATTTCGTCGTTAAACAAATTTTCATTATTTTTCCATTGGAATAACGAATTATTATGGGCTCAGACCTGCGCGCGCTGGAAACCGTGTAAATTTGAAAAATTGTTATAAAGGTTACATGGTGAAAAAAAAATTTAATTGTTGATTGCACATTTATCATTAACTTTTCAAGTATAAGAAGAAAAATTGAAAAACATTTTTTTTTTCAATATTAACATCATTTTTTACGGGAAGACATGGACTACCGATGAAAAACCATGGCGTCTCCTTGTCGACAACATAACTTCGCCAAAAATAATCCAATCTGCAAAAATCAAAAAGAATCTAGTAAAATAATGTCGTAGTAATAGTCTGACGCCGAGAGTTTTTTTTTTTCGAAAATAAAGAAATTACAGTATTTTAAACTTTCGTATGCAATCAAAAAAAAAAAAATTAACGTTTAAGAATTTATAAAAAATTGTCCAATCAAAAAATTAAAAAAAAACTTCTCGTCAGATTTTAAAGAAAATAATTATCAAGATTTAAAAAAAAAAGAGGTTAAAAAATATAAAAAATTGACTGAGTTATCGTGCTCGAACTGTCGAAAAACATAATTTCGAGAAAAACGCGTTTAAATAATGTTAATATGAAAAAAAAAATTTGTTTAAAAAATTTTTCTTATAGTTGAAAAGTTAATAAAACATGTGAAATCTTCAATTTAATTTTTTTTTCACCTTATAACCTTTATAATAATTTTTCAAATTTACTCGGTTTTCAGCGCGCGCAAGGCTATGTGAGATCTTAAATAATGCTAATTTGTCGTACTTAATATGAAAATTCCACTGAATACCCGTTTTGTTATTTGGAATACAATTTTTTTAAAAACACAGCAATTTCGCAATCGTCGAGAAATCGAGTTTCCATGGAATGGCCCATATATATATATATATATTTTTTTTTTTACACGTTAAAAGATACACGTTTGCGTGACTTTAGACTTATCGTATATTATTATTAATGAATAATGATGAAAAAGAAAGAAAAAAAAAAAACAAAAAACAAAACAAATTTTTAAAATATCGCACGAATGAATGAAATAGAATTTTTGTTTTACGTCGCAATCGTACCATTATGATACAAAATACATTTTTCACAGCTTACCCCCGTTATTTAATTACACACACTGAAAAAAAGTAAATAAATCCGCAAAATCGTTATCCATCGAAGCTCTCAGTGAATTAGCGTGAAAAGTGAGAGGAAAAAAAATGAAGGAAACTTCGGTCGACTGTCATAAAGACAGTGAGCGAGATGAAAATAAAAAAAAAGCGCCGACACCGAAAAAATCGTGAGAAAAATAAAATCGCAGCACACACGCTTTTTAGGCCACGCGATGCGAGACGTTAACTCGTCGGTCAATTGTTTCCGAGGGATTATGCCGTGTGAGATTAGGACGAGCGCTAAAAGAACATCATAATTATTTCAGATAATAATCGTAATTTTTATCAGACTTTATTATTTTTTAATTTCAAACGATAGATTAGTTAAGAAATTTATTCGACATCTCTGCGGCAATGTCCGATATATTATTAAGACGGTGAAATTGGACGTTAGAAATAATTTTAGCTCAGCTGTGAGATTTTGACGTCTGAGAGAAGAAAAAAAAACTTGGCAACTATTTCTCCTGAATGCGAAAAAATATATATATATATCCTTACAAAAACGATTTGCATCGATTCCTCTCTGCACGTAATAAAAAAAAAACAAAAAATTGACGCTGCCCAACGGTATGACGCTTTTAATCCTTTCGTGATTAAAATCCACTCCATCGATTATCCTTCCAAAATTTAATTCTGCTAATTCAAAATTCCCGTCGATTATCTACTAAAAAAAAAAAAAAAAAACGAAACGACCATCAAGCGAGTCGCTCGAAGCAATTGGATCCGCCAAAATTCAAGATTGGCCAGCATAAATTCTCGCTCCACTTCGCGACAATCAACGAAGAACGTTAATTTAAAAGAAAAAATAAACCCCCTTTAAAAGATCTAATAAAAACAATTTATTTAAAAAAAAAACGGAAAAAAATTTCAACAATTAATCATTAAGCATCGTGTGAGACTTCGTGCATGGTATAATCGATTCTGGTCAGTCCAGCGCCAAGTACCCACCTACCCGAAGTGCGTATCTCGATGGGCTCATTCAGACGTGACGAACTTCCGGTCTTATCTTCTCTAAGCTCGTCCCGTCATTTATCGTGTAAGTATAACGAAAAAAAAAAAAGCAAGCGAGCCAAAAAACCGAAAATATTCAACAACCACGCAACAACGAGCGACGCAATATCAATTTTCATGAAATATATTCGACAAAAGTATTTTTTTTTTATTAAAAAAAAAATTAAAAACAAACGAAGAAGAAACAAAAGGAAAAAATTATAACAAAGGGTGGTGGTCGTGCTGGCGGTGGTGTGATAATGTTATAATTATTGAGGTTTGAAGAAAGTAATAATAAAAATGATTTACGAAACGATAAAAGGATGGAGAGATTTACCGATGAATGGTAGTAATTGCTCGTAGTGTGAAACGTAGAAAAGAAATAGTTAAAAATTTTCGTCGAGAAACGATTCAATTTTTTTTTGCTGTTTTTTTTTATTATTCATTTATTTATAAAATGTATAATAATATCGATTCTCGTTGTAAACTTTTAATTATGAATGGTATAGAGAAGAAAAACAATGCGCTTATCGATTGCTCGTTGCATGCCGAAATTATCCTCAATTATTATTATTATTGTTTTCAATGTTAATTTCGTGTAATATTATAAGTGTAACGTTAATCATACAATTGCCTGCTTGTATTTTTCGTAATAGGGCAGCTTTGTATATACGTAAATGTTGAAAACGCAATGGAACGAGCCTTTGTATTAAATTTATTATGTATATATGTAAATAATGTAATATTGTTTTCTGAATTTATTGTTATATAGTGTAAATAATGCCGTTTTATGTCACAGGATAAATCATGAAAAAATCAACGTTAAAACATATTGTGATAATTCACCAACTAATCGACCATTTCAATCTCGTTGTACAGCTTCTGTTTTTTTCTCAATTATCATCGAAAATCTCCGATACTTTGCGGAAAAGTGTACTTCCAGGTCTTCGTCATCAATTTTGACACCGTCAATAATTTTCTACACCCGCCGATTTAACTCACAGTGGGTCAAAAAAGTATTCGTACATCTTGTTTTTTTGCGATAACTTTGTAGACATAGGCGATACGCAAAGAAAGCCAATTTTATTTAATAGTACATCGGGTGCAGAGACAAACTGCATATGAAGAATTTTTTCCCAGGAATAATAGTAGAATTATGGAAAAAAAACGAAAATTTTCGGGCGAAAAAAGTATTTGTACACTTACGATTGAGCTGCTAAACCTCGATATTCACTCACGGACAGTCTGAGCTCTGCGTACGATATAAACGAGTTTTCGTTTACACAATGGTTTTGACTTATTCCATGCGATAGTAGATCTTCAAGATCCGAACAGACACGATGGCAAAGAAAAGCGAAATATCAATATCCATGCGAGATAGAGTGATTTTTCTTCGGAAACGCGGTGAAAGTTATCGAAAAATTAGTAAAGAACTAAATCCAAGTTTCGCAACAATGCAATATATCCTTTCTTAAAAAAGACATGGCACTCGATTCTCGAAACTCTCGAAATGCGAGATAAATATATCGAATTTTAAAGCCAGTTTATCGTCAATCTGATTGGTTGTCGTAAAGCGCCATATAATATATCCTTTCTTAAAAAAGACATGACACTCGATTCTCGAAACTCTCGAAATGCGAGATAAATATATCGAATTTTAAAGCCAGTTTATCGTCAATCTGATTGGTTGTCGTAAAGCGCCATATAATATATCCTTTCTTAAAAAAGACATGACACTCGATTCTCGAAACTCTCGAAATGCGAGATAAATATATCGAATTTTAAAGCCAGTTTATCGTCAATCTGATTGGTTGTCGTAAAGCGCCATATAATATATCCTTTCTTAAAAAAGACATGGCACTCGATTCTCGAAACTCTCGAAATGCGAGATAAATATATCGAATTTTAAAGCCAGTTTATCGTCAATCTGATTGGTTGTCGTAAAGCGCCATATAATATATCCTTTCTTAAAAAAGACATGACACTCGATTCTCGAAACTCTCGAAATGCGAGATAAATATATCGAATTTTAAAGCCAGTTTATCGTCAATCTGATTGGTTGTCGTAAAGCGCCATATAATATATCCTTTCTTAAAAAAGACATGGCACTCGATTCTCGAAACTCTCGAAATGCGAGATAAATATATCGAATTTTGAAGCCAGTTTATCGTCAATCCGATTGGTTGTCGTAAAGCGCCATATAATATATCCTTTCTTAAAAAAGACATGGCACTCGATTCTCGAAACTCTCGAAATGCGAGATAAATATATCGAATTTTGAAGCCAGTTTATCGTCAATCCGATTGGTTGTCGTAAAGCGCCATATAATATATCCTTTCTTAAAAAAGACATGGCACTCGATTCTCGAAACTCTCGAAATGCGAGATAAATATATCGAATTTTAAAGCCAGTTTATCGTCAATCTGATTGGTTGTCTTAAAGCGCGCGTAATTCAAACACGATTTAGTTCACTATGAAACAACGTTTATGGTATACAAAGATTTAATAAGATTAAAGATTCAATAAATCATTGACTCTCGCCCAATGCAATTCTCAAAATTAAAAAACCTTATATAATAAAGAAATGCGAGATAAATATATCGAATTATGAAGCCCGTTTATCGTCAATCTGATTGGTTGTCGTAAAGCGCGCGTAATTCAAACACGATTTCGTTCACCATGAAACGACATCTATAGTATACAAAGATTCAATAAGATCGAAGATTCAATAGATTATTGACTCTCGCCCAATGCAATTCTCATAATTCAAAAATCTTATAATAAATTATGTACTATTTAACGAAATGACAACCGATCGAGACGAAATAATCTTGGCGACTGCAGTATGGTGACAAAATCCGTTGTGCCGTTTGGGAATAAGTATCTATAAGAATTTGCAGTTGATTCTTAATCTAAAGGACAAGTTCGAATTACGAAACATTCAAGCGCGAGCGAAGCGAGCGCGTTGTTGCTAGTAATGAAAAAATACGAAAGAACAAACAGCAGAGAAAATAAGCCACGAGCCGGTCGACCGAGAATACTAACGGTACGAGAGTGTCGGAGTATCGTTACAGAGGCTACAAAAAAATCGTTCACAAGTGCTGGCAGTTTAGCGAATGATGTCGCGTCAAGATCGGGGAAGAGCGTTTGTTCCCGGACTATTCGAAACGTTTTGCATTCTGCCGAAATATACGGCGGAACTGCCCGCAAAAAAAAACCATTAATTAATAATATAAATCGAGAAAAACGTTTAGGTTTTGGAAAGACCTACGTAAAAAAATCTATAGAATTTTGGAAACGTGTCGTATTCTCGGTTGAATCGAAGTTCAACATCTTCGGGTCCGATGGAAAAAAATTCGTCCGGCGGAGACCAAATACCGAGCTCCGGCAGAAAAATTTAATACCGACTGTAAAGCACGGCGGAGGAAGCGTCATGGTTTTGGGGCTGTATGGGATATTGTGGCGTTGGTAATCTGACTTTTATAGATGGTACAACGAATGCCCAGAAGTTTATCGACGTGTTGCGCAGCAATTTGAAAGCGAGTGTAGATAAAATGGGCCTGGATGGAAATTTCTACTTCCAACGAGATAACGACCCGAAACATACTGCCATAAAAACGAGGGAATGGTTACTCTTTAATGTCTGCAAACAATTCATTACACCACCACAATCTCCGGACATCAATCCTATTGAAAATGTATGGCACTTGGTGGACGTAGAAATTAAAAAAAGAAAAATAACAAATAAATCCGATCTCCAAAGAGTGCTTTTGGAAGAATGGACGAGAATAGCAAATGAAATAATGCAAAAGCTAGTAGAATCCATGCCTAAGAGACCCGAGGCGATAATTGAAGCAAAAGGGATGCACAACAAATATTAGTTATAATTAACAACTATGATGATGTAGGTTTTCACTATAATCGTAAGTGTATAAATACTATTTATTAGAAATGGGGTATTTCAATAACAAACTAAGTCGGTAAATACGTGAAAATGTTTCGAAAATGTTCTTTATTTTGAATGTGACTGCACTAAGGAGATGCACCTCGTTCTATACCGTAGCTCGTGTTCTCGAAGACTGAAAGAAAACTAAAGAGACCAGTGCTCTGGTCCTCTAATAACGAAAGGCTCTCTTTGTCCTTTATTCAATATATTTATTAAGGGATAACACCACTGTGACCCCCTGTTTTTTTTCACATTTTTCAAGAATTTTTTTTTTTGTGAGAAAAAAAAGATATATTCGAAAAATTTTTTTTGGGTTTTGTTCCTTGCTTATTAATGTATCAAAAAACATTTTTTTCACATTTTTCACGCCGCATGGTGGCGCTGGGGAAGCTCTCGCGTTAGGTGCTGTCATTTCCGCGGCACGCAGCAGAACTCTCTTCAACGACGATCTGAACAAAAATACCGAGTGTTTTCGTTAATAATATGATATTTTGAAGAGAAGTACATGGGATTTTTTCGATATCTCAATAATTATAAAAGTTATAGCCTGTTTTCGACGAGAAATTTTGCTCAAAAATCGTTCTTTAATTTCAAAGGCGTGCCTATTTTTTTTAAAACAATATTTTTCCAAATCCCTATGTACTTCTCTTCAAAATATCATATTATTAACGAAAACACTCGGTATTTTTTTTCAGATCGACGTCGAAGAGAGTTCTGCTGCGTGCCGCGAATCACTGCGGAGCTGACCCGAGAGCTTCCCCAGCGCCACCATGCGGCGTGAAAAATGTGAAAAAAATGTTTTTTGATACATTAATAAGCGAGGAACGAAACCCAAAAAAAATTTTTCGAATATCTCTTATTTTTCCGACAAAAAAAAATTCTTGAAAAATATGAAAAAAAACAGGGGGTCACAGTGGTGTTATCCCTTAATCTACGCACAATCGTCTAACAGACGTCGTAAACCGAGCCGATCACCCGAACGGCCGCACATGTGCATGCACTTGAGGACTCTCCACAAGGACCGGGTAAAAACCCGTCATAAACAAGAAAATGCAGAGACTCACAAAAAGGACCTTCGTAGTATAAAAACTATAGTGGCCATTGTAAAGACCACCGAGAAAAAGATCTTTCCAACAAGATTAACTTTTTCGTCAAATTTCCTTCCTAGAAATCCAACATTTTTTTTGCCACGAAAATTTTCGTTTTTATTGGCATAATTCTTCAATAATTCCTGGAAAAAAATTCTCCATTTGCAGTTTATCTCCGCACCTGATGTACCATTAAATAAAATTGGCTCTCTTTGCGTATCGCTTATGTCTATAAAGTTATCGCAAAAGACACAAGGTGTGTGAATACTTTTTTGACCCACTGTAACTTAACAGAGAAAAATTACGCATGCCTCTTTCTCCATGAAACACGCAAAAATTAACTCTCTACGAATTATTTTAACGAATCCACGAAATGAAGAAAAAAAAAAATAGCTAAAACTGCTTTCTCGTCGATCGTCCGCTTCGCAGTTTGTGAATTATTTTTTATATATTTTTTTTTTTCTCATTCATTATTACATGTACAGCATTGTCCGCGAGCGCAATGAGTTAATACACACTCGCCTCTCGCTAATGCGCTTAAACCTGCGTAATTTTTATATCTCTTCTTATCATTATTATTGTTATCATTATGTCTGTGTTAAAAGAAAAATAAGGTGCAAGGGTAAATCGCAGGCGTTGACAAATTATTGTTATACTCGTAGCATCGAGTTATACACGAGTCGATTGTATTCTCGCAACGATCAGTATTCAAACATGTTTATAGATCATTTTTTTTTTCTCGTTTTACTTTGTCGAAAATTGTACACGCATAAAATGGTTCAAGTTCGTTGAGAGAATCACTCGTCTTTGGAGTACAAAATCGATGTTCGTGGGTGCATGCGGTGTTTCAGCGGTCAATGTACGTTATTGTACTAATAATTGGTCGTTGATTAAAAAAAAAAGATACAATACATTTATATGTACATATATATATAGATGTTATTAAATCGTACTCGAGACCAGATCAACAATGGTGCTTGCGAGAAGCGAGATAAATTAATTGAGGTTAAAGCGTCACGTTTAGTTCGAGCGCGTCACTCCAGAGGCGCACTGTCGTCGGATTGAAGTGATGTTATCCCGCGCTTTTCAGGCAGTTACAGAACCATTAATCGCACGAATGATCGGCAAATTTTATGAAATTATTGCAAGCTTGTGTTCATTCATCGACGATACATCTTTTTTTTTTTTTTATATTCAACACCGAATGCAGTTGCATTTGGTGTTGAATGTTCTGCAGCTACCTCGAAGAGCTTTAGTACGAGAGCGTCATCACAGAGCGCGCCGTCGTCGTTCGACGGTTATTCGCACTTAAAATGCGGAATTTAAAATAATATCTTTGCCGTATATATTTTTCGGCAAATAATTTCGTACGACGACGGCGAAATGTTCTGACGACGTTCGACTTCATTTTTTTTAATCGCCAAAAAAAAAAAACCAAAAGTCGAGCATCTAGCGCGTTCGAAGGCCTTCGAAACGTCACCGGCATATTCGACTGTTTGTTAAACACAAATAGACGCAATTTCTCTCTTTCTCCAATGGCCGTTGCCAACAATTTTTCGATATGTCTTCGTAGCACGCACGTACTCGCTTTTTCCTTTGGCTACTCAATGTCAGAGCACTCTACTGACATTCTGTCAATTATTATGACTCCGATTCCCAGGATTCCTCTTTTATTCAAAAAAAAAAACCACAATTTTGTTTACAAATTCAAAAACAAAAATGTCTTCCTCCGGTTTCACATTTTTTTTGTCAATGCCTTTCCTTATCTCAATTCTATAAGCACACACACACACACACATTTTTTTTTCACATCGCTTATTAAACGCATGAACGGCTTAAAGCAATTCTGAAACGCTTGATAAATTGTGCGTGTGGGTGTGTAAAATTAGCCTCGTCGATTTCGGTCCTCTGTGTCCTCTCGAATCGAAGACGAAAACCAAAAAAAAAAACAAAACAATGTACGTATTATTTTTTCGTTTACAAATTGTGTTTAAAAAAAAATGTGCCTAATATCTCCCGAAGCTCCGATTCATTTAACAGCGTCAACACTTTCCTAAAACCATTTTGTTGGTTCTGTCCTTCCCTTCGTATTGTCCAATTTTTCAATTATCCTTCAGCGTTCCTAATATATTTTTTTTTTTTTTCGTCAAACCTCAGCAACCCTCTGAAATTCAGCAATTCAGAAAAAATTCCACAAGCCCTCACATTCGAGAATTCGACGAGACGAGTTGTCCGTTCGTGACGACGTTTTTTTCCTCGCGGATTGTAAAAGTCTCGCAAATCTCGTCCCAATTCCATCCTCTCGGCTATCCTCGCTTTATACAATCCCAGAAAAAAAAAATACCCAGATCTCCCGATTATCCTTAATTTTTTGTTATTTTTATCGGCGAAAGAAACGACGAAAAACAACCGTAAATAAAAAATGTACTCGTTCCGTTACAGATCCGCGTAGTGAACGCATTTCGGCAGGGCCTAGACCCGCGATACGGGGAGCACAGCACCATCACCATAGCGGAGGTACTACGGAAGCAATCATCATTGAGCAAAAGAATTTCGCAGACGAGCAGCATCGATTACGCGGACAACATACCGGACGAATTAACAATACCGGAGATCGACGTGGAACGTCTATCGAGTCACAGTCACACCGAGACAGCGGTCTAGACGACGGAGGAAGAGAATAGATTATAAGAGATAGAGAGAGAGAGAGAGAGAGAGAGAGAGTGAGAGAGAGGGTTGGGTATGGGGATGGAAGAATTATAAATAATTATAATATATCTGGTTGATAATCGTAATTAACGAAAAAAAAACAAAAAACGGGGAAAAACGAAGAAGAAAAAAATGAGACATGCCCGTTATTAAAAAAACAAAAACAAACACACAGGCACACATGCGCGCACACACTGACACGCGAATACAAGGGGTCGTTGCTTTGTTCTCGTTGCGAGAGAAAGGAAGAAATGAGAACGAGAAGTATGAAAGAAAGGTCGAACGTGTAAACAACTTTTCCTCCCTCCTGGGCTTTTATCGAAACCGCTGCCACCCTCGGGGCGTCCGTCCTCGTTGATCCCGAGGAACAACGTTCATCGTGACGATTGTCCAAGGGTTACTAACTACTGGGCCCCCCACTAACCCCAACAACAACGTCCCATCTCCGAATAGAGTCATTAAGTCCGAATTAAAAGAAGAAGAAGTCGACGAGGAGCAATGAAGAAATTAATGTTGAAAAAGCTCTAAAAGTAAACGAAGTAACACGAGAGGTCCATTGGGGTCAACATTGTGTGTGTGTGTGTGTGTGTGTTTTAAAGGCCCATTTTTTTTTGGACCATTGTCAACATAAACCGGCTAGGGACAACGAGGAAGAGTCGATTGAGTAAAAACGAACGAAACGGTTTAAAAAAAAATTCCGGACACTGGCCCTCCGGGCTTTAATGGACGCCGAACGGCCACAATCATCGTGGACTTAAAAAAAAGTAAAAAAAAAAATATATTATGTATACTAATTATTATCGAGAACACTTTACTCGTGTGGTTCGCGAATGAACAAAAAAGAAGAAGAAGAAGAAATGTTAAAACGAAGAAAAAAAGTGAACATTGCCGAGCCGCAAAAAACAAACAAACAAACACGTATGTTTAAAAAAAAACTATATAAATACGCGTCTCGCCGCTGCGGAACTTTACATCGTGACTCTCCTGCCACCCCCAACCCCCACAGCCCCGACGAATTTCCGCGGAGAACGACGTTTCATTCAGCATTTGAAAAAAAAAAAAAAAAAAAAAAACGCCAGAGACGCGCGCCAGGTCGCGAAGGAGGTCGGGAGAGCCTCGATGGCGAATTATTTGAAAACCAAGAAGAAGAAAAAAAAAAGAATTATTAAATTAACGATGAAATCTTGAGTGTCACCGCCCGCACGACTGGACCCCGAGATCCGAGCGATTCACTTATTTAAAAAGAAAAAAAACAAAAAACAAAAAAAACGATAATAGTTATTACCAAAAGTAACGCACCACTGCCTACCCTATTTAGTCGTTACGTTATTTCTTCGTAAAATCTCATTTTTTTTTTTCGTTTACCTCTCTTCGTTTATATTCTTCGCAAAAAGAAGTAAAAAAACAGTATCTTCCCTCGCAATACTTTCGTACTTTCAAAACTTCACCATTTCCTCATCAGTTTCACACCATTTTCTTTTTTCTTCTCTCTCTCTCTCTCATTCACGATTTTTCATCGTGGCCCAATTTATAATTGCGTGCATTCGTTAAAGAGAGCTATTTATACACGTTGTCCAGTCATTAATCGACGTGTGAAGCTATCACGAGAAAAAAAAAAAACTTACGAAGAAGAAAAACATTGTGGGTTATTTTTTCTTTAATGACAACATTTTTCGTTGTTTTTTCACATCAATTATTTTTTTTTGCCCACACGACACGAGCCGAGCATAAAAATATCATCTTCCTAATTTTCCCTCTCTCTTTCTTGCATTTGAAAAAAAAAAAAAATCCATTTCTTTTGTTTCTATCTATCTCTCTCTCTCTCTCTCTCTCTCTCTCTCTCTCTCTTTCTCTCTTTATATATATTTAAATATATATCTGTCTCTCTGAACTCTTTGCGATCGAGTCCACAGCGTCACGTGACTTAACGATATTATCTAGTCATTTAGTTTGTATTTAACGTACTTCCGCGTATAATTCTGCACTGGGGGTGCCTTACCGCGAAAAGAAGATATTTGAAGGAAACAAAGAGAAAAAAAAATACACACACACACACACACACACAACCGTATAAAGATTATTAAAATAATGATTGGTTGGAGACTTTGAAAAGTAAACTAAGAGAATGAGAGGAAAAAAAAAAGAAAGAAAAAAATCCGATCGTACCTAAAGTGACGCCCGGCGTTGGGGGGAAAAAAAAAAACTTTTCTCGAAGCGAAACTTATATAAATAGTACCTACTACTTGTTGAACGAAGGACAAGGGAAATAGTAAATAAATTTAAAAAACAAAAAAAACAAAAAAAAAATACCTGTTGGTTAAAGGATGAATAAAGGGGATGAAGAAAAACCGCCGTAACCATTACGCTTAGGATATTTTAATTTTTAATGTGCAAGTCCGAGCGCCACGCGCGACGAATGACGTGAGAAACAATTATAAGACGTTATTTAATGGTAGAAAAAATTGTGTCGAGTGCTTTAGAATGAGAAAAAAAAAAAACAACACACATACATCACACACGCACACTTGAGAAGATGAAGAAGAAAACATACACGGACGACAAAAAAAACACGTATTATTAACGAAAGAGGAAAATAAACAACAAGTAGGGAGCAGCGTGGCTCTGAAAAAGTAAAAGCTTGCCACGGAGGGTAGTTTAAATGAACTCGAATTTTTCGATTAACACACATCTTAGTGCGATGTAAGAATGTAATAAGCGTTTTTGTTTTCTTTCTCGACGTTTGTCCCTAATTTTTCTTTCTTTCTTCGTTTTTTTTTTTTCCCGCTGAAACATCTCAAGACCGTGTACGACTAAAAGCGTTAACGAATATTCCTGAATGTTGCGGATTTAAAAGAAAGAAATAAAAAAACACGAAACGAAATGGAAACGAGAAGAAGAAAAAAAACGAAAAAAAAAGCGAGACAGAAACTAAGATATAGTAAAACTGTACTTACTTTTTTTTTTTTTCACTCTCATTAATCGACTGTACCCAGAGCGTAATCACGGATTAAAGAATCAGGGCAAACGGAAAAGGAGAAAAAAAAAAAGAGGGAACGAAGAATTTTAGGTTTTTCCAAGGGGTGTAAAAGACACGTTAAAAAATAAACAAAACTGCCCCGACGCAAAAGCGTTATTTCGATAAGAGGAATAGTACAATCAATAGAGAATATTGTGCTACAAAAAATTACGAGAGTTATTTTTTTTTTTAATTAGGTTCAGTATCACGTACTGAATGTAAATGAACAAAATCCTTACAAATTAAGTGTCCGCAAGTGCCGCCATTTTGAGGAAAACCGTATCGGCCAATATCTCCATTACCGTGCACTTTAGGCCAAATATGCTAATAACCTTTCTTGTAGACAATTGAATTTCCAATCTTTTTTTTTAGATAATTTTTTTTGTATCACTTACCGTTTACGACTTATACGACTGTTAAAATTTATTTATTCACTTTTTCACCTGTATCTCTCTTAATAATACTTTAAACAATAAAATGCTAATAACTTATCTTTTAAATCCACACATTTTCCACAACTTTTATTTGAAACTTTTTTGTCTAAAATTAATATTCTCAAAGTTATAACGCGTTCAATGTTGCGCTACCGGGTGCAAGGCTAATAAAAACGCGTTATAACTTTGAGAATATTAACTTTAGACAAAAAAGTTAAAAAAAAAAGGTGTGGGAAATTCGTGGATTCAAAAGATAAGTTATTAGCATTTTATTGTTTAAACAATTATTAGGAGAGATACAGGTCAAAAAGTGAATGAATAAATTTTAACAGTCGTATAAGTCGTGAACGGTAAGTGATACAACAAAAAATTATTTCGAAAAAAAGATGGGAAATTCAATCATCTACAAGAAAGGTCATTACCATTTTTTGCCTAAAGTGCACGGTAACGGAGATATTGGCCGATACGGTTTTCCTCAAAATGGCGGCACTTGCGGTCACTCAATTTGTAAGGATTTTGTTTATTTACATTCAGTACGTGATACTGAACCTAATTAAAAAATAAAAATAAATAACTCTTGTAATTTTTTGTGGAATTGACAAGAGTAACGGGTTCCCTATTGATTGTACTAGAACGTACGTTTGTGATATGGCAAAATGATCATCGTTCAATTCAACGCGATTTGCTGCTCATTTGTGACATTTTCGATCCTCGGAAAATAGAGAAACAGAAAAGGCGAATAAATTTGTGACGCGCGAGAGGAGTAAAAAAAATGCAACGTGAACTCGTTTGTTACACTTTATTGCTAACGAGTGACGTTAAATTATAATTTGTAGATGTTGAACAACTTTGCAAAACGTTGTTTATTTATAAACTTGAGGGGTTGACACACGAATGAGAATGAATGAATTTGACAATCGTCGTTTTTTTTCTTCTTTCGTCTCGTTTTTTTTTCCTGCCCACCCCCTCTCGCAACGATTTGTTCATTGCATTATTGTGTATACCGATATCCTCAGCCCCCGACGGTCCCATCGGGCCCAAATACCAAAAGAGCTTGTTACATTTGTATTTTTGACGAGACGCGACAATGTGTGAAGATTTTTTAATTTATAAGGTTGCCGCGAAACGAAACGGAGAGGAACGAGAAAGAGTGAAAAGGAAAAACGAATAAAAAAAAAACAAACAATAAATTCATTATAACGAAATGTTCAAGAAGGGGTGAATTTTTGTGTCGCAGATTCATCCGCCGTTATTAATTACTATTACTGTTACTGTTATGCTGCATATATTATAATTATTATTACCAATTATAGACGTTAATTCAACAATCGCCGGAATACGGAAGAGAAAGAAAAAAAACCAAACTCAACAAACGACAATCCATCCCGCCGTCCTCAATTTTCGTTTTTATCGCGTTTATTGCTCATTCGTCCTTTTTAATTATTTTTTGTTTTGATTGTTGGTTTTTTTTTTTTTTTTTCTCGTAATTCACAATGTAATTGGCGCATTGCCCTGCGGGTAGTACGAGCGCCAATGACAATAGAAAAATGCTATTTTTTCCTTAATTTACGTTTTTTTGCTACGAGGAAAAAAAAACGATCGGTGAACAAAATGGTTTGACTGGGGAGTGCGTGAAGTTGTGCCGTTGAGAGAATTTCTTTGTTCCGTAATTGAGCGAAATTTTATTTGTGTACATGATACTCGTGGAATCTTCCATTTTGTCATTATTGAAATATCAAATTTTATTTAAAATTACACTGTGCTTTATGGGAAAGGGAGGGGGGTGCGTTTGAATCTAAGCTTTAATGTGTACTCGAGGGCGCACACACACACAAATACACACACTGACGCGATCGTTATATTCTTTGAGGATACCGGTATTTACTCCAAAAGCCAAAAAGTGAGATTCTATGTACATTTTTTTTTTTAGTACCCTCGGATTGTTTTATTACAAATTTTTAATCGATAAGTAACCCTTTGAATACGATTTTTTTGGCTCGATTTTACGGCCCCATAAATTAAATATGAGCGATTGAACGACGGTGCTTGATCTACGGTTTCGGGCTCCTTCAAAATTGGTCCATAACTTTTTCTATCTAACCGCAGCAACCCTTAGAGTCATTGAAATTCGTTAAAAAAAAAAAAAACGCCAACCACCATTCAGTGATAATTTTGAGTATTTTTTACCGAAATAAAAAGTGAGCTTCAATCCTCGAAAAAAAACAATCAAAAAAATCATCTGTCGGACATCAGCGTTATTTTTGTTTTATTTTTCTTTTTTTCTTTTATTAACTCAAAGTTGACGATTCGTCGTTTATAATTTTTTTACACTTCTTCTCGTCTGTATGAAAAGTGTTTATTTTTTCTTCAAAAAATCATAATAAAATAGCTGCTGGCGGAAAAATGATTTAAATCAATAGAATTTTGTAAATAACATTTACCAGAAGAAAGAAAAATCGTTTAAATCAACAAAATGTTATTTATACCATTTTGTTGATTTAAACGATTTTTTCTATAATAACCGATCTGTCGGTCTATTATAGATCTTCGGTTATTATAGAAAATTTTTCTTTCTTCTGTTAAATATTATTTATAACATTTTGTTGATTCAAAGAATTTTCTCGCTGGCATCTATTTAACGATGATTTTTTAAAGAAAAAAAAAACATCTTTCAAACAGACGAGAAGATTTTTCTCCCTAACGGCTATTACAATTATAATTTTTTCCAATCAACTCTTTGGAGTTCATTGAGGGAAAAAAAAAAGAAGAAAAAAATAAAAACCAAATTACATACCAATCGGAGTCGTAGATCGAGTTGGCTCCGTGACTATAATATAAATCACGGTACCATACATATACATTAGATTCGCAATTGCATTACCGTATTTTTTTTCCTCATTCGCGCGAGCCGAAAAAAACGAGAAAAAAGAAAAATCCTCAAACACATTACAAAGACATTTCTGGAATTGATACCAAGCGACTAAGCGAAGATATTTCTCGCTGCTTCGCGGATAGTTCTCGAAACAAAAATAAGAAACACGCCGCGTGCGCGAAAAGTAACGTTAAATGGAAAGAAAAATTTGAAGAAAAAAAAAACAAAAAACAAGCGAAAAAACACATTAATAAAGAAACAACAAGAAAACAGGCAAAATGGGTGAACAGCCAAGACGGACGAGGTGTATAATGTCTCTCTCTTTGTCCTAAATCTCTCGTGTCTCGTCGATAAAAGCGAGAAGACCTCTGGTGAAGAAAAAAAAAAAAAAAAAAAAAAAGGGAAAGAAAATGAAGAAAAAAACAAGTAAATAAATAAGATATTGGGGAAAATAAAATAAAAAAACTAAGCATATATATATTCACCACTATGTGTCTTGTGGCTCGGTGATCGAACTAGTGAATTATCATAATAGATAAAAACAAGACTATATTATATAGGTATTTATATTAATTATTATTAAATTAATTAAATAGTCCGAATAATTAATTCTATGATAACCCGAATGTATCCGTTATATATTCTGAACGAAAAGATTTTATCACTCGCTAAATACTACATAATTAACGGTTGAGAGAGAGAGAGAGAGATATTTGAACATGATGCGAAAAGAAGAAGAAGAAAAAAAATATGCAAATAAATAATAATAATACAAGCTGCTGCTAATTAACTAATAATGTTACTACTATTTTACTGTTATTCATAATATCTCACTACTATTCAATATATATATATGTATATTTATATATATATATATATATTGCGTTAAAAAAAAAACCGTTAATTTTACTGCAATTCTACATTATCGAATTATTGATGAATTTTCTGCGTACGCGAACTATCGTTTTGCCGATTTTTCATCGACGTCACGTTGCCATCTCAACTAAAATTTAGATGTAATTTAAATGAACAAAAAAAACATATATATATATATATATAATTCGGTGGCCGATTGCTCCGATACGATAGTTCTCCCGGCGAACGATCGTAAATATTCACGTCGAGAAAGTCGTGTGAGCTTTACCCGATTTTTAAGTTAACAAAAAAAAAAAAAAAAAAAACGCGAGTAAAAACCGATCGACCGGAAGCTTCGACGAGGAGAAAAATTTCCTCGAAGTCTTTGAGAATTTTCGTACTTAAGGCCGTAGTCCGGTCTAGAACGAGATTTTTGACGTCATTTCTAATGTGCAATAACGTTTAAACCGTTGAAGTTGTCTTGATGAAAATTTACACGTGCATTTATTGATCCTTGGAGAATACTTGTGCGTTAAAAAAAAAAATTATTTCAAATATTTTCATGTAGTTTTTTGCCTTGTTGCAACACGGTGCGCCGAAATCGGCGCCCACTCCGGACGATGTTGTATGCATTTGAAAAAAAATATATATATATATTCTCAATCTGTATGAGTGTTCTGAGCACTGGTAGCAGAATTGGTACTTAAAAAAATTTTTTTATTGAGTCGAACAATAATTTTGCCGACATTTTGTAACTCGTCGAATAATGAAATATCATTAACGGGCGGGTAGGGTTTTAAGGGCGAAAAAAAAGCATATTTTTATGATTTTTTCGCGGCGACATGAGTAATATAATTTTATTAAATAGAATTACATATTATTGTACAACTATTGAAGTATCTCAGAAAAAATTTTCAATGAAAAATATTGATAAATAAGCCGATGACGTTGAAGTAATGTTTAAATTTTCAAAAGGATCGGTTCAGTAGATTTTGCGTTCTAATGTTCACAAACTTCAAAAATGACGTTTTCGGGAAAATCGATTGAAAGTTTTTTATACGTGAAAATCAGGTATCACGGCCGGTCGTTTGAAACGCTGTAACTCCGTTAGTTTTACTCCGATTGACTTAAAATTTATACACAATATTCTCGACATATTGTTCATTCAGAAAAAAAATTTAAAAAAAATGCAAAAAAATCATTTAAAAACCCTACCCCCCCCTTACTTAATGAAAGTTCAGCAGGTCGCTATTTTGTCAAAAATTTTTTTTAAGTACCAATTCTGCTACCATTGCTCGGAATACTCATACAGATTGAGAATATGTATATTTTTTTTTTTAGATGCATACAACATCGTCCAAAGTGGGCGCCGATTTCGGCGCACCATTTTGCAACAAGGCCAAAAACTACATGAAAATATTTAAAATAATTTTTTTCTTTTAATGTACAAGTATTCTCTAAGGATCAATAAATGCACGTGTAAATTTTCATCAAGACAACTTCAACGGTTTAAACGTTATTGCACATTAGAAATGACGTCAAAAATCTTTTTTTTTTTGGAAGGCGTTTTTTTGTAGGAAAATAAAAATGAATCGTTTTGGATATTTAGGATGTTTTTATTTACATATTAAAGATACAAAAAAAAATTTTTTTGACAAAATTTTATAGTTTATTATTATTATTATTATTGATCGAAGTTGGCAGCCCGGGTCTTAACTTTTTTTTCTACCGAATGGATTGCTTGCAAATTTTAACAGGCTACACTACACACTTACAGTTCTCGTCGGAACCACCGAGAAATTTTTTCACCCCTAACTTTTTAGTTTACAACCCCTTCTTTGCTAAAGTACTTTTATTTTAGCAAAGAAGGGGTTGTAAAATAAAAAGTTTGGGGTGAAAAAATTTCTCGGTGGTTCCGACGAGAACTGTAAGTGTGTAGTGTAGCCTGTTAAAATTTGCAAGCAATCGGTTCGGTAGAAAAAAAGTTAGGACCCGGGCCGCCAACTTCGAGGTGCCAACTTCGATCAATAATAATAATAATAATAAACTATTAAATTTTTTCAAAAAAATTTTTTTTTGTATCTTTAATATGTGAATAAAAATATCCTAAATATCCAAAACGATTCATTTTTATTTTCCTACAAAAAAACGCCCTCCAAAAAAGACATAAAAATCGGCTCAAGTTACCAGACTACTACCTTAAAGAAAAATCGGCAATTCTTCGTTTTAAAACGGGAAAAAAAACCGATAATCTTAATTGTAAAAAAAAATGGAAATTCCTGATTTGAAAAAAAAAAAAAAAAACAATACCGTGTATCGTTTACGTTGCAGCTATCTTTGATACGATAAGAACGCAATTATGAATAACAAACTCTGTGAATAATTGAGCGTGGGAAAAGAAGAAGAAGATGAGAAAAATCGTTAATAACAAAATAGTCGTTTATGTAAATTTGTCTCGCTACGTTTGGGACCAAACGTCGGTAGGTTCGTTCGCGTCTACGTGCAATCTCTAATCCTGTTTTGTTTTCTCCGAGCACCAAGTCCGCGAGGAACGGAAAGCCCATTTTTGAAATCGTTGAGAGCAAAAAAAAAAAAAACAACACAAACAATTTTATCGCACACGATGTAAAACATCGGCAGTGTTGAAAAAAAAAACAAATCAACAACAACGCGAGTTTCGTGAAGTACGTTAAAAACTGTAATCCCAACGCGATTTAGGGGAGAACAGTCGAGAGAGAAAGAAAAATAATTAAAAGCAATCGGTAAAATTTTTTCCGAGATTCAGCTTTGTCGGACTGGAATACAAATTGTTTTTTTTTTATTCTTTTCCGCCTCGGTAATTCCGCTCCGATACTCGTGAAAGTGACCGCGAAGACAAATAGTATAAACTCCGCAGGTGTAATTTAGCGATCGATCGGATTGTAAATTAAAATCTGTGTGTATTTCATTTTTTTTTTCTTCTCTCCACTTTCGATCGTTTTCTTCGCACGACATTTATTGCCTCCTTTTTTTTTTCTTTTGCTTCCAATTAAAAATGTAATATTCCCAGTTACTTTTATGATTTTCTCTTTTCGAATTATCCAAAAGGACCCACAGTTCAGAATGATCGCTTGAGAGACAGAGGACAGAAAAACAATCGCGTTAATATCGCAGCTTAAGGATTTTTTTGCGAACGGTACCGATTTCTAAAGTTATCGTAAGAAAAGCCACACGCTCGCGCTACCGATGCGGAAACAGTAAAAAAAAAAAGAAAAGAAGAAAAAAAAAACCTAACACAAGGATGTAATTGATATGGCGAATCGCTCCGAAACAATTCTATTTTCACCGGATCTACGAGCACGTCCTTTTATCTTCTAGTTAGTTCAATATAATTACAAACGCTAAAGAATAATCGTAATAACATGAATTAAGTGATTGAATCGATTAACTGAGGAAGAAGAGGGAAAAAAAAAGAAATCTCAATAAATAATAATGGAGTGTGTGTGTGTGTGTATTCCATCTTATACATATGCATATATGTAAATAAGATATTGGCGTGTGGTATAAGAAATATTGATTGCGTGTAACGTGCGAAAAAAATCGGGTTCCGTATAAGTATACATAAACCTACCATATGTAAATATAATTACTCAAAACTAAAATGATTATTCTGAATTTTAGAGCCCGCCCAATATATACGTAAAAAAATTGGGTTGAGAGGGTCTTGTTTTTCTTTCATTTTTTTTTTTACACGTCTCTGCCTACTGCTGTGAGGATACGTTTTAGAAAAAAAAAAATAATCCATAAATTTCCGAATGAAAATAATGTGTTGATTACGATTGAATTTTTGGTCGTCATACGATACGATAGAAAAAATACTAAACGTTTGTACGTTTTGTCGAACGAGCCGAGAACGTATCCAAACGTCTGGTACGTATAATTTAGCCTCTAAGGCCCGAGACCCTTGGGGAAAGTAAACGGAAAACAAACAAAAAAAACGCAGAGAATGAGAGAGGATAAAATTTTCCAAAAACTCGAATTGAAACGACGTATTGTACATTTTTTTATGGCTAAAAACAATTGCTACGTTGATGCGTGCATTGCTGTCGCTCTTTCCTATATATGATGTAACGAAAAGTGACGAACGTACGCCATAAAGTTTAGAATAATTGCTATCACGTTCAGCGTACGATCGTGTCCTATCTTCCTTGTTTTCGTTCAGCGGGGCAACGATAATGAGATAAAATCTATTAATAGCATAATGATTAAGGAGATAAGAGAAGGAAGGAAAGAAGAAAAAACGCCACGAGATTCGTCTGTTTGGAACGATAAGATTGTAGAAATGTTTATTATTGGCTTTGAACTCGATTTATAAACGAGCAATTGCATCCCGTATTTTCTCGTTCACGGTGAAAATTTCAATGAACGAGGTCTCGCCGGGCAAACGGGCGAAAGATTTTTCAAAATCCTCGTTTCCACTACTCGCGTTATGGCCATATTTACCGTACGGTGAAACTTGCGAAATTGCAACGAGCCTCCTGGCGCGCGTGCGTCAAGCTCGAGACGCTCGCGAGCGCCACCTCGCGGAATAGTTCAATCGAGGCGCGAGCAACCAGCGCAAAGACGTTTTTAGTGATCTCTGAAGTTGGCTACGCGTTCCCCGTGTCCCGTTGCGATTTCACAGGTAGGACTACTAATTATATTTAAATGATATTAAAATAATAAAAATGACACAGAAAGCAGAGTCTAACGACGGGTCGATTTGAAAATAAAAGAATATATTAAAGTGACGAATAAAATTTTCGTTTAAAAAAACATTCTTTTCCGTGATAAATCTGGTGTATTCGTGAAGAAGCGTTGTTCATCTATGATATCGTTATAATCGACATTTTTGTACTTATTACGATCAAAATAATCGTGTTTATACCGAATAACGTCCTCATCCCAGCTCCCTTCACGACGACGGTGTCTCAGATTTTTCAATGCGCTCTCGTTCTATTATCTAATTAACGATAATTAAGAATTTCATGTACGAAAGAGGAAAAACAAAGTTAACTATCGTTCTATCGCCGAGTTCTTAATGGGATTAATGAAACGCGTTAATCGTTATTATCCCCCCAGGCCTCACAGAGAGAGAGAGAGAGAGAGAGAGAGATGGTTTTAAAAAAAAGTGTATCGACGAAGTGTTACAATCGCAAACGAAAAAATGCTTGACGATTGTTAACAGCTATCGTCAAAAACGGATGATCGCGAATCTTGTTTTTTTTTTTTGTCAGTTACTGTTTTGTTGAATAGTAAAAAGGTGGCCGTCTACGAGACAATCACATTGTCTCTCGAATGTGCTTCCCTGTGAAGGATATTGCGATTCGACGAGATTATCCTAGCTTCAAAAAGCTGATGAATAAAAAAAAATAACACAATTAATAATAATAATAATAATAATAATAATAATGTTACCTCTACTCCTTCGTGAAGTGAACGAGAGGGAGAGAGAGAGAGAGAGATAAACAAGATTATGATAATCTTCCTCGTGAGAAAGTAAGAAAGAGATAAGAAGAAGAAAAAAAAACGAAAGAAGAAACGAAAAAGTTATGAGAATGAAGATAGATGAAATAACTTCGTTAATCAGAGGAAAAATCATATTTTTCTGTCGTTACTGTTATTAATTAGTGTATCATAGTCATTTAAAGTAAATTAATGATAAAAAAAAAAGTAAAAAAAAGAACAACAACAGCGGATGAATAAAAGAAAAACAAAGACATAGCCCGTTATCGCAATTATTGTAAGAGAGGGATGAAAGATCAATGATGAACAGGAAAGAAAAAAAAGAAAATGCAAAAGACCTCGATGGTTTAGATCGAACGCTTATAGTTATATCGATACCACAATTTAATAAAGCTTATGTATCAATTATTCGTGAAAGGACCTTATTTGTACGTTCACTGGGTGAACAAAAAATGAAACGAAGCGCGAAAGACACGGGAAAAGTTGTACATCCACCCGGTCAACCGATTTTATAACCGATCGTTTTCGTCCAAAAGAGTAGGAAAAAAAAAAAATCTTGACAGTCCGCTCGTTTACACAATTTTGTAATTTTACTTTTATTCGCTCGCACGGTAAAATCATTATTTTGCCACAAGCATGAAGTAGCACAAGTTTCCAACGATACCGTTGAACTATGTCGAAAATTCAAAGAGGCCTATTTTGTGACAACAAAATTATGGCGGTTTAAATTTTTCGACAGATTCCTGAAAATCTGCCCATCCGGCCCCTTCAAGTAGAGGCGCTCCGTCGTGAATATCTAGTTAATGATAAAGTTAGCCGAGGATTCGTGATAATAAACGCTATTATCATTAACTAGATATTTGAACGACCCCCCCACCTCCTACAATCCCTCCCAAAGTTAAAACACAAAGATTTAAGGCCGTAGACTGGTCTAGAGCGAGATTTTTGACGTCATTTCTAATGTGCAATAACGTTTAAACCGTTGAAGTTGTCTTCATGAAAATTTACACGTGCATTTATTGATCCTTGGAGAATACTTGTACGTTAAAAAAAAAAATTATTTTAATTATTTTCATGTAGTTTTTTTGCCTTGTTGCAACATGGTGCGCCGAAATCGGCGCCCACTCTGGACGATGTTGTATGCATCTGAAAAAAAATATATATATATATATTATCAATCTGTATGAGTATTCTGAGCACTGGTAGCAGAATTGGTACTTAAAAAAAAATTTTGACAAAATAGCGGCCTGTTGAACTTTCATTAACGGCGGGGTAGGGTTTTAAAGGCGAAGAAAAAGCATATTTTTATGATTTTTTTGCGGCGACATGAGTAATATAATTTTATTAAATAGAATTACATATTATTGTACAACTATTGAAGTATCTCAGAAAAAATTTTCAATGAAAAATATTGATAAATAAGCCGGTGACGTTGAATCTCCTGAGGCGCCTTGAAAAAAAGTGGTTTTGCGGTGAACATTATAACTCGTTGCCGGATCATCTGAAACAAAAAAATTGATATGCATTTTAAAGGTGATGTATTTCTCGAGGTAATCAGGAAGAGTTTTTTTTTTTTTTCTATTTTTTGCAGCACTTGGAAGTGAAAAACGCAATTTTAGCTCAAAAAATCGCGCTTAATTTGTTATTAAAAAATTGAAAGAAATGAAAAAAAAAAAAAAAACTCCTGATTACCTGTTGATTTATGTGAAGAAATAATGTTTAAATTTTCAAACGGATCGGTTCAGTAGATTTTGAGTTCTAATGTTCACAAACTTCAAAAATGACGTTTTCGGGAAAATCGATTTAAAGTTTTTTATACGTGAAAAATCAGGTATCACGGCCGGTCGTTTAAAACGCTGTAACTCCGTTAGTTTTACTCTGATTGACTTAAAATTTATACACAATATTCTCGACATATTGTTCATTCAGAAAAAAAATTTAGAAAAAATATTTATATATATTATCAATCTGTATGAGTATTCTGAGCACTGGTAGCAGAATTGGTACTTAAAAAAAAATTTTGACAAAATAGCGGCCTGTTGAACTTTCATTAACGGCGGGGTAGGGTTTTAAAGGCGAAGAAAAAGCATATTTTTATGATTTTTTTGCGGCGACATGAGTAATATAATTTTATTAAATAGAATTACATATTATTGTACAACTATTGAAGTATCTCAGAAAAAATTTTCAATGAAAAATATTGATAAATAAGCCGGTGACGTTGAATCTCCTGAGGCGCCTTGAAAAAAAGTGGTTTTGCGGTGAACATTATAACTCGTTGCCGGATCATCTGAAACAAAAAAATTGATATGCATTTTAAAGGTGATGTATTTCTCGAGGTAATCAGGAAGAGTTTTTTTTTTTTTTCTATTTTTTGCAGCACTTGGAAGTGAAAAACGCAATTTTAGCTCAAAAAATCGCGCTTAATTTGTTATTAAAAAATTGAAAAAAATGAAAAAAAAAAAAAAAAAACTCCTGATTACCTGTTGATTTATGTGAAGAAGTAATGTTTAAATTTTCAAAAGGATCGGTTCAGTAGATTTTGTGTTCTAATGTTCACAAACTTCAAAAATGACGTTTTCGGGAAAATCGATTTAAAGTTTTTTATACGTGAAAAATCAGGTATCACGGCCGGTCGTTTAAAACGCTGTAACTCCGTTAGTTTTACTCTGATTGACTTAAAATTTATACACAATATTCTCGACATATTGTTCATTCAGAAAAAAAATTTAAAAAAAATGCAAAAAAAATAATTTTAAAACCCTACCCCCCCAATGATATTTCAATGTATGAAATTACAAACCAAACCAATTCAGTGTATGAAATATTAATGAAAGTTCAACAGACCGCCATTTAGTCAAAAAATGTTTTTTAAGTACCAATTCTGCTACCAGTGCTCAGAATACTCATACAGATTGAGAATATATATATATTTTTTTTTTTTGTTAGGTGCATACAACATCGTTCAGAGTGGGCGCCGATTTCGGCGCACCATGTTGCAACAAGGCAAAAAACTACATGAAAATATTTAAAATAATTTTTTTTTTAACGTACAAGTATTCTCTAAGAATCAATAAATGCACGTGTAAATTTTCATCAAGACAACTTCAACGGTTTAAACGTTATTGCACATATGAGAAAAAGTATTGAAGTGAAGATGAATAGGAAGAGAAATGAAAAAGTAAAAAGTATTTACGGTGATGTCGTGGGCTCGGTCTTGCCTGCGTTGTACATAAAGCACTGCCCCCACTTATACCTGAAGAACAATGTTAAAAACAATAACGTTAAATGATCGTGAAAAAAAGAAGAAAAAAAAAGTCGACAATTGCTTCGAAAACGAAACGACAAAGCGGAGTGGAAACCCATAGGAAATTAAGATTTCTCGCTTGTCTCGACGAACAAAAAATCGTCGTGGATCGTTAATAAAGTATGAGGAGAAAAATTAAACAAAACATAGCTTCATTCGATGTTCTCGTTACACAGAGAGAGAGAGAGAGAGAGAGAAAGAGAGTGAGAGAGCTTGCAGCTTTTCGAGGAAAGTTTTCGACGCGGTGTATTACTTTCTAGATTAAATTGATAATTACGCGAATTAAAAAGAAGAAAACGAAGAAGTAAAACTGTAAGCGTAAAAGAACGAGAGAATAAATAAATAAATATATGCGAGCGAGAGAACTTTAGCTTATACTGGCAATTGAATGCGACAGCCCAAACGAGCGAAAAACACCGCGTGAGGAAATGATTACATAGATGATAAACGATACTTGTACGGTACGATGAATGAAAAAAAAAAAAAAAATAATGAAAAACTAAATTAACAAAAAGTTATGAAGAGATAATCGTGCGGTGCTGCGTTTAACGAACCGCCCGAGAGACTAGGCAACAGATAAATATAAGAAGAGAACAAAAACCACAAAGAAAAAAAGTACATATACGGTGAAAAAAAAAAAACTCATTATATTGAAGGATTATTATAATTATTAATGTAATTAATAAATGAACAAAGAAAAAAACATAGATATTATTATCGAATTATAGTCATTTTATCTTGTTAGACTGTGCGTTTGAAAAGAACGAGAAAGGGGAAGAAATTAAGTTTCGAAAAACAAGATAGCCGCTCGCGTAGCGAGAGACGCGCCGAATAGTACGACGAAAGAAACGAGAGAGGGCGTGCGCGCATTCAATGGACCGGAAGTGAAATCTTTTTCGTTATCACACTGAGAGACTTTCTCTCTTTCTCTCGCTCTCGCGCGTATGCCCGCGGAGTTTCGTAATTGAGAAAACAACAACAAAACTAGAAGAAACCAAAAATCGTTTCTTTATTCTCACTTAAGGTAGTAATCTGGTAACTTAAGCCGATTTTCATGTCTTCTATTGAGGGCGTTTTTTTGTAGGAAAATAAAATTGAATCGTTTTGGATATTTAGGATGTTTTGAATTACATATTGAAGATACAAAAAATAATTTTTTTGAAAAAATTTAATAGTTTATTATTATTATTATTATTGATCAAAGTTGGCACCTCGAAAAAAAAAGTGCGTGGGTGGCCCCGGTGATTTTGGCTCTTGATGTTATCTGAAATAAAAAATTCTTGATAATTCTTAATCTATAGACAAGTCATTCTGGTCGGAACTACTGAAGTTAAATTTCATGGATAAATAACAAAATGGCGGACTTTGGAAAAAAGTTTTTTTTTCTAAAATCCGCCATTTTGTTATTTATCAATGAAATTAACTACTGAAGTTAAATTTCATGGATAAATAACAAAATGGCGGACTTTGGAAAAAAAGTTTTTTTTTCCAAAATCCGCCATTTTGTTATTTATCCATGAAATTAACTGCTGAAGTTAAATTTCACGGATAAATAACAAAATGGCGGACTTTGGAAAAAAGTTTTTTTTCTCCAAAATCCGCTATTTTGTTATTTATCTATGAAATTAACTGCTGAAGTTAAATTTCATGGATAAATAACAAAATGGCGGACTTTGGAAAAAAGTTTTTTTTCTCCAAAATCCGTCATTTTGTCATTTATCCATGAAATTAACTACTGAAGTTAAATTTCATGGATAAATAACAAAATGGCGGACTTTGGAAAAAAGTTTTTTTTTCCAAAATCCACCATTTTGTTATTTATCCATGAAATTAACTGCTGAAGTTAAATTTCATGGATAAATAACAAAATGGCGGACTTTGGAAAAAAGTTTTTTTTTTCCAAAATCCGCCATTTTGTTATTTATCCATGAAATTAACTACTGAAGTTAAATTTCATGCATAAATAACAAAATGGCGGACTTTGGAAAAAAAGTTTTATTTTCCAAAATCCGCCATTTTGTTATTTATCCATGAAATTTAACTTCAGTAGTTCCGACCAGAATGACCCGTCTATAGATTAAGAATTATCAAGAATTTTCGATTTGCGATAACATCAAGAGCCAAAATCACCGGGGCCACCCACGCGCTTTTTTTCGAGGTGCCAACTCCGATCAATAATAATAATAATAATAATAAACTACTAAATTTAAAAAAAATTTTTTTTTTGTATCTTTAATATCTAAATAAAAATATCCTAAATATCCAAAACGATTCATTTTTATTTTCCTACAAATAAAAGCCCTCCAAAAAAGACATGAAAATTGGCTTAAGTTACTACACTACTACCTTAAAACTCATGAATTTCGTGAATTTTCATAAGAGACGAGTCTCACGAACGAATTTTCACTTTCTTTGCGATTTAAAAAGAAAAAAAATCACATTTTCTCCATCTCCCATTACAATTACGAAAGAAAATGAAAAACTATAATGCAATCTTGCATCGTCACTAATTTCGTGCTATTTCGTAGTAACAAAAATTTGACTGCTATAATGCACGGAAGAGCGCGATATTAAATAAGTCGTCCATGCAATCTTTACGTAATGACTCTGATTAGGAAAAGAAGAAAAAAACGTTCATTCATCAATGATTCGTGTGTCCCCATCGACACTTCCTGTAGAGGCATTGTTTAGTATAGATTTACAACGACAACAACAAAAACAATTTTAATGAAGAAGAACTTTGAGCATGTGAGTGGAAATTCACTTGCTCCGCTCCCCCGCCACTTTGTAGAATATCCATGAGAAATGAAAACGAATTTTTGATCGTCACCGTAATTCATAAAAAGATATGCGAAACATTATAAACAATTCTCAATTGATAGGGGATAGGAAACACACAATTCACGATTCAACCAAAGTGGGAATGTGAAATAATAATAACAATAATAATAATAATAAATTTCGTTATACGTGAACTTATATCGAGCAATTTCTATTCGAAATTTCCCGTTGCCATTTTGTTTTCATGTAACCCATTTACGTTCGCCAAATAAAACGAGGCACCGTCGAGATTTCTCGTCGCGACGACGACGACGAAAAAAAAGTTAAACAACATTTGCTGTAAGCGAATAATAAATTTATGAATTATTGGAGCGAAACATCTAGGATTTCCATGTACCTTGTTTTAAAAATGTATCGCACTTGACTTTTCGTTTCGTACACAAATAAGCGTCGCTAATGCACATTGTCATAAATCTGATATTGTGTGTATTGGAAGAAGAAAAAAAATCTCCCGTCCTCGTAAAAACGACGCTAAACATTTTTTTCTTCTCACCCCCTCCCCCCCGAACGAGTCTCTTAACTTCCGCTATATTCTAGAGGTGAAATAGTTATGTAATATCTTGTATGAATATGTATATAAATATATACTTTAATGACATATAAATATATATAAAAGAAATACTATTAATATACACAACATTGGCTATAAGAAAAATAAGATTGAAAAAAAAAAGCAATGCCTGGCACTGGGTTAGTGCTGGACAAGCAATATAACGTATTAAGATTATCTTATGATTATTATTAAAAAGAAAAACTCGTGAGTTGGTGTTTTTTTACTTTGCAATTTTATCTCTTTACGTTCCTACATTTTTCCTGTGAATAATATATGGGAGATCTTTGGCATGGGGCGAAATTAGAAAATGTGCATGACAAGTATTCTTATTATATATACAGTGGGTCAAAAAGGTGTACGCCTTGTTTTTTTGCGATAACTTTATAGACATAAGCGATACGCAAAGAAAGCCAATTTTATTTAATAGTACATGAGGTGCAAAGATAAACTGCAAATGGAGAATTTTTTCCCAGGAATAATAGAAGAATTATGCCAAAAAAACGAAAATTTTCGGGCAAAAAAAGTATTCATACACTCACGATTATAGTGAAAACCTACATCATCATAGTTGTTAATTATAACGAATATTTGGTGTGCATCCCTTTTGCATCAATTATCGCCTCGAGTCTCTTAGGCATGGATTCTACTAGCATTTGCGTTGTATCTTTTGCTATTTTCGTTCATTCTTCTAAAAGCACTTTTTGGAGATCGGCTTTGTTTGTTATTTTTCTTTTTCTAATTTCTACATCCACCAACTGCCATAAATTTTCAATAAGATTGATGTCCGGAGATTGTGGTGGTGTAATAAATTGTTTGAGGACATTATAGAGTAACCATTCCCTCGTTTTCATGGCAGTATGTTTCGGGTCGTTATCTTGTTGGAAGTAGAAATTTCCATCCAGGCCTATTTTATCTACACTCGCTTTCAAATTGCTGCGCAACACGTCGATAAACTTCCGGGCATTCGTTGTACCATCTATAAAAGCCAGATTACCAACGCCATAATATCCCATACAGCCCCAAACCATGACGCTGTGACGCCTCGCTGACGTATTCGGCGGGAACTTTGAAACTAAAACCAACGATATCCAATTCACTGGGCTCGCGCTGATAAAGAGCAAAACCTCACCTCGTGAGTGTTCTGAAAATGTAGCTCGGCGCGTGAAAAGGTAAAGAACTTGAAGAATCCAAGATATAAGGTGCAAAGTATATCGTATAACTGAATTTTCGAACTGCTGTACAAAACAATTTCGTTGTTCGCTACTCTGAGATCGAGAACCGAGTGACTCTTCTTCTCGTGCTGTGTCCTCGCAAGGCTCGAGTCTTCCTTCGTACATCCCTTCCCAAGGAGTTCCTTAGCCAATCGGTGTTCTTATCGTTACGCGTCGTTTCCTCCACGCTTGTTTGGTCGCCCACGTAGCGTCTTCCTGGATCTCGCGTCCGTACCCCTGCGCTGGCCCCCGGTGGTCAACACGTGTGGACCACCCTTGCGAGCTGGTCCTCAAGCGAACGTTTTTTCAAGTGGGTTCCCTTGTTAAGTCCTTGCTCTTAAATTCCTCGTTTTGAAACTCGAAGTTAACTGGATTTTTTACGGCTAATAAATTTTCTCGATTTTCCAAAGGAAAAACTAAAGCTTAACCCTGTACCGTTAGGCGTGTTAAATTACCAAGTTTCCTTGACTGTTAAACATATGGAAGTAAGAAGTACAATCAATTTTAGTTTCTCCTTTTTTTTTGTTGTTCAAGTCATATAGTATTTCACATATTTATATTTGTTATTTCAGTCACCACATTGAACATCCCGATCCTCTCAGCATTGTATCCTATGAATTAACTGTACAGTATACGTTGGATAGAAGCGATTCTATATTTTAATCTACATTTTAATCTATCTTAAATTCTCGCGCCTGTAGATAACGATAGCGATCTGTTTTACCCTAGGCGAATGTGATGTGATTCGACACTCGTCGCAACGCGTCCTCCGCCGTGCTTTACAGTCGGTATTAAATTTTTCTGCCGGAGCTCGGTATTTCGTTTCCGCCAGACGAATTTTTTTTCATTGGAACCGAAGATGTTAAACTTCGATTCATCCGAGAATACGACACGTTTCCAAAATTCTATAGATTTTTTTACGTAGGTTCTTGCGAAACCAAAACGTTTTTCTCGCTTTATATTATTAATTAATGGTTTTTTCCGGGCAGTTCCGCCGTATATTTGGGCAGAATGCAAAACGTTTCGAATAGTCCGGGGACACACGCTCTTCCCCGATGTTGACGCGACATCATTCGCTAAACTGCGAGCACTTGTGAACGGTTTTTTTGTAGCCTCTGTAACGATACTCCGACGCTCTCGTACCGTTAGTATTCGCGGTCGACCGGTTCGTGGCTTATTTTCTCTGCTGTTTGTTCTTTCATATTTTTTTATTATATATTGCACTGTTGCGAAACTCAGATTTAGTTCTTTACTAATTTTTCGATAACTTTCACCGCGTTTCCGAAGAAAAATCACTCTATCTCGCATGGATATTGATATTTCGCTTTTCTTTGCCATCGTGTCTGTTCAGAGCTTGAAGATCTACTACCGCATGGAATAGGTCATAACCATTGTGTAAACGAAGACTTGTTTACATTGTACGCAGAGGTCAGACCGTCCGTGAGTGAATATCGAGGTTTAGCAGCTCAATCGTAAGTGTACGAATACTTTTTTGGCCCGAAAATTTTCGTTTTTTTTCCATAATTCTTCTATTATTCCTGGGAAAAAAATTCTCCATTTGCAGTTTATCGCTGTATCCGATGTACTATTAAATAAAATAGGCTTTCTTTGCGTATCGCTTATGTCTATAAAGTTATCGCAAAAAAACAAGGTGTATGAATACTTTTTTGACCCACTGTATATATTTTAGTTTGATTACGATTATATGAAAGAAGAGCGTCGTCTCATATCTGATTCGGATGTATCATATTTCATTTCGTAAAAATGTGACGACACTCGAAGATCGAATTTCGATACATCAATATCGAAAGTGTCGTACCAATCAGGGGAAAACTTTTAGTCACGTGATCGTCCAACATCAGCGCACTTCATTCTATCGAATCGTGGCTCGGCTGGCGCACCCAACCTAAAAACTTCGCGAGAAAACAAACACCCTCGTTAATACAGGCACGTATAAAATATAAACTGGTTTCTTCTACAAGCATTATTGAAAATGAGTGAAAATTAATATGGTGTAACAAACTTTATGCGTGGGGTAACGAGGGTCACACACTTTGATGCACTATATTCCGAATTCTAAAGTTTTAATGACATTATAGTTTAAAGGAAGTAAATAATAAGATTCGAAGGATGGAAAACATTCAAAATATTCAAATGAAACCAGATTCATAATGCAAAGAATTAAAAACATAAATAACGTCCTTACGGGTAATGTGAGGTTCGTGGTCACTGGAGGCGACTTTGCGTCGCGACCAGTCGCGACTGACAGCGACACAGCGACTGACCCAACCAACCCAGACTGATCAGACCGGCACCGGCGCTCGCCGCTGGCATGGCCGCTGGCGACAGTGCGTCCAACCAAAGCGGTGACGCATGCGCGCTTGCGATTTACATTACACCGCTTCTATTAATGGGGTAATGGGGGTCACGTATTGCGAATTATTTCAATGATCTAAAATATTTAAAGAATGTTAATTAGTCAAATAATGTAACGATCCAACGTTGCAAAAGTACGTAAGAAAAATTATCCGCGGTTTGTTTTCGGAACGAATTATCCACGTGTTTCTTAACAACAGTCGTCTGCTAGGTTGCACATAAAACGTCATTTCTTGGTCATTACGGCAAACCGGCCCTCAAGGTCTTTTTGTATGTTCTCTTCTGCGTAAGTCGTCATAACTTGTAACACAATCAAACTACCGTTACAATCTGAAAAAAAAATGCAGTTTTTTCAAGATTCAACCGGTCGATGATAACATCGACGATGCGCAACGAGAAAAAAAAAAGAAATTACCTCGTCATCACTATCTACGTAGAGGTTAGGTTTTATTTCTTTTCTTTTTTTCTTCTCTGCAAATACAATATTCTCATCATTCGCGGCAAATTGATAAAAGCCAAACGATAATTTATCATGACAACGAATTCGTTTGTTCGCGCACCAAAGTCGCAAATATATCGTGAAAGGAAAACGTTTTTTTTTTTTTCATTTATTATTTATGAAGAATCAAGCAATATTTTAATCTCTTCTCCATATGTGTCTCAATGTTATATCGTTCATAACTGTACTCCTAGGAGGACAGAGAATTGAAATTTTGCCGAGGAGACGAGTGATACGACGGCGAGAATCGTGGACGGCTAATACATGGATCGAAAGGGTCATGGAGGCCAGTTACGACGAGGACTTGTCGGAAAATCCATTCTTCCAAGTTCTCTGTCGCGAATATGCAACTCTCTTCGAGACGGCGATCGCGGAAGGTTGGATAGTTTGCGTACCGAGATGCGGAACATTTGCAAAATCTGCTCTCGTCAAGGACGATTTTCTCACTCATATTCTCGTGCCGGAGGAAGAAAATTTGATGGCGCGCTTTCGTACTCTCGGCGGCAAAGAGGTAAAGGTTTCCAATCGTGTGCTAAGCATAGATTACGACATTGCCAAAACGTGTTCGTCGCATCTACTCTTCGAGGAGACTTTCTACACGGACGATCGATCAAAGTATTCTCTTTGGTGAGTCTAACGTTGTTCAAATCATTCCAAGATAACATAAAACAGGAAAAAAGGAGACGAAAATTCTAATAGACGAGAATTGATTGCTCGGTTTCTGTGAATTTCTAACTTTTTTTTCTTTCGTTCCAAGGTGCATAGAACGTCCGCTGGAACAGAGTATTTCAGCCTCGAGAGATGACGTCGTGGCGATAACGAATCTTCGCGAGACTCTCGATCTTCTGTGGACGGAAGTGTTTAACAAGAGCATTATGAAAGAGATGACAATGGCTATCGATGAATTCGAGGAGATAAACGATAATATGGAGAACGAGCCGTTGGCCAAGCAGCGCGATCTCGTCGGTGCGTTGTACGCGAAAAATCTACGTATATTATTGCAGGACGTGCGTTTGCGCGAGAAGACCGAGTCGAATCGTAATTTTCTTCAAACGATAAAAATCGCCGCCGAAACGTACACGCTTCATGGTTTACGAAATATATTACCACGCTCGTTATCAGCGAGTACATCGCAGGAAGACGCGTTACTCAATAAAACGATAAAAAATCTTCACGATTTGCAATTGCGGGATTTGGGTATACGTCCGGACATATACGACGGTATATTACGTGGTAAACTCGAGTTATCGCGTCTCGATCATTACTCGACGGTACTCGGAAAAATTGGTTGTTTGAAAAAGTCCGTTAGTTACATAACCGAGGGTTTAAAGCTCGTCTCCACGGACGACATACTTCCGGTATTGATATTTCTCGTTATAAGAGCCGGCCTCGCCAATTGGACCACGCAATTGGTATTTATGAAGCAATTTCGTTTTTCCGTTAATTCAACGAACGGAGCCGACGAAGCGAGCTTTTTAATAACATCACTGGAAGCCGCTATCGAACATGTGCGATCGGGTATATTGAAGGTTTCCATGTATCACGAGACATCGGAGAACGAGGAAAATTCGAAAAATTCCCTCGGTCTCGAGCACAAACGAGATAACGCTAATACGTTGTCAAATTTATTTATGTCAATTAGAAAATCGCTGTTGAACGAAGTCAAGAGGATACTGGCTAAAGCGGACGTTAAAACATCGTTAGACGCGCTGAAACTCTGTCATCCGTTGTGTACGTGCGATATGTGCGAGAGAAGATTGGCCGGTGCGTCACGTAAAAATTCGCCGACCGTGCATTCGCGCGACGATCGTGGAATGACATCGATACACGTTGCTTCGTTGTGCGGTCACGTTGATATCGTCGATTTTCTACTCGAGCAAGGTGCCAATCCGAACGATTCCGACGCCGATGGCACAACACCGTTGCATTGTGCAGCATCGCGCGGTCATCAGAATACAGTTTTGTTATTGTTGCACGCAAATGCCGATCCAACGATAGCCGATTCGCGCGGCAATAGCCCGTTGCATCTTGCCTCGGATCACGGTCACGAGGGTTGCGTCAAAGCACTTTTATACTTTACCGAACAAATGGCCATAACCATTAACGTGAGTGCCGTTAATTTTAACGGGGAAACACCGCTTCATCATGCTTCTAAATGGGGCTACGGTGGTATCGTTGAGATTTTAATGGAACACGGGGCCGATCCAAGAGCGACAAATCGACGAGGACAAACTCCGCTTGTAGTCGCTCATAGTTCGCGCGTTACGAAATTATTGGAGAGTGTGCCAAACGTTTATCGCTCAAAAGTCCGTAACGACGATTCATTGAGATCGCGGACATTTCGTTCCCTCAAGATCTCACGAAAAATCGAGAAACACCCGTCAACCACACGGGCGAACGATAAAATTCACAAAGCCGACAGACTTTTGTCTGCAATTGCCGAAAACGATGTACGACTCGCTTGTTACTATCTCGGTCTCGAGGGACCGCAAAAAATGTCCCACGAAGAAATTCCTCGTCACGAGGACACCTGTCATCCTCTGTGTAATTGCGAACGTTGCGCTTCCAACGAGGAGTCCCCGGATGAGGAGGAAAAAAGTCCGAGTTTGAGCTTGAACATTTGTAACGAGAGAAACGAGACTGCTCTTCATGTTGCCTGCGAACACGGTCGCACGGAATTAGTACAGATACTTTTGGACGCCGGTGCAATTGTAAATTTAACGACTAACGAGGCTCGTACACCACTTCATTTGGCGTGTCTCAATGGATGGATAAAAATCGTTAAATTATTACTGAATTGTGGCAATTGCGATATAAACGCCGCTGACTCGATGGGCGACACGTCGCTTCATCTCGTCGCGAGAAACGGTAATGCCAGAATCGTACAATTGTTAATGAGGTACGGGGCTAATACGATTATACGAAATTCACGTGGTACAAGCCCTCTGGAGGAGGCGGAAAAAAATGCCTCCAATGATGTATTTATGAGACAATCTTTTGTGAATATCGTGAAAATATTGAAAACTCATCGAGCTATCGGCGATTGTAACGAGGAAATAGCGTCGAACGAGTGATACATTTTTGTTTTAAGTCAAGAAAAAAAGAGAAATTCGATAAGAATTTTGTGTAGGAGCGAGCTTCTTGTGCCATTGGGACCCTTAGGGTTTTTTTTTCGTATGACTCCTGCCAATTAATTTTTTTACATTTTTTTCCCCTATACCTCCTGACCTGCACTTCGTTAAGCAAACCTCACTTCACTGCTATGGGCACAGGAAAATTGCGGAAAACCTGTGTCGATAGACTGCTTTCGTTGTGACCGAGTTTCAGTCGTACTTACTACATCAGAAATTCAATAAAACTGCTTCCCGCTCAATGGACTGGCCCGCCCAGCCAGTGCACGGCTGAGCGATCACCCATCCAAGTAGTGACCGCGGCCAAAGCTGTTTGGGTAATCGCCAGAGCCGTGGCACCGTTCGCGCATCCACTGCTGTCGGTGTTTTTTTTTTTCAATGTTATTTATTCGAATCATCGTCGTAGATGTACGAGGCCGATGATTTTGTATATTGTAAAATATTCAGAGATTAATGTACACCACATAATTATTTACAATCATAGTACCGTAATAGTATAATATAAACCTTATAATATATATAAATATCATCTCTATAATCATTTATATTCGAAATATAACATCATTCATAAAATATATACTTTACACTGTTACGTTAAAAACAAAAAAAAATAGTACGTGCCTCTGTGTTTACTTTGTCACTCCGTTTTTTTTTTCCCGCTTTGTGCTTCTCGTGTGAAGATTCACGTGTATATAATTCTTGAAAAAGCCACGTGCTATTTCTGTGCCGGTAAAATTAGTTATAAGTACTATTAATTCAAAAAAAAAACACAAAACATTATTTAGAGAGTTTTGTATATAAAATCGATCGATTAGCTGCAACTTCCGAGTTTAACGACAACTGCATATTTTTTTTTCCATTCGCCTAAGTCATTTATCATCTTCGTTTAACGAATTTAATGTATTGGAAATTAAATCCAACATGGAATATCACAAATCACCAAAAAAACCCTTTCAAGCGCCGGCCATTATTAACTGTACACTCTTGTTTCAATTCGTAGATTAAACACTGGTCCGCAAAACCGTAAAATTCGTTAAAAAAAAAATAAAACAAATATCAGAGTTTTCGACTGTCCGATTGCACTGTTGAGAGCGACAAAAGGAAAATAGTCTCGAGACACAGACGGGATTACGAAAGAAAATTCTTCGTGTCTAACTGGCCGGTGGCAGATGCCAGACAACCGGCTCTTCTGGCTTTCTTCGATCTTGCTTCTTTCTCCCATTACGAAATCTCGTTCTATTCGGACTCCAATTGATACCGTCGCCCCGTTCTCTCCACGCCGGTGTATTATCACTCGGTGGATACGCTCTCTGCGCAAGTTCATCGTCATCCTCCTCGTACTCGACGCCGAATAGAAAATCACGTTGATAATAATCGTTGAACGTTGGCTCGTGCCGAAATTTTTGCATCGAGCACCAAGTGTGCGAGAGCAAATGAGGAAATCTCGAGAGCCAATATTCCGTAAAAGCAACAGGTATGTCGCCCAAACTGGCTTGTGCCTCTTGCGTCAATTCTCGGTAGTGATGTTTCTGAAGTAAAACAAAAAAAAAACAATAGCACAACAAAATTCTCTTTATTCTATTCGAATGAATTTTGCAAGTTGTGCTCGATATATAAAAAGTTTAATTTTGGGAGTCGATCTTGAAGACAAAAGTAAGCAGTGTTTTGAACAAAGGCAAATGAAGTTAACAAAAAACGAACAAATACGTTATAACGAATAACAATTGCACGAAATTAATGAACGAGTGAACTTGTCGCTTGAGTCACTTTGCCCCGAGGATACTGCAGAGGACCGGTAAACAATTTGAAGAAGAAAAAAAATGCGATAAGTAGCGATAGTAAAAATGATAATTGTACCTTATTTCTCAGCGCTCTGAGAAGATCTCTGACGCTCTCACCCCGATAGCTTCTGTACTTTCTAAGATCACTGGCAACCTCGTGATCAATGTGTAATCTCCAGTCGCCCTTAACAACACGTTTACCAGCATTTTCAAGTGCCACTAGTGCTGGACTATCGAATTCGTCTTTTTCCACTCGATCGCTCACGTCCTGCGTAAAAAAAAAAACAAAAAAAAAATTCCATAACATTGCGAAAATAGTCCTCAAAATGGAATGACATAATAAAAAAAACTATATATATTTACCTGAAAGAAGCTTAGAACATGTGCGGCTTTCCAGAAAAATGGATAATTTTGAACAACGAGAGCGGACGGACGAGCCACTGGATCACTCGCTATCATTGCCCTTATCAGAATGAGTGCCAATTGTTTCTCATTGTCGGTTACAGCTTGAAGAGCCAATAAATCACTCTCACCACCTGTATTATCGAATTTTCATCAAACACCGATACTTCGAACGATAATGAAACGAAAACCGAAGTCAACGAATTCAAAATGAAAATTCTTACACAATATGTTTGCCTGTCTCCTGAGCGAATCGCCGAACGGATGTTTTCCATCGGAAAGTACGTAATAGAATACACAGCCGAGCGAGAAAATATCAACGGCGCAAGTAGTTCTCTCGCCGCTAAGCATTTCCGGTGCAATCCAACCTTCGGTACCGGTGACCCCGGATCTTCGCGAAAACGACATACGGCCCAATTGAAGCTTTTTACAAAGTCCAAAATCCGATATCATCGCTCTGACTTCGCCCCTCGGTCCGGGCACCGACAACAGAACATTGTGAGGCTTGATGTCTCGATGAACTGTAGGGAAAACCGAAAAATTCAATGATTTTCTGTCGTTCTCAGAGAATTTTTTCGGACTTTACGATAAATTACAGAAGAAAAAAAAATCAGCTCACCGATATCCAAAGAATGTAAATGAGCAAGACCGGAAGTGGCCTGAAGCAGAACACTTTTTGTGGAAATTTTCTCCTTACTGTACGTCCCGGCGACGTAATCGTGAAGCGTCGCTTGAGCCAATTCCAGTGCTATGTAACGGAACATTCTATCCTGCTCGGTGCAAAAATAACGAACGACATTCGCGTGAGCGTCCGATTCGCGCAGCAGAGCGACCTCACGATCGGCAAACGTGAAGCAATCGGGTAAGAGTCTCTTGACCGCGACTGAACGTCCATCGAATTGGCCTCTGATTTGACGAAAGACGGAGAAAAACAACAATTCACAAATCTCAACCAACGTCGAGATAATTATTTTGTTGAAGCTCAGCTTCTCCTTTCTTTAAAAAAGACATGGCACTCGATTCTCGAAACTCTCGAAATGCGAGATAAATATATCGAATTTTGAAGCCAGTTTATCGTCAATCTGATTGGTTGTCGTAAAGCGCGCGTAATTCAAACACGACTTAGTTCACTATGAAACAACATCTATGGTATACAAAGATTTAAGGCCTTACGTACGTCGAGAATTTTCAAAAAATCGATTTTTTTTTGTTTACAGATTATTATTCCTTATAGTCTTAGGCGTATTTCTGTGTAAGCTGATTGTAAAAATTCCCCATAGTTCAAAAGTTATTGTAGATAATGTGACTGCCCGACGAAAGGACAAAGGTGTGACGCGCGCCTATCTGAGTTGAGTAGAAGCCAGAACAATTCGTCGATTAGAAAAGAATAAACAACAACAATTTTTTACTGACAAGGAAGGCGTACAATATGAAGCTGGAATGGGAGATTAGACGTAAGTTAATTAAATAAATTTAAAAAATTCATAAAGTTCTTGCTCCAGCCGCGCGCGACTTCGAGCGAAACGCGCTTGAAACTTTAAACGCGTTTTTCTCAAAACTACTTTTTCTGACACGGTCGGCATGATAACTCGTACGGTTTTTAATATTTTTTGATGATTTTTTTTTTTTTATATTCGGAATTGTTTTTTCTATAGTCTGTCGAGCCGGATTTTTAAAATTATAATTAGAAAATTTTATAAAAACAATTAAAGTGTGACTTTTTTGACACAAACTTAACATTTTTTTTTAAATTACCGTAAATTGTTTAATTTTTCGAATTTCAAAAATCCGGCTCGACAGACTATAACTACTACCTTATTTTACAAGAATTTCTTTACATTTTGCAGATCCGTCAACATTTGAGGAAGAAATACTGCCGACCGTGGAGCAACTTTTTTTTTACAGTGCTTCAAAAAATGTGATTTTTCGTGTTGTAATTTTTGAAAAAAAAAATTGAAATAAATTTTTTTACAAACTTAACACAGTAATAAAGAATGTGTAAGAATTTTTTTATCAACTTCTATTTCTATCCCTCCTAAAAACAGTTTTTCTTTTGGTACGTTTTCGGTGCCGCTGGACGTATGTAAGGCCTTAATAAGATTAAAGATTCAATAGATCATTGACTCTCGCCCAATGCAATTATCAAAATTTAAAAACCTTATATAATAAAGAAATGCGAGATAAATATATCGAATTATGAAGTCCGTTTATCGTTAATCTGATTGGTTGTCGTAAAGCGCGCGTAATTCAAACACGATTTCGTTCACCATGAAGCAACATCTATAGTGTACAAAGATTCAATAATATCAAAGATTCAATAGATTATTGACTCTCGCCCAATGCAATTCTCATAATTCAAAAACATTACAATAAATTATGTACTATTTAACGAAATGACAACCGATCGAAACGAAATAATTATAGCGACTGCGGTATGGTGACAAAATCCGTTGTGCCGTTTGGGAAAAAGTATCTATAAGAATTTGCAGTTGATTCTTAATCTAAAGGACAAGTTCGAAATGAGAAACATTCAAGCGCGAGCGAAGCGAGCGCGTTGCTGCTAGCCAATGAAAAAAAAATAATGTTCATAGATAAAATTATGCTCACTTGTAAACAAAAGTACCCTCGCAACCTTTTCCCAGTAATTCCGTGGTGTGGATAATAATTTTTCCAACTCTGACGGTGCCCTCGCATATGTCCTCGGTAATGGTCTCATTCTCGTTACGTCCGTTGCTGCTCGTACGACTATTCTCTCTCGAGCCCTGATCAAAATGCTACATTTACACGTAAGATAAAAGCCCAGTGGACCGTTAGGTCCGAATTGAAAAGGACGAAGAAAAAAAAACAAACAAAAAAAATTGTCGAATTCTCGAATTGGAGAAAAAAAAACCGACAAAATGTTTATACCTGCGACAATTGTTGAACCTCCTTGTTCATGGCTACGACGTACCAACACATCGTTATTATACACCCGAATAATATTAACACAAGCAACTTTAACCCTTTGCTCTCTTGCTGATTTAGCCACAGTTTACTGGCGTTGTAAGTCGTAGCTATCGCTCTTCGCCATCCTCTATTCTTCTCCAATGTACCGTTAGTCTTTTCATCAATCGGAATTGGCAATGTACTTTTGCTCGTTGCATTCAACGACGAACCCTCGCTTCGTATTATCATGTCCGAACGGCCCGTTATTTGTAACGGCTGATTGTGCATTTTGTACTCGGCCGGAACTTTGTAATGACCCAACATTATGAATTTCTTGTCGTCCAGAATACTCTGATACTCATTCTCGATCGTTTCGACCCGCGTCACCCTCGCGTTATCAACCGACAACGGAATTGTCTTGTCGTCGTTGGGAACGTCGGTTATCGTGTACGGTCCCTCGAGCATCATGTGACCGGTATTACTGGATATCGTGGCTGTCGACGAATCGACCAACGACGGTAACGCATAGAGACCATGGCGATGCTCACCGATGTAGAGCGTTGGACTGTGAGAAAAAAAAAAGGGATAGATTATCAAATTTGAGCGCTTTCTCCAAAATAAAAAAAAATAAAAATTCCACATCAAATGTTTTTTGTTGTAAATATGTTTCTCCGACGTATTGAAGACGTTGAAAAATGGACAAAAATGTTCGTGTAAATTGAGCTTTCTCTGCGATGAAGAAAAATCATTAAGGAGGAAACATTCGTCATTAATTCGATAAAATAAAAAATACAAACTTACAATAATTTTACGTCGCTCGATTCGAGACTGAACGTTCGTAGAAGATTGTTCAGAGTGCCCTCGGCAACGCTCGTGAACGGAACCGTCACTAGGCCATCTTTGCTGACTGTATAAGCCGCAATAACCGGACTCCCGAGATCCAATTCCCAAAGTGCAATGCCGAGTCTGCCGTCGAGCGTTACCACTCGTCCCGTTGAACTCGTTGTAAAATGAACCAAATCTTCAAGAAACCATCGGGTCGTTAAAAACAAAATATCGGCAACATCGAAATAATGATATTTATGAATTTCACGAAACAAACCATAACTGTCGACTCCTTCGGTCTCCATTTTCGTCGCTGAATAATCATAAAACGTAACGTTCCACTTGCTATCCTTGTTCTTGCTATCGACCATTATAATATTGTATTCCGTTCGTCCCACATAGATCGCATCTTGTATCTCGAGGGGACAAGTATTTTCAACCTGATCGAAACCTAATAGGTGCTCCTTTTCACCCGTCAGAGGATCGATACTGAACCACGTGTCAATTTTACGTCCTGTATAAAGTATACCGTCGCTACTACGACACGGACTACTAGCAACCAATTGCGGTATTGTGAATGGTAATTTTTTCAAAACTTCCAAACCCGCACCAAACAGATAGAGCGATCCGTCCTTCGGATCCGGCAAAAACATTGGCCTGAAATTCCATAATATTAATAAGAATTTGTATGGAACGCTCGCTAAGCTTAGTCAAAGAACTTGGTCATTTACGAAAGTTACGGTTAGGCATTTTTTTTTAAATGTCAAAATCCCATAAAATCGCGAAATCTCAGGAAACAAAAAATAGAGAATATTACTATTAAGGGCGGGGTAAGGGTTTTCACTTTCGAAAAATCGGATTTTTTTTGTTTTTGTCTTATCTTATTGTTTAACATTTCAAGAATATGTCCTTGAAATTTTAAACCGATCTAAGCAATATTCTTGAAGTTATTGTCTTATTAATCTCCTGGCCTTTAACGCTATACCTCTAACAGCTGCGGGCGGTCGGGCTAGCAGTGCAGCTGTCGAACAGGTATACAGTTTATTCATTGCTATTGTGTATATAGTATATAGTGTATACTATACACTACAATATTTTAAAAGAAGAAACGAGCTGGAATAGATGATTCTGTGTAAGTTGGAAAAAAAAATAAAATTTTCTTCACTTTTTTACTTCATAAACTTTAGACGCGTTTTTCTCAAAACTACTTTTTCAATGTCCGTGTTCACTGCCATTTAAAAACTACTTGACCGATTCATTTCAAACTTTGTACACATTTTCTACATGTAAAATACCTCCCCCCAACGTTTAGTTGAATTTTTTTTTTTTACATTAAGGGCGTTTCCCACCCACAAAATGGCGGAATTTTTCGTGAAAAATAACAGTTCACACTTTAGATGGCCGCGAAAAATGTTTAAATGAAAAAAAAAATTATCAGAGAACGTTGGGGGGAGGATTTGATTATAATTTGACTAAATTTTCATGGTTTTTCATTTTCAGATAATTTCCAGCCGAGTTATAGTGAACACCGGAAATTGTTTTTTTTCCAAGACGTTCCGGGGGAAGCTCTGTTACGGGCTTATGCTTCAATATTTCTGCATGAAAAAACTACACAACATTGTCAAAAGTATCCTCAATAATGTACAAAAGGTTCGAATAAAATTGCTCAATCCATATTTGAGGAAAAAAAATCGCAAAAAAAGTGTTTTTTTTACGCTGAAACCCTTACCCTTCCCTTAATTGCAATAGTATATAATAATAATTGATTTCTATATTTTTGCTCTCCGTTCCCAGTGCTGTATTCATTAACAACGAAACAATTGTGCGTAGTTTTTTGTTTGCCCATATATACCGAACAAGTTTTTGTACAGAATGAAATAAATATATAAGAATTACGGATACATACACAGTAGTTTGACCTATGTTGTACGGCACTTTAACCACAGGCTCTATAAAAGAGATAATAAAAAGTTAATGTAGTACTAAACGGTGTGCAAACAAAATGCGATCTCCGAGATAGATATATGCAGCTCTAAGTAAATAGTTAAATATAGTGTTGGATGTGAAAAAAAAAAAAATGTTACAAACTTTTATCGATTAATCGATAGTAACGCACGATGACGTGTACTACACAGCACGTGTTCTAATAATCGAAATGCAATTATGGCGATTTATTATCAAATAGGTGAGGAAATTTGTCAATATTTGAAAAAGTGTATTTTCGTTCGGCTATCGTTAGCAAAAGATAATTGAAAATTGCAATGCGCGCGATAAAAAAAAACGATGAGTTTTTTTAAGAAAATTCATAGCCGGCGGTCGTTCGGGACTTGGATTTCGAATTTTAAATTAAAAAATTCAACATGTCCGAGTCAATTGTGCCGACCAAAAGAACGGTAGGTTCGATGAAAATCAGTACTTGGGACTTTTTGAAGCTACAGACTTCGAGTCGAAGGTTAAAATTTCAAAATTCAATACGGTGTCGAAAAATAGATTGCTCAATGAAAAATAGCTATATGCAGAGTTTTTACAGGTCATAGATTTCGAATGCAGTGATAAACATATGATTAATTTCATTGCTGAACACAGTGCGACGTTCTAAGGTGCACTGTACTATCGGGAAAATCATTTTTTCAATTCATCACTCGTTTGACTAGCTGGGTAGAGCGTTAGCTTCAACGGTGAAGAAACGAAGTGAATTTGTTTACCATTGTCCTGACGCCAGCGTATAATGCCGGAGCGCTGTTCCACTCCGATGAGAGATCCGCTGAGGGTGGAGAAGAGCAAAAGAGTATCGTCCTGCTCCGGCACAAGACCCGTACTGTGATTCTGGGAGAAGACAAAAGATTACGCAAGATTACGAGAAATAATTACAACGACGTTGCTGCGTCACAATAATTTTGATAGCTCACCTCGGTTTCACGCTGCGCCTCGCCACGGCACAGTACAAAAAGGATTAAAATAGCGAAACGCCACATAGTAGCGGTGGAATTGGTAATCATAACATCTGACAATGTACGACCTTGCCGGAATTAGACTATGTGCGTTCCCGCGAACGACGTTGCGAGCCTGTGAAAGCATAAGCTCGAAATATTGAAATTTCGTTATTTCTGGATATATTTGAGGCCAATAACGAATGTGAACGATAATTAAAACCTGTCAATGTCTTTACCGACACGAAATTCGTGACGTTGCGTCATTTTTTAATTTTTTTTTATTCTCCTCACTGTTGTTCATCGAGTAGTCGATTAATGTGTTTCGAAAAATCGTTCATTTTTTAACAAAAATTCACAAAATTTCGCGCAACGAGTACGATTGTTGTTATGACAAATTTTCGTTCCCGGAGACATTTGTTTTTCACTGTTTTTTTTTTCTTTTTCGTTTATTATTGCGGTGTGGGTGTTGACTTCGTTTCACTTGGGTTTCGTGCTGTTCATTTTTTATGTGAGCGAGGACAATACAGCACACAGCCTGAACGTATATATGAAATTCATCAGGAGCACCAACCTGTTTGTTAGTTCCATAGACGAGAGAATACGGAATAGAGAGGCAACTCAAATGTTTGTTTTTTCTTTCCAAACGACTCGCGCGCATTTTTTGCCACTTTTTAGTGGACGTCCGTCAATTTGGATCACGATCTTGTATACAGACCGTGATTTGGATGCGTTGAAAAAAATGAAAGGTCGAAATTTCGATAGTTTTAGTAACTACAACACTTGCTGTATCGATTATTATCGATCAATCGATAACCTTAATCTTGTAATGTAACTTGTAAATTGAAAAATTTAATTCCGGGAAAAAAAATGACATTGCAATTGCGTGAAACCGAAGAAATTCGATCTCACATTATCGAATTGACAATTCGTGAAAATGTCACAATTGTAATTTTATCAAAACGCAATAAAGCTTCGATTCCGCTCGTTTATTCATTGAATAATAGAAATCCCACAATCGGGAAACAGCCTCGTTAAGGTGGTTCTAACACGACTGCATAAGTGAAAAGAAAACTAAAGAAGAAATTCTCAGAAAAAAAAGTTATATCGCCAAGTAAAAATCATATTATGAACTAACATGAAGATTCCAGACCATATAAAAATCTTAAAGATCAAAAAAAATTAAAATAACTAAATTTAATAAGAATTCGTTTCACGTAGTCCCAGTTAAAAATTGAAACGTGGCAACGTTGCTCTACTCGTATGTCCGTGTGATTCATCTATCCGCTTGTATGCGTGCCGAAAGTGAGGTTATGGATGTCGGTGACGCGAATGAAGAGAGCATCAAAAAGATGTCTAATGAAAGATTGAAAGGAAAATTTATTATTACAAATGTATTATTTATTGCTGATATTTTTATTTCTATTCGAATCTCAATGAAAAACCGTTAAAATCCTCCTATACATTCAACTCCGAAGCATTTTCCTTTTGAAAAATTTGTATTACCGCGCTGCGTCGATTTGTAGCATACAAACACACGCGCGTGTCACGCCAGTCGTAATAAAGCAACGTTGCCATGCTCACTAACCAGCTCTTCTAGCCTCAAAACAATATTTTTTTAATAGTCCATACTTTTTTACTGTACGGTTGAGAATTTACTGTAAAATATATGTTATTCTTCATCTACTAAACTACTTTCGTGCCAAATTTCAAGAATTTATCAATATTCCTTCGTACATTTTGGTGACTAAATATCCGGAAAGTGCTCGTTTCGTACGGTATAGGTATACGTTCGTATGCAAATTTTGGAATTTTTGATAAACGATATCTTGAAAACGGTACGGTGAAACAGTCTCAAATTTCGCATAAGTATTCTTCAGTACTTCTTTTAGTTTTTCCCAAAAATTCATTAAATTGGCATTAATCTTGATTTGTGTTAGAACTACCTTGATTGTCGAAGCAAAGTCAACATTTGAAATTCCTCGTCAGCCGGAAATCCAACGCGATTGCCGCGTCGTCGTTGCCAGCGACGTCCGGTACTTCGCGCGTCGTCGAACCCCCAAAAACCTTATAAAAAAAAAAAAAAAAAGCTGCGAAAACCGAACGAACTTAATATACCTGTCGTACGAAAACATCATTGGAAAAAACTCCGACATAGTTCTGCGTGACGTTTACATTTTTACGAAGAACCTGCAAAGGAAAAGAAAAAGAAGGAAGTTGTCAGGTGCACGGCAAAGAGCGGTGTGGCAGTGGGAAGAAAAGTTACACGGAAAAAAAAAAACGACACGCCGCGCGCTGTCAGACTGAATAATTTCGGCTCAAGGTGGATTGAAGAACAATATAACCGCGATCGTAAAATCTCCACGAGAGCTCAGGGCGTAACCAGAGAAGTAAAAAAAAGAAGAGCTTTGAGTCCAGTGCTCGCTTGTATAGCGTGAATATAGTAAGATCCTTTAAAAACAAAAATTTGTAATTCACAAATAAACCGGAAAGTTTGTTAGAAAATTCCAACGAACGTCATCGTATTTACGAAATTTTTAGGTTCTGCGCCGCCACGCAGATACATTAAATCATCGCGGAAAAAGCTTCGCACGCAATCGCAAACTTGTTAACCGTATAACCGGAAATAGCGAGCCAGGGTGTTGCACGGAGAGTCGTAGCAACAGAAAGAAGAAGAAAAAAAAATGGGTTTGACAATAAGCAGTTTGCTGACGCGCCTGTTCGGCAAGAAGCAAATGAGAATTTTGATGGTTGGTCTCGATGCTGCTGGTAAAACGACAATATTGTACAAGCTGAAGCTCGGTGAGATAGTAACAACCATACCAACGATTGGTTTCAACGTCGAGACAGTCGAGTACAAGAACATTTGTTTTACCGTCTGGGACGTCGGCGGTCAGGACAAGATACGTCCTTTGTGGAGGCACTATTTTCAAAATACCCAAGGTCTGATTTACGTCGTCGATAGCAACGATCGCGAGAGAATCTCCGAGGCTGAGAGAGAATTGGCGAATATGCTTAAGGAGGACGAACTGAGAGACGCGGTACTATTGGTATTTGCCAATAAGCAAGATTTACCAAACGCCATGTCCGCAGCGGAATTGACGGACAAACTTGGATTGAACGCCCTGCGCGGACGTCACTGGTACATACAGAGTACTTGCGCGACACAGGGTCAAGGACTTTACGAGGGATTGGATTGGCTCAGCAACGAACTCGCCAAAAAGTGATAGATCGCGCCGGGGGACATTGTCGCCGGAGACCGAAGAGCGAGTATACGAATTATTTGGAAATTCTCCGTTAACGAGAGAGAGACGGATTGGAGTTCGTTAATGACGAAGTTACTGTCGTCGAGAGCTTTTCATCGACAGCTATTGAAATCTTTAGTCCAAGATTTCCCACGGTTTATCTCAACTCGCGCTTCGCCTCCATCAAATTCGTTGTTCCAGCGTGTCGTCGTAGCTCTTTGAACTTCTGAACGTACGAAGAAAAAACGAATCGTCATCGTGGCAATCAACAGCAAGTGTATCACGGCGCTGGCGTACCAATTTCTTTTGATTAATATTTTTTTTTTTTGTACAAGTGGAAGACAAAAATATTGTGCTCTGGAGCAAAATTTCAAGAACTGTTATTTTCACCTTCCATATCTCTCTCTCTCTCTCTTAATCTTGATGAATATTATTTAAAAAATATAGATATATATATAATTAATCTATATTGCATTACAGGACGTCCAAAACACCTGAAGGCGCATGCGAGCGCGTTTGTACGATCATGTTGATTGAATAATAAATACATGTCTGGAGACTATTAGTTATTTTTAGTATGTACAATGGTTTGAAGAGGTATTCTGATATGAAAAGAAAAACAAAAGGAGTATAGAAAGAAAAAAAAAAAAAATACGAACACATATGTTAATTGTCGTATGAATTGTTGCCACTTGTGCTGACTCAATGTCATTAATATCGTACAATACGATTTTACGATAAACATTTTGTCTTGATGAATGATGATAGTTTGTATATCGATGAATACTAGCCGTTCAGGCACTGAAATAAAATTGAATAAGCTATTAAATATTTAAGATTCTCTGAGAAAATGGTTTTTTTACCTTCCCTACAAATAAAAAATTCAATTTCATGTAATTAATGTTATTTACTTTTAATTCAATGCTTGCTATACTAAAAATCGATTATCAACTAAATGGCAATGTACAATTAGTTTCGTAATTAATGGAAAGAAAAAAAAAAGCCAAAAGGCCTAATTACGGTAGTACAATCGGCTAAAAGCATTCCGTATTAACCGTATTTTTAATTATCCGAAATAAATCATTTCAACATCAAAGACACTTTGCTTTCTCTATGAGAGAGCAAAAATTGAAAAAGCGTCTCGGTCATTGAGTAAAAACCGTGAACGCGGCAATAACGATCGGAAAGCAATATGAAACTTTGAATTTGCCTAATTTTACAATTTTCCGAATCTTACAATTAACCCATACTCATGTAACTTTATTATTGTACAAAACAGTACATCCCGAAGGTACATACGTATTTACTTACAACGTATCGAACAATTACTCGTTTCTTTTTCATCTTGTTTCTTTTTTTTTACATTTGGCGCCGTTATATCTTTATGCTCTTTCGTTAATTATAATTCGGTGATCCTGTATAATCCGGTTTAGCGTTAATCTCGGCTTAACTCCTCGATCCCGCAGTAACGAAACACGATCGAAGATAAATGGGGATAATTCATTAGTCGTTTACGTATTATTATGTCCATTGATAACTGCGTGTATTTTTTGTTGTTTATTTCATCTTTCTTCGCTTGTTCCGATCTCTAAGAATAAAACAGCGAGTTACCACTGAACGACGTGCAGAGACATCACGGTACAAGCGTTTTTTTTTGTTGCTGTTTTCAATGATAATAAACTTCATCGTAGTCTCGAGTGCGATATAATTTCGACGCAGAAGCGATAAAACATTTTGAGGGTTGATGCGGCGGGGGGGGATTGAAAAGTATAAATTTGTCATAAACGTCCTGGACATCAGACTTTACGAACTACCCAAGTTGTAGACGGTTGCGTGTTCGTTGTATCGCCAAGTGCGGGAAAATGATTTTCCATCGTGTGACTCGACGCGTGAGCTCTATGATCATTACCAATTTTCAACACCTGACCGCAACTCTCGCAACCCTCCAACGTTCTCACTTTACCATTAATCTCGCGTTTGTGTATGTCAAAGAGTTCTTGCTGTTTCGCGATATCCGGCAGCAGCACGAGTATCTCGGGAAAAACATTTTCAAATGCGCTCAGGCCCATTGCGCTACGGCAACGTTTGTAATAATCCTCGGCGCTGCACGCCCCCTGACGAAATAAACCGCTCAAATAACGAAATTCTTGTATGGGCTCTTCGGCGCCGAGTACCTCGGTGACAAGAGCGACGAGGCTCTTGTTGCGCTTTTGAAAATCGGGCGGCGGCGCGTACGTATAAATCTTGTTGTGATCACTTTTCGTCGGTAATATCGTGTATATCTCGCCGGAACTATTCGTAAATGTTAATTCGCTGTCGTGCCTCGTGCGTTCGTTGTTGGAAATTTTAATGGCAAAACCCGGTGGCGGTGGTGTTGCCGCGCCAAAACCAGGCGGTGGATTTCTCAATTTTGTCATTGTCAATTTAGGATTATCGATCGGCGACGATGACTTTCCAACGAGCAACGGAAATTCTTCGTTCAGCCTGTAAACATTGTCGTTCGAATTCAATCCGTCGATCTTTAGCTCCGAACGTTTTCGCAGCGTGCCATCGGAATTACTTTTCGTCTCTTTACTCGTTGTCGTTGTTGCCGTTGCTGTTGTTTCCGTGCTATTGTATTTTTCCATGCCCAACGAGCTGTTATCATTGGCTGGACTGCACGGACCTTTTCTCTTATCCTTTTTCGTTCTCTCGGCATCTTTTCTCTTCGACAAATCCTCATCGTCCTTTGTCTTCGTAAAATTAATCCCTTTTCCTTTACCATTCTTCATCGAATTATCCTCGATCTTCTTCTTCGCCCTCTCGTTATCCTTTTTTGACTTATCGACATTAGCGTTTGACTTCGAGCTCGTTGATTCGTTACTACTCGAATTATTATCGCTCGTTTGCCCCTTAATCGTTTTTTTCTTCTTCGCTTTACCCTTTGTCGCGTCGGCTATTGTTCTAACGTTATTCTCGATGTTGCTCGATTTTTGACAACTCGATGCCTGCTGTTGCGGCGCAACGTTTATCGACAATTGCTTTTTACTCCTCGATGATTTCGCTAAGCTTGGAAATTCCGACGATGAGGGCGGCGGCGGCGGTGGAAATTCGGTGAACGGCGAGGGTGCGACTTTTTTTGTTTTTGGAACGGGGACCGACGATTGTTTGACGCACGTTACTTTTGTCCATTGGCCGGTGTTCGTTGTGCTGGTGCCGCATGAGCCAACGTTCGAACGACCCAGCGCCGGAAAATCGCAATCCATCGATGAACGTTGCGTCTGTCTGGCGCGAATATTCGAGCCGGAAACACGCGTCGTAACTGTACCGTCGGTTTTGTGATTAACGTGAATCGAGACGTTAGGCGCTGCGCTCTGTGGACGTTGGTTAGTCTCATTTTTGTTACTACTGAAAACACTGAGATTCAGAGTTTTCGCGATACCGGAAGCGGTGGCGATACCAGCAATAGCGGCATCCGGTCCGAGGGCCGGAAAATTTTCATCGGTAACGGCGAGTGTTTGCGGTTTTAAGCTACCGCGTATCGTGAGATTTCCGCGTCCCCGTGATTGTCCTAGATTCGGTATAACAGGCGCGGCATTGCCGAGCGACGGAAATTCTTCCGTACTCCTTACGTCGGGCTGTTTAACAAAAGTCGGACTCTCGAGTTCAAACGGTATTTGCGCAAAACCACCGGTATCACCGGTATCAGCTTGATAATCTCTCGCCGACGATCCGACATTGTGCTGTTGATGCTCCCGATTATTGTAATCTCTCGGTCTCCGTGAATTCAATTGCGAACAACCAATAGAATTTCCGGTTGCAACGCTATTACCAACGGCACAGCCGGTAACTCGTCGATTATTACGGCTGTCGCCTCTTGGCGCTAGCGTAAATTCTAATTCCAATGTTCGCGCTTGTTTAGCCGCGGCTTTGCCCAAATGTTTTCCATGGGTGCAAGCTTTGTGAGCTTTTAAATCGATATCGGTGCGAAATACGCCCGTAAACATTTCCTCGTTACAATCGCCCTCCTCGCATAGATAATGCTCGTTACGAAAATGTTCGCGCAAATCGTTGTACGAATTGTAATAATGATGCAAGCCATCGGCGTCACAGAAATGACAGTATAGATGATCACGTCGTAAATGACGATACAACTCGTCGTTGTCCATGTAACGCTGGTCACAAAATTCACAGAGCGGATGACCCTTGTGACTCTTGTCGTCCGTGTCGCCCTTACGACGATGCTGACTAAGATTCGAACGAGTGTAACAACGCCTCTCGTGCGAGAATATCTGTCGTCGAGAGGGGCAAGATATTTTAAGAGTATTAAAAGAAATTTTTCAATTGCCAATCGCATTAAGATCGAAATATCGATGGAAAATGCAAAAATTTGGCAATGGTTCCTGTTTACTTATTTGTTTTATGAAAATTATCATTACGATCATGTTTCTACTATATTTTTTGAATTGTCCTTTCGTACTCCGGTGAAGCTCGAAAAGAAATATTTCACAACCACATACAGTGTTGTTCCGTAAGTACCGATTTGTATCGTTTAAAAGTTGACTTTTTACTCATTAAAAAAAATTAATAAATCACGAAATAAATATACCTTCAAGTTTTCCACGCAGAGATCGCAATAGTGCAGTTCGTGGCGTCGTCTCATGTGATCCTTGAGACCGTTGAAACCTCCGAACAGCTGTTTATCTTCGCAAATAGGACAGGCATGGGCGAGAAGCATGGTAAATCTCTCTTGTATATCGAGACTGTCGAAATAAATGTTGTATCTTGTATCCAACAAATGGCTCCTTCTCAAATGACGAAAGGGCTTTACGACTCTTGTAAATACGACTTTTGGCAAATCCTGACGGCATATAGGACACTCGTTCTGTTGACAAAGTACCCTCATTCTCGTACTGCACTCGTAACAAACGGGATGTTCGCAAAGTCCTATACTGTATATCTCTACGTCTCTGTAGCAAACGACGCAGGCGTTGCCGTTATTGACGCCGCTCCCGCAGATTTGATCCCTCGTATCGGACATCTTGGCAAAAATTTACCTCGCTGCGTGTCAACTGTGCCGAAGGGAAAAAATAAAAATAATGTTATAACGGCGTTGGTTACGGAAGATAATTTAAAAGGGAATTCGAGGAACTTTCGACAAAAAAGTGATTAAAAATCGTGAAGGATGTTTCTGAATTCGAGAGGAATAAGAAAAAAAACGTAACGTGTCCTTGAGGAAAACCTCAAATTATGGAAAATTTAACGGGCATTAATTCACGGACCTTCTCGATTTTAATCCACGTAACGTTGAATGTTCGAAAATAGAATGACGTAAAAAAATATATATCAACATACACGGTGCAAAAACAGATGTCAGGTGACTTTTTTTTTTTTTTTTTTACGACGATGTGGCTCGCGGAAAACGCGCAGACACGAGAGCCAGGGGGAAAACAACGAGACGAGAAGGAACGACGGTGTAAAGGAGGTTATCGCGCACACGGTAGTTTTTCGGGAGAATTTTTTTTTTTTTTTTCCTAGCCGTGTGTTACAGCAGCCTGTTATGCGCGATAAAACGACACGTACTTGCCGAGACTTTTTTTCTTTTTTTTTTTTTTTTGTTGCGAAATATAAATGCCCCTTTTTCTTTATTGCCGCGGAGAACTTTGCGGGAGGGAAAAAGGTGGAAAGTGGAATTGCAAGGTTTTTTCTTTTCTGTTGTTTTATTACAATCTTAACTTTCGAAAACGTAGATCGCGAACATTAGAAAAATTAGTCGTGTGTTTGTGGACAATCGTACCGGTAAGAGCGACGTTTTTTTTAACATTTGTCGTTGTTCCGATTCGTGTATATAAAGATATGGATATATTTATGTGAAAAACAGTATCGTGTACCAAAAGATTGGACCTCCTGTAGCATTGAACGGGATAAATTACATTAGGTAGAAGTACGTGTAAAATGAAAATCTGCAATAAACATTTTTTTTAAAGTAATATTTCCATCGTATAGTTACCGGTAGTTCGATTTTGACAGGCAGCGCTCACAGCGGCGAACAATTGAAGCTCTGCGCCCGCTGAAAATTTTCATCTATAACAGATTTCCCTGATGGCGATGTCAGTATCCATTTTAAGATTGTTAGCGAAAACGTTAATTATGAGCATTTAGATGAGAAAACGGAAATTATCATTACGAGCGTTAATCCTATTGGGTGATCGATTGATAATTTGCTTTTCCTCAAAAGTTAAAGATCTTTGCCGACATGGCATTAGAAATATATTTTGATTAAGTCGTTGTGAAACCTGCAATTCACATTAAAGCTCCCACTCTAGATCGAACTTTTTTCGATGGTCCACTAATTTCTGCGAAAAAAACGGAAAATCTTATGGGACATTGCTGAAAGCACTCCAAGATTTATCCTTTTGGCTCAATATTCAAAACCCACTTCGATAAAATTACACGTTACAGTTTTTGTGTTACCATCAGTCAGTATTTTACATGCTATCTACGGTGGATAATCTCAACACCGATGATCGGTAACAAAAACTTTAATTCTTTTATAATACTGAATGTATTGTAAAAGGTTAGGCTAAAAGTAGAATGTTATGATCTGGAAAATTGATTGTAGGAAATGAAAATTTTTGTTTTATCCGAAAATGCTAATGATCTCCGAGAAAGATGCTTGGAAAAGTAAATCTTTTGGTAAATATGGAGCGAAGGGGACCCACTTCCGATGACCTTTGGAATAGGCCCATTCGACGCATTTTTGCACGAGCAACAACTTTTTCCTCTGGCAAAATTGGGGGTCGTTATTTTGTTTAAAAGTTATTAACAAATAAAGTTAATAATTCATATAGCTATTTTCCTTATACCAGTCAGTCCTAATCATCTTGCCCTTCACATGTGTTGTTAAGAATACCCCCATGAGTAACATACAAAAAGTTTTATCCGTCGCTCATTGTTTGTTAAAAAAATTATTACTAAAAATGATTGTTAAAAATGTACTGATCGTCACTAGTAAAAGTATTTCATGTTCGATTTATGAAACTCCTTTTGTTAATAATTTTTTAACAAACAATGAGCAACGGATAAAGCTCTTTGTATGTTACTTAAGGGATAACACCACTGTGACTCCCTGTTTTTTTTCACATTTTTCAAGAATTTTTTTTTGTGGGAAAAAAACGAGATATTCGAAAAATTTTTTTGGGTTTTGTTCCTTGTTTGTTAATGTATCAAAAAACATTTTTTTCACATCTTTCACGCCGCATGGTGGCGCTGGGAAAGCTTTCGCGTCAGCTCCGCAGTGGTTCGCGGCACGCAGCAGAACTCTCTTCAGCATCGATCTGAAAAAAAATACCGACTGTTTTCGTTAATAATATGATATTTTGAAGAGAAGTACATAGGGATTTGGAAAAATATTGTTTAAAAAAAAAAAGGGACGCCTTTGAAATTAAAGAATGATTTTTGAGCAAAATTTCTCGTCGAAAATAGGCTATAACCTTTATAATTATTGAGATATCGAAGAAATCCTATGTACTTCTTTTCAAAATATCATATTATTAACGAAAACACTGAGGATTTTTTTTCAGATCCACGTTGAAGAGAGTTCTGCTGCGTGCCGCGAACCACCGCGGAGCTAACGCAAGAGCTTCCCCAGCGCCACCATGCGGCGTGAAAAATGTGAAAAAAATGTTTTTTGATACATTAATAAACAAGGAACAAAACCCAAAAAATTTTTTCGAATATCTCTTTTTTTTCCCACAAAAAAAAATTCTTGAAAAATGTGAAAAAAAACAGGGGGTCACAATGGTGTTATCCCTTAAGCGGTTATTCTTAACAACGTATGTGAAGGACAAGATACTTGGGACTGACATATAAGGAAAATAGCTTTATGAATTATGAACTTTATTTGTTAATAACTTTTAAATAAATAACGGCCCCCAATTTTGTCAGAGGAAAAAGTTGTTCAGGAAGACTCCCTTGATATCATATATGAAGGACAAGGTCATCGGAATTGGTTCCCCTTTGCTCCATATTTACCAATCTTTTATCTACTCACTCGTGCACGGTAAGGATTGATAATGTGTCAAAAATTCATCCTACAATATTTCAGAGTAAAGCTTGACTTGTGGAGTGGCATTATGACAAAAACTTCTTGTAGGTACTTCCGGTCGCCATCCTGGAATCTCAATTCAACGATGAATCTAAACGAAAAACGGTCATCCCTCATTGTAATAAAAAAAAAACATCGTAAAATTCGTCTGATAAAAACAATAACAATAATTCGGATACAGAAGAATTAAGTTAACTTCGGATAACAAAAGAATTATTGCAAATTAAATTGTTTCTCAATACACGGAAGTGTTATCATCATCCATTACGTACGATACTGAACTTTTACGTTTGTCTCGTTTAGTCTCCGCCGAAGGATGAGCAAATGGGCAGGAATCCGGATAAAATAATTGTACAAATGTCGGAGATATTGTTTTCCTCTTGTTTTTTTTTTTTTTTTTTTTTTTTAACACGATAGATGGTAACATTTATATGCGATTTGAAGTAGGGTGGCTGGCATTCTCCACCCGCGCGTATCATACAGCTAGAGTGTATATAGTTCCCTCCCGATCCTCTTCTTGTTCTAGTTTCTTTTTTTTTTTTTCATCGTTCTTGTTGTCGTTCTCACTCTTTACTTTTCTCTTTTTAAATACTCAAATACAATCCTCTGAATCTACGTGTTAAACGCGATTCAAATAATACTATCTCGAGATTATACACGAATAAACATTCACACAAGTCACATCACTTTGGGTCGAAACACGCCTCGCCTATTGCTTGATTATACACACACCAAAATATTACGTTTTTTCTTCTTCTTCTTTTTATTCTCATTCTATTATTTATTTGCTGCCATTGTTTTATTATTTTATATATATATTTTGCTTTGTTTTTTTTTTTTCTCAATATTGTTGCGTCTCGAGGAGAGGCGCGCGCGGTCCAAGCTTGCGACACGATTTACACGATTATACCAATATACAACTTAACGTCTATGATCAGAAAAAAAAAATGTACAATTAACTCGAATCGAAGGTGTATCTTTCTACTTTTTTTTTTTTTTAAGTTTTGTGTTAAGTGTATCTCACTCTCTCGCTCTCTTTCTTCATAAAGTGTTTTTTTCTTTGTGTGTGCCCACATGTGTGTTTCATCGCATATATTAATTATACGCATGACTAGAAGCAATTGGAATACATTTTATTTTTCAGCTATTGAATTCGAGAAGATCGATAAAACAATCTTTTGCCGTTCATTCGTCTTTCGACGGTTTTCTTCGTATTTTCATGGTTGTATAAAGTCTTACGAGCAAACTATACGAATATAAATTGAGAACAAAACAGAAAAAAAAAAACATGGAACATCATAATCGTTCTTGCAGACTCTCGAGCCTGAGGACATTTCGGCTTTTTTTTTTCTTCCCCGTTAAAATAAAGTGAGAGGGCGATTGGACGCGCTCGTTTATTTCACTACGTTAAATGCCAGAATTACTATCGTTTATGTATGCTTCGATTTTTCGTCTCTCTCTCTTTCTCTTTTTTTTTTTTAGGATTATTTGACTCTGCTGAAACGTCGCGACAAAAAAGATGCTCCTTAAGTATCACAACTACGTAGCGAAATTCATAATTGTTCGTTGTCGGACTGTCGCGAGTGTGTTTTCGAATTTTTTCTTCGAAAAGTCACGAGACAGCGAGAAAATGAACAATATGTTTTTGTTTTTAATAACTATTTTACTTTTGCGGAAGTACTCGCGAGCTATAATATATGCAGGTTTTTTTTCTTCTTCTTCCTTCAGTTAAGTAAATCTTCTTTTTTTTTCTGTCCTCATGTTACACGAGCTAATATATATATATATATATAATATCAATAACTATTCGGACATCACCGTTTCTGACTTATTTTCTCTTCCACCCCCATCTTCTCCATTCTCATAAGATATGCACACTAATTGTATTTCTATAATAATGCGAATGTTGGATAAATGAAATGAAATAAAAATAAAAAAAAAACACGTCCAATACTGAACAATTGTATCGCAGCAAATTGTATAATTTGGTTTTTTTTCTCTTGATTCTTCGTCCTTGCGTGTAATATTCTTATACTCTTCTTCCTCTTGTTCGCTGTTTTTTTTCTTCTCTTTCTCTCTCTCTCTTTTTAAATCTCCTTTCTTCGTCGTTTTAACGTATTGCGTTGCAAAAGCACAAGCGATCACGTATATGCTCTCGATTTTACGTGCAACTGGCTCTTATTTTTCGATATGAGAACATCTGTTTTTTTTTTGTGGATGTATTTCGTTTTCCTTGCAGTAATCCGTGAATAAGGGCCAAAATTTTTAGGTAGTCGGTAGAAAAAACAAAAATTCGTCAACGTTACGATGATTTTTCAAGCATCGTGTACGCGGTTCACAGTGAGTGCCGGGATTTTTTTTTCTGTCGCACGGAATCCCATGGATATAATTTTATAATGCTGGAAATCTCAAAAAAGTCTCTTATTTTACAATCACCGAGAGATTCATTGGGGGGGCTACGCGAAAGGCTGTGTGCTCTCTTTTTCTGTTTTTTTTTTCTCTTTCGTTTTTTCTTCATTATGAGGCCCTATCGTTCCATTTCGAGTGTACTAACTAACTATCGTCGTAAAATAATTCGATTAAGTACGGAGAATTTTCAAATATATAATACATACGGGACGTTCCATGTCAAATCGGCCTTTCCACGATCCTTTGGTACACGATCGACAATTTTTTCCACATTCTTGTTACAACATCAAAAAGGCAAGCAGCGTTTTTTTTTATAGATTTTTATTTATTTTTCTCGCTAACCGCTATTTGGCAATGATTTTGGGGGAAAAAAAAGGAAAAAATTCGGAAAAAAATTCAGCATCGCTTCTAAGGTTGTAACAAAATTATGAAAAAAATTTGTCATCGTATCCCAGAGGATGAGGATCACAGCAAGGTCCATTTGACGCGGAATGGCCCATACATAAAAATACGTATTAGGGCAGTTAAAACGCGACTTTTTAAGAATATCGTTTTGTTCATGACGATTTTTGTAACTCGGAACGAAAGAACTAACTGCCGCGAAAGGAGCGAGCTGTGAAAAAATATTTACTACTGCCTCGTTGATGGTACGGAAAAAAGAAAAAAAACATCGCTAAATCACGATTTTACGATATTACGTCGTGTTTCAGGAAACACGTGCTCATCGAGTTGCTTCTTCATCAACAATGAGTTTCGTTAAACTCGCGCCATAACATTAAATACTACCGCAACGATCAAGATTTATTTTATTTTTTTCGCATCACGACGAATCATTTTAACTTACTGCTCGTGAGGTATCTTCGATGTTTCTGCGTAAAAAATACATACTACGAAACCCTTGAAATGTGAGAATAAATTTAGTAGTGTCCTCATCGATATTATTCGAACTTGAAAATAGTTTTTAACGATGAGGCAACGCTAAATTTCGTCTCACAGTTCACGGGGTTTCGGAGTAATTTTCTTAAATGTTAAAAACATCCGAAATATCTGATGAACGGGTTCGTACGATTTTTTAAAAATCGTATTCTCCGCGATATCGAAAAATTTCAATATTAGTATTATATAGTATCCCACGAGCCAAGCATTGGACAAAACTCATTCTTTCGTAACGAGAAACAAGCCATTCGATGAGCACTGAGATTTCGAAAAGTAGATCTTTGTAAGTCGCGATTTAACGACGATTTTTATCATCGACGAGGAAGCAGTCAATTTTTTTTCGCAGTTTGCTAAAAAAAATCGCGAAAATCGCTTTGATATCTCTTCGTGATATCAAATTTTTTTTTTTTTCCAAATTACAAGATGCAATCTCGATGAGCAGAACAATTTTAAAAAAAAGTCGGCTTATCGAACCACCTTAATATACATATACAGATGTATATGTAAATATAAGCAAGTTCGTGTCTAATCCTATCGGCAAATCGACGATAATATTTATAATATAAATATATATATATCCTATATATATATATATATATATATTTATATATAATCTGGAGAACGACGACGAATATTTAATCGAGAGCTACACGAAAGACGAGACTCTATACAAGTGAGGAACAATTGGGAGGGTTGTATATAAGTTTTGTGTTTGTTTCTTGTTTTTTTTTTATAAATTAATTCGAAAAAGAAAAAAAAAAACGAAAATCAAGAATTATGCCGATACGAAGAAATTCGTAGGATAATTTTCGTTAGATGCATATCAAACGTCGTCTCTCGTTCGTAGCTCGCTGTGCAATATAACTTTGAAAATATATTATATTTTCGGTTAAATAACTATCAAACGGGCGATTTAACTTTTCTTTCTTTGTTCTTAGCGCTTTTTTTCTTTTTCTCTCTTCAATACGCAGGTGCCTGAAACTCGTTCATACCTCGCTGCTGTTGTTGTTGCTGAGCGAACGGCGGTTCTTGATAAGCCGCGTCTGTCGCGTCGGGATAACTCGTGTATCCCGCACCGCCGGCCGGATCAGCCTCGTAGCTCGGTGCAAATGCCGCGTCTGTGCCTTGCTTAAATCTTTGGAACGCGAACCAAGCGGATCCCGCCTGAAATAAAAAAAAATATATATATACACATACATATACATAATGTATATTTTTTTAATTTATTCCATGGAATTTATGAAATTATGAGGAAAATTCGTAGATTTGTTTCACATTGCGCTGGGGGGGGGGGGGGGGGGGTTGAAATTATTTTTTTGCATTTTTTTAATTTTTTTTTCTGAATGAACAATATGTCGAGAATATTGTGTATAAATTTTAAGTCATACGGAGTAAAACTAACGGAGTTACAGCGTTTCAAACGACCGGCCGTGATACCTGATTTTCACGTATAAAAAACTTTAAATCGATTTTCCCGAAAACGTCATTTTTGAAGTTTGTGAACATTAGAACTCAAAATCTACTGAACCGATCCTTTTGAAAATTTAAACATTACTTCTTCACATAAATCAACAGGTAATCAGGAGGAGTTTTTTTTTTTTTCAATTTTTTAATAACAAATTAAGCGCGATTTTTTTAGCTAAAATTGCGTTTTTCACTTCCAAGTGCTGCAAAAAATAGAAAAAAAAAAAAAAAAAAAAAAAAACTCTTCCTGATTACCTCGAGAAATACATCACCTTTAAAATGCATATCAATTTTTTTGTTTTGGATGATTCGGTAACGAGTCATAATGTTCACCGCAAAACCACTTTTTTTCAAGGCGCCTCTGGCGATTCAACGTCACCGGCTTATTTATCAATATTTTTTATTGAAAATTTTTTCTGAGATACTTCAATAGTTGTACAATAATATGTAATTCTATTTAATAAAATTATATTACTCATGTCGCCGCAAAAAAATTATAAAAATATGCTTTTTTTTCGCCTTTAAAACCCTACCCCCGCGCCGTTAAGCTCACCCAGGTGAAGATTGAGAAGCACGAAAATGCTATTGCCGCTTGAACGTTGTTAACGCCGTAGCCGTCCTTTGGCTCTTCCGAGTTGTTCCATGCGTTGGTCAAGTAGCAAAATCCTACAAAATAAAGGAATGCCCAGAAGCCGGAGAAACTGCGAAAGATAATTAATGAATTAATTGATTTTCTATAAAAATTCACATATGTCACAGTTTTCATATGTATTCGGGTCTCCGCTCGACGATAATCAGACAATAATGGTTTATTCAATGTTCCTAGTGTCACGCCCCTATTTCTCGCTGTCTCAGAAAGTGTTACGCGGCCAGAAATATATCTCACCCAAGATCCAGAAGTACATAGTGCTTTCTGGTTTTTACGGATGACATTTGCTCGAAGAGATATTCCCCAACGAGAAATCCTATGGACGCTAGGAACGCCAAAACTCCGATACCCACACCGTAATTACACGCGTTGGTGTCGTTGTTGTAGAGACACTGTTCCTTGCCGTTTGCATCCTTCAAATATCCTTTGCTGCTTATACAGCCAAAGACAATTATGGCAAAGAGCTAAACAGAAAAGAAAAAAAAAACGAACTAACGAGACTTCGCTAACGAGACAAATAGGGAATAAAAGAAGAAAAAAGGGCTGAATATTTTGGCGCATCAAAAAAAAACACGGTGTAACAAAACTATAGTTACTTCTTGGACGCAAGGTTCGTGAAAGAAATCGGAAGGATACATTTTTATGAATAAATTAGAATCGATCGGAATTCATTTTTATTACCTGAGTATGTCGAACAACGGAATATTACGAAAGGATCTTGGGTTTAGTAGCAAGAGCCGTGGGAGAACTAGACTCAAAACACTTGGACGACGAGACGGACTACAAAAAATTGTCAGCGGACTCTGTGCCTACATTTTTTAAAGTGAAAATCCCCACGAAAATCCAACGTGCAAACAGTATTTTTACTCGACGGGAACATTGAGTGGCGAGAAAACAAGAAAAAGAAAAAAAAAACATTGAAACGTACATCAAATTGATTTTTTTTTATGCAAGTCAAAAACTCAAAATAATGATTTTTATGGTCCGAAAGTCACAAGAACATCAGAATATGGAAAAAATAAAATAAATCCCTGACGAATGAAAGAAGTAAAAGAAGAACGTAATTGAAAAAACATTTTTCACTCAAGTTCATCCGAAGGATGTTAATTTTATGTTGACAAAAGGTACGGAGGTACAACTGTGAAATAAAAAGAATACTGTAAAATAATCAATAAGGCCGAAGGCTAGTTAAAATTTTCTCAAAGCTCGCTCGATTAATCGGAATTCATTTTTATTACCTGAGTATGTCGAACAACGGAATATTACGAAAGGATCTTTGGTTTAGTAGCAAGAGCCGCGGGAGAACTGGACTCAAAACACTTGGACGACGAGACGGACTGGAAAAAATTGTCAGCGGACTCTGTGCCTACATTTTTTAAAGTAAAAATCCCCACGAAAATTCAACGTGCAAACAGTATTTTTACTCGACAGGAACATTGAGTGGCGAGAAAACAAGAAAAAGAAAAAAACCCATTGAAACGTACATCAAATTGATTTTTTTGTGTGCAAGTCAAAAATACAAAATAATGATTTTTATGGTCCGAAAGTTACAAGAACATCAGAATATGGAAAAAAATAAAAATAAATGTCTGACGAATGAAAGAAGTGAAAGAAGAACATCCAACGGATGTTAATTTTATGTTGACAAAAAGGTACGGAGGAACAACTGTGAAATAAAAAGAATATTGTAAAATAATCAATGGGGCCGAAGTCTAGTTAAAATTTGCTCAAAGCTCGCTCGAGGATTTTTTTTTAATAGAAAAAGCATAAAAAATTGCAATAGATGAGGGAAGAAAGGGAGATATTTTCGATGATTTTTCCCGTAGAACATGAAAGATGTCTCGTGGAATAAAAATGTTTTTTATGGGAGGTATCGCTTTAATTCGTCGAAAAATCAATAGAACAACCCCATCGCTTCGGGGTGAAGAGGAGGCTGGGAGAGAGGTGAGAGGGTGTCCGAGTGTCCTCTCTCGGCCGCCCACGAAAGGATGGCGAGGCCGGGGGGGAGGGTGGGTGGGATGAACGTCGTCCCCTCTCAAATCAATGTGCCGCCATTTAAAACAAACTTTTTTCCACGAAAGTACGATACATTGCGTTTTGTAAAAAAAAAAAAACACATATAAACACTATTATTCATTGGCAAGATAAGGTATTTTCGAAAAATCTTTCTTTCAGTTCGATGAGAGACTCACCAAACATACAGCTTTGAGAATAACCTGAGGCCTTTGTACGAATGTAATCGGGTCAAACGGGGCTCCTGCCTTTCCACCACCGTAAGCTCCACCACCGTCCATCTTAGGGCGACTGAACGCGAGACTGAAAATTCAAAGCTCTCGAGAGGAGATTGCCGCGAGAGCGCAAGCGCGACGCATTCTCTCCGACTCTCTCCTCGCTGTTTATAATATACCTCTCGCGCTGTCTCTCTCTTTCTCTCTGGGCTCTTTTGTGCGCGCGAGGAAATAATAACGAGTACAATTGTAGGTCAGATTTGTTCAAGAATCTCGTCAGGGGTTACAGATCAATTCTTTTCTCTTTATAATTCAATCTGCGCGTTAACCTCGCGTAAATTTCCGATTAATCAATTCAATTCTGACTTTGTGTACCCATTGACAGAATTTTCACGCGTCATCCGTTACGCAAATGTGGGTGTGTGTGAGTGTGGGAAGCCTCTCTTTCTCTCTTTTAGGGGGCTACTGCGCACTTACGGCTCAAAATGGTATTATACTGTAGATGGGAAAATGCGAAATACTTGCGATAATATCGATCTCACGAGAGAACGCATAGATTTCGGTGGATAAAAGGAATCTTTTTATTTATCGCGATAAGGTTTGCCCGCAGTAATTATTGCTGAATAAGCCATTTTTTTTCTTAAATTGTTAAGTACAGAAAGTGCGAGGGGCCGGAGACTCAATTTTTGTTTGTATGTTGAAGATGATATTTTTGAATATGGTGGCTGAATTCGCGGCGCATGGAGCATGGAGCCTAGAGTAAAGGAGTCCGATCTTCGTAGATCTGAAGCGGCATCAAAAATTCAGCAAAAAAGGTGTCGCTGCGGTCGCCAAGTATGACGACGTGAAGCGAGCAAGAAATAAACTGTACGTGGAACCTTGCCGAAACTAGGCACCTACGGTCAATATACACACATGACTCTTCCGTGTAATTGAGTGTAATCACTCGTCATCGTTGATATAACAGTTTTGGGAAACTTTTAATTACTGCCAATCTGTAAAAGTAAGAACATAGAATAGCATTATATCGACTTTATAATATACCAACAAAAAGAAATGAAATAGTTTCGTAAAGGTTAGAAAAAAAACCAATGTTATTTATATTTGACGAAATTTAAAGTACAATAGGTGAGGAGATTGTGCACTGATTATTCCAGGATCAATAAACAACCATAAAGACATCCCAGTTAAAAAATACAGACGATGAGGGTGTAATAAATAATGAGGTAAACATCGGGTTTAGGCTAGCTCCCTCCGATTCCTTTCGTAATAGGCTCATCCGACGCGCTTTCGCACGCGAAACAACTTTTTCCTCTGACAAAATTGGGGGACGTTATTTATTAAAAAGTTATTAAGAAATAAAGTTAATAATTCATATAGCTATTTTCCTTATACCAGCCAATCCCAACCATCTTGTCCTTCACATGTGTTGTTAAGAATACTCCCTGAGTAACACACAAAAAGTTTTATCTGTCGCTCATTGTTTGTTAAAAAGTTATTAACAAAAGAAGTTTCATAAATCAAACATGAAATACTTATACCAGTGTATGGCGAACAGTACACGTATGAGCGGGTACGCTGCACATCCCGTGCACCCCCCACACACCGGCACAAAAACAACCCAAAAACAATCCAAACAACCCGTAAGTATAGTAAATAGCACATATATCCCTTGCTTATACGTATGCTGCGCATCATACACCAGTATAAGTATTTCATTTTTGATTTATGAAACTTCTTTCGTTAATAACTTTTTAACAAACAATGGGCGACGGATAAAACTTTTTGTATGTTACTCAGGGGGTATTCTTAACAATACATGTGAAGTACAAGATGATTGGGACTGGCTGGTATAAGGAAAATAGCTATATGAATTATTAACTTTATTTGTTGATAACTTTTTAATAAATAACGTCCCCCAATTTTGTCAGAGGAAAAAGTTGTTTCGCGCGCGAAAGCGCGTCGGATGAGCCTATTACGAAAGGTATCGGAGGGCGGTCCCCTAAACCCGATGTTTACCTCATTATTTATTACACCCTCATCGTCTGTATTTTTTAACTGGGATGTCTTTATAGTTATTTATTGATCCCGGAATAATCAATGCACAATCTTCTCACCTATTGTACTTTAAATTTCGTTAAATATAAATCACATTGGTTTTTTTTTTCTAACCTTTACGAAACTATGTCATTTCTTTTTGTTAGTATATTATAAAGTCGATATAATGCTATTCTATGTTCTTACTTTTACAGATTGGCAGTAATTAAAAGTTATGTGTATATTGACCGTAGGTGCCTAGCTTCAGCAAGGTTCCACGTACAGTTTATTTCTTGCTCACTTCACATCGTCATACTTGGCGACCGCAGTGACACCTTTTTTGCTGAATTTTTGAGGTCGCTTTTTTCGGCCGTTCCCATTAGAGATCGGACTCCTTTACTCTAGGCCACTCTAGGCTCCATGTCGCGGCGTTAGGCTATAATTAACGTGGAACTTGTCGGTGGCGTCGCGAGGCGGCGACATTTGTAAGTATATTTGAAATTTTCTTTTTTTAAAAATAATTACCTGAAACGCACCTGCTTTTGTTCGAGTTGCCACCTGTTTGTTTGAAAATGGCGACCGAGAAAGATCTGATCAATGGTAAAGCTTTTCCGTACAATTTTATTTGTAATAACATTTATTACTGATCTGACGTGGAAATTTATTGATTGATGTTGAATGTCTTTGTTTCTTTTCCGTTTTTTTGGTAAAATTCTTCTAGCTGTCAGAGATTCTCTCGAGGCCGACGGTCAGCTTGGACGTTTGAAGGCCGAGATGCGTACCGAGGTAATGAGACTGTTGGATGGCTCGAGTAAATCTAGCAGAATTACAAAAATTGAGAGCCCGCGAAATGTTACGGTTATGAACGAGCTTGTGAGAGAATATTTGGACTGGATAGGCTACAAGTACACCTCGTCCGTTCTCGTAGCAGGTATTTTTATCGATACATCGTCCCGGAGGTATATGCAAAATCAAATTCGAATTTATAGTTCTCGCGAAATTGAGGCTCGTTGTACGACGATTGGATTTAGTTTAACTCGTAGAAAACCGACCGATCGAATATTCGTTTCTCGCGTTTCACAGAATGCAAACTCGCGAAGCAGCCATTGGACAGATCTTTCTTGCTTCAAGATTTGGGCGTAAGAGACACCGAGACAACGAGGAACATACCGCTTCTCTACAGTCTCGTGGAAACGACAAAGAGCCTGAACGCGTCAGCGGAAAAATTTACCTAGAAGGAGAGAAGAAGAGAAAGAATCAATGTTATTTTTATTTTAATACACCAAAGACCGCAACGCAGGCTTGTTTTTTTTTTTAGAAGAATTCTCTTATCTTTTTGCTTTTATTTTATTATTTAAAGACTACTTTTACATATCGACATTACAAAGTATAATATAGCTTTAGTATTTAATTCATCAGTGGTTGATCATTTTTATTTTCCTTTCCTCTCTCTCGTATCTTTTCCCTCTTGCTCATTATCTTGTTAAATTCAAAAGAAAACAAAAATCTCGGTCCAGTTTCATATAGTCAAAGATTATTATCTTCGGTGGTAATAATTGGCTGTACAGTGTTAATGTACATCAGACGCGCAAACGCGCGCGCACACCACGCGCGTGAAAATTGGCTCTCCTCGTGTATTGAATCGCTACTAGTTTTATCGTGCAAAAAAATCGAGAAGAAGAAAAGTCAAGTCTCGCCAGAAACGTAACTCACTACACGACGTATCCCGCACTACTTTTTTTTTTCTTTGCCTGTTCTCTCTCCTTCTTCTTCATCGTCGAACACGACAGTGGGAGGGGCAATACTGAAGATAATGAGATAATAAATAATGCTCGTTATAACGTGAGTTTTCGAAGGTATCTGGAAATATCGGTTATCTACCTTTTCTATCGTAGTAATGTTTTTCTGTTTTATTTTTTATTCCTTTTCAACAGCACTCATCACTCAAGTGCTCAATCCTTTTTTTTCTTCATTTTTTTTTCTTTTCTCAAAGCGCGAAACGTTTAACAATCAAACTCATTACGTCCATCGTTCGCTTTTTCTCCCCGTCCCTCCTCCGACCCGCCGCGCGCGCGCCTCTCTCGATCGCCCGTCCGCCCGATCTAACGTCGTCATTTGTGTTTAGCTTTTTTCTTCTTTTTCGCCTGTTTACTCTTGTTCTTCGATTTTTTCGATTTCTTCTTGTGCCTCTCGTCGGAACTCGAGTTCGACGAGTCCGTATAACTGTCGGAATCCGTGCTACTGTCCTTCTTCGATTTTCTCTTTTTGTGCTTTTTGTGTTTTTTCTTGCGCTTTCTGTGCGAATCCTCGGAACTATCGGTGTCGCTCGACGAGGTATCGGTGTCGCTCGTCGAATAATCCTCGGAGCTCGTTGATTTAACGCGTTTCTTCATTATTTTCGTTTCGACAATTTTTTCGACACCACCGCCGCCGCCACTACCGCCAACACCAACGCCGCCGCCGGTCTCGCAACTGGTCACATCTAATTTTGCCTTTTTCGCCGGCACAACAATTTTTCCATCGGTCTCAGCCTCGGAATCCGTGTCGGAGGCTGAATAATCAGGCTCAAAATTGGCCTCGTCGAGCACGCTACGTTTCCGATCGGAAACTAAACGTGGATTTTTCCGTTGTTTCTTGATGGAAATATTATCGTTACGGGGATCCTGTGTCTCTTGTAAGCTCTTCTTCATGTCGGCAATGACAAACTTATCGCGACTCGCGACAACGCCCGTTTGCATCGTCACCGACGCGGCTACCGACGTTTCTTTGTGCTTCTGTTTCTTCTCGAGAGCCTTCTCCTTGTCCCTCTTGTGTTTCTTCTCTTTGCGTCTCTTACGATCCTTCGATTTACTTCTGCTTCTGTGCTCTTTCTTTCTCTTCTTCTCGTCCTTGGTTTTACGCTCTTTCTTCTTGTCGTTATCGTCATCGGCGACAATGCCGCTGGTCGTCGTTGTTGGCGCGTTATCCTTGCGTTTTAGCGAAAAATTCTTCGAAATGTCATCCCTTCGGCCTGTTTGCAAGGCGGTAGGCGGCGTACGAGCGCGACGATCATTACGATCACGATCTTTTTCGCCTCTCTCTCTCTCCGTTCTTTCGCTTCTCGACTCGTTTCTGCTACTACGAAATTCCAATCTACCGTCGATTCTCGTGTTTTCTCGACCGTCGTTTCTCGACTCGTGCCTCTCGCCGCCGCCACTCTTCGTATCCGTTCTCTCTCGCGGTCTCTCGTTTCTATCGCGATCGCGCTTACGATCGTCCAAAAAGACTTTACGCTCGTTATTACTGACGACAACAGGCGCGCCGGTTTGTTCAGCGCGACGATCCGACGACGTTCTACGATCTCTCGACGTTCTCGGCGATCTTGATCTCTGCCTCGTCAATTCATTCTTCACCCCGTCGCGACGTTCGTTAAACGTTTTCGATAAATTCGATTTTTTCTCTTTATCATCGTCGATCTTATCACCGAGTCTCTCCTTCGCCGATAATCTCGTTGGCGAGTGTGTCTCCGGCACCGGTTTAAATTTCGTTCTGTCGAGTTTCGATTTTTTCGCCATTTCCGTTATCTCAACGTTTCTCTCGTTTTTACCAACGTTTATCGTCACGTTAACGCTTTTTCGCGTTTCGCGGCTCGCCGGCTCGGTTTCAATGATTTTCGGCTCGGGATTCTGATACAATATCTTACGGCTCTCGCTTATTTTCTTTATCTCAATCGGTCTAATCGCGTTTATGGCCTTTTGAAATATCGCATTTTCCGCGCGTTTCAGCACCTCCGACGTCACGACTTTCGTCGATTTCGATTCGTCGGCACTGCCAGCCGCGGGTTCCTCGGTCAACGGCGACTCGACAATTGCGTCGAATTTCTCTTGCGTCTCGTCGCGCTCCCATTTCGATAATTCCGGTAGTTGCGCGAGAAATTCATCTTTTTTCGGTGATTTACCGGACGTTTCCGGTTCTTTATCCTTGATCGATTGACAATCGGTCGATAACGCTGGCAACGCCGTTGAATTAATTATTTCCGTTTCGCTGGACGAATTAATCGTCTCCACGTTACTTATCTCCTCCTCGTCGATCATGCTCGTCGAATATTTTTCATCGACGACCGCCACTTTGAGCTCGGTATCGTCGAGACCGTCGTACAAACTTTCGAGCGGCTCGGCGTCCTCTTTGATCTCGGGTATCGGTTTGAAGTTGGGATTCGGCGGATTTGTACCGAATTCCGTGGTATCGTGAGGTATTAACTTTTGTTCGACAAGTGTCTCGGGCGGTTCGGGATTGATCGCCAATGATTTGTCGTCGAATTTTTCCTCAGCGATAATTTTCATTATATCGGTGGATTGTTCGGCGATAATTGTCTCGGATTTCATAATTTCCTCGGCTCTGATCGACGAATCGTCGTTTAACGATGATTTCGATTCGTTGATAGTATCGGGCGACTCTGTGCTCGTTATTTTTTGCGAATCATCCTTCATCAATTCCTTCTGCGTCGAGCGTTTTTCCTTCTTCTTTTTCTTCTTCTTCTCCTTATCATCGCCGTCCTTCTTCTTCTTCTTTTCCTTTATTTTCTTCTCCTTCTTCTTCTCCTCGGCTCTCTCCTCGTGATCCTTGTCCTTTCGTTTTGTACGCTCGGGCGACGCGTCCTTCGTCTCGTTACCGCGCTTCGGTGGATGCGGGCTCGAGCTCTTTTTCACTTTCTTACGATCGACCGAGTGCCTCTCGTAACGCTCGTGACGTTCGCGCTCTTTTTCCATCTCGTAATCGCGCTCTTTGCGATCTCTCTCGCGGCCTCGTGATTTTTCGTCGATGCGATGCCTCTCACGATCGTCCCTGTAACTTTTCGTTATGAACGGGAAAAAATTTGTCGAACATTAGATACGGTAATACGCGGAGGAATGGAGAAAATAGAAAAAAAAAAGGGGGGAAAAAAATTCAAATTATCATTCTTTATGATTACCGATCTTTTTCATAATCCCTCTTATCCATTGGTCTCTCCTCGTCGCGACGATCTCTCACGTGTCTCTCGTCACGTTCTTTCTCCTTGTCGCGCCTCTCCCGTTCCTCCTTCTCCCGCATTCTATCCTGATGCTCGCGACCCGATATTGGCCTCTCTCGCGGATCCTCCCTCTCACGATCACGTTCCCTATCTCGATCACGATCGCGATCGATTATCCTTCGGTCGCCACGATCATCACGTTCTCGTCCACGATCCAGACGATCGTCTCGTTCGCGATTTCTAAAAAAAAAATACGATAATAGACATTTTTTTAATTGTCCAACGGGTAAGAATTAAATAGATTATCCGCATCGATCGTTCTGAGAATAGAAGATAAAAAAAAAAAAAGCAGTCTTATTCGCGCGATGGTACCTATCGTCCCGTAGTACAACGCGTTCGCGTTCCTCGACTTCCTGTTCCTTGACCCTCTCGCGTGCCTCGTGCTCTTTCGATATACGAGCTTTCTCACGATCGTCGCGCGGAAATTTCTCCGTATGATCGACACCCGGTGGCGGTAAATCGTAATATCCCTCGGTGCCGGGCGGCGCAACATCGTCGAAGGGACGTTTATAAGGCGTGTCGCGCAATGGACTAGCAACACCACCGAATCTTTGTGAACCGGGACCGGAATACCTGACGACAAAAAAAAAATATTTCCAAGATTAATCGATACTTAATTTTTCCTTATGCTATTTTGTTTTTTTTTTTTTTTTCCGTTTAAATTATTATTTGTTGTTTCTTTACGAACGAACTCTCCGTTGTCGTCGCCGATGGCATTCGAACAAGAAAATTAAATGGGAAAAAAACGTCACTCTTTTCACATTTTTACTCACTGTCGTGCGAGAGACGATCTTAAAATACATTTCTCTCTCGTAGTAATCGTATAGTTCTTTTACCTCCTTGTTTTTTTTTTTTTTTTGGGGGTGAGTGGTGTAATCGTGGATGTGGGGTTGTTTGGGAGGGAAGTAGACTCATTGAACGGATTAATCACAAAAATTACCTAAAAGAATCAAAGTTTAGCGGTGCACGTATGACGAGAACGGAAATTCAGCAGACACAGAATCTTTTTTTGATTTCTTATTTTTTTTTTTTAATACAAGTTTCCGTTTCATCGAAAATTTTTTATTTTTCTCTAGTTCGATGCGTTTGCTGAAAAATTCCGATATCGCGGTAATACGATTGAGAGTCCGGGGTCGAGCTGTAAAAAAAAAAAGAGCCAAATGATGAATTATTTGGACGACGAGTCGTAATACGATGTCGAATAGCCGATGAGACTGAAATTTTTGAAAAATAAAAATTACACATTATAAAAAATGTTATATATATATTTGTAAATCAACATTCGTAATTTCTGACGTCCTCTCGTCAATAGGCGCGGCATTATTATAATTTTTTTTCTCTTCCATTTTTGTCTCCGGGTAAGAAACGAAAAAAAGAAAGGGGCGAGGGGGAAGAAAAAAAAATTTTAAGCAGCAAATTTTTGTTGATTTTTTTTTTTTTTTTTCTTTCATGAACGTCATTGAATAATTAAAAATATTGATTTGGTCCTGAATTCACCTGAATCAGAAACCGAGTTGATGCGTGTCGCGCGGTTCAGTTCGGCAGAGACAATGCGATTCCCAATTGCTTCGAAAGTCCCGCAGCCTCGTTGTAAACTCGTTTCTTTCTCAGCGAGTCCTCCGTTCCTCTTCGATTCACCATGTGAATTATCGTGTTTCTCTCTTTCTCGCTCTCTCTCTCTCTCTTTTTATTCTCTCCTGGCCACTCTTTATTATACACTCTTCACAGTTTTATCATTACAATGTGAATTTCTTTTTTTTTACGCAGTCATAAAACGCAGAACAAGCGCAAATTTCATCACAGTTCCGATAGTGAACAAACAAAAAAAGGAGAGTATCGGCTAATTATCTGTGTTTGTTTTTTTTTTTTGGCAAGTTATAAAATTTGTATTACGGGTGTATAATAAATGAACGATTTGTTATTAGAGGGGGAAACGTAAATAAAAAAAAATAAAAAAATTTCAAAGGTGCGGCGCGATATTGGCGCGAAATTTGATTTGGTTTCGTTTTTTTTCTCAACTTTGATCGATGTTCCAACGACTTAATTGTTTTAAGGAGGTTCGCTCAATTATCGATCAATCAAGAATATTCAAGAAAATAATTAACATCGTTTTTTTTTTAAGATCCATCGGTAATGCATGTTTTTCGACCTTTTTTTTTTGTTAAAAAAAAAACCCTTCATTAACGAAAGAAAAAAATCCGTGAACCCTTCTGTGGCGATGAAAAGAAAAATGACGCTTTTTACGGAGGTTGGAGGCGCTTCACGCCGATCAAACGACTACAAAATTGTTATCTTCGTTAATGAAATGCATGATTTTTTTTCAAGAGATTTTAATCGTATCGCAAAGTACTGAAAGTCTCCTCGAACAAAATTCTTCGTTCGTATTGCTTAAAGAGTTTTTATATTCAATTAAATACAAACATCTAATATAACGATATTCCGTTTAAAAAAAAAAAAAAACAAAAAAAACAATCTTGACGATTAAGACGTGAGACGATTGAGAAGATTTTTTAGGATGTATATGGCCCGAAAAACCGAAATCGACGAGGATTATGGATTAAGTTAATAGATTTCGACGACACTGTAGGTTCGATTCGAGTACATACTAGAAAAATCATTTGTACAAGTTTTTGAAACAAAAAAAAAAAAAAAACTTAGTTTATAACATACGAAGGAAAACAAAAAAAAAAAAATCTGATACTATATCTTGAATTTGCCTTATTGACCGAACCTCCTCAAGTTTCTATGTATCATTTGCTGTTGTTGTTGTTGTTGTTCTTCTTCTTCCTCGAATTTTCTCTCTATTCTTTTCCGCGATCGTATCGGCCGATCATGATCATACAAGCGTCGTCATTCGATAGCCGATCTTACAACAATATATTCGATCAACTCTCTCGCAGAAAGACACATTTATTCCCGGCCTAATAATATCGAGAGCACGCTATTATTATTATTATTTTCTTTCTTCAATCAAGAACTTAAAATTATTTACATAAATCGCAAACCCTCATCTTCGAATATACAAAAAATTGTTAACGCACTGTTATCAAAAACGATGTATACACTATGCGTAAGTTGAGGTCGGCGTTAATTTCGTAATGCGCGCCTTGTTAAACGCTCTCGGGCAGTCTTTGAGGGCCGTCGAAAATAAATGAAATAAGCCCCAAAAAATGATGAATCTGGTTGGCTCGTTCATTATAATTTTTAACATACGCAACTACGCTTCTAATATCACAGATTTGTTGTGTATGTATGTATATATATATATATATATATATATATATATATATATACGTATAATAAATATTTTCTTTTTTAAATCACGTCTCGTTCCTCGAACGAAAATTTTGTCTTACCCCATAACGAGGTGAAAACCGCAAAAAGACGGTTTTGTTTTTTCTCTACGAAGGAGCTGATTGTCATATATGTAGGGGTAACGTGCTCCCTTCTCTATCACTTTGACTTTCACTCGCACTCTCTCTCTCTCTCTCTCTGCCGTCACTTATAATCGATCTCCCTATTATCATACGCCAAATAGCAAGAAAAAACAAAAAGTGTAAAAGGTTCGAAATATGGAAAAATTTCGTTAAAATTGAAATTTCCGAGATATTGACTATTAATAATTTTTAACGTTTCGTTAGAAAACTCGTGACCTTTGACACGTTTTGCTCGCCAAAGTAGCGTCGGATAGTGGTAATTATAAAAATGTTCAATAAATAAAAAAAATAATAACACTCATACTAATAATAATAATAATAATAATGAAAGCTACACGAGGAATAACGAAACGACGATACCTGTGTGCTCTCTTTCGGGATCGAAAAATAAAATTTGTACGTGAGTACAGACGAAAACAGATAAAATATTGTGGCTATATCGCAATACCGCTCTCCCGGAACGTGGCATTCTTGTACCATCCGGCCTTTCACGTTTTTTATAGGGAAACGGAACGAATTGGCAATTTTTTTTTTTTGTTCGTTACAATTTATCGACCGGGACAGCGGTAAAAGGTTTTACGATGACAAACAGCCGGATTTTTCAACGTGTATACACGAATCAAAGTACTTATGTGGCGAAAATACCTGTTGTAGGAATCATAATAGTCTTTCCTGTCCGGTTGCGGTGGTCCCAGTGACATTAACGGCGGTGGATGCGAGCCTCCGCCGACGGGCGTGAGATGCGGCAACAACGGCGGTATATTGTGCTGCGACGAATGATTACGTGGCGGATAACGCGGACCGCTCGGACGTTCTCTCGATTGTGGCGGTGGCAAGTCTCTTTCACGCTCGCGAAAACCATAATCGTGAGCCGGCGAATCGTTGTAATAACTGTTGTAATTGCCACTTGGTGGATCTCTCGGCTCGCGCGATCGTGGTCTATCACGCTCGCGCTCGCGATGAAATCTGCAAGGATAGACACACGGTACGTTGCGATCAAATCATGAAGAATGGCGCGAAGGATTTTGTACCATTCGTCTATGTGTACACGTTGTCGCCGTTCCAAAGTATCAGAATTATTTCAGAATTTTCGATGCATCAGTTCCAAAATTAAGGGGCAGGCGCATAGTCAAAATGAAATGAACAATTTGATTTTGAGCTTAAGGATCTTGAATGAGAATGATCCTCTCCCTCTTCTTACCTCGGTGGAGATCTGATTGGAGTTCTGTAACGAGGTGGCAGATCGCGTTCTCTGTCACGATCTCTCTCCCTGTCGCGTTCTCTGTCACGCTCGCGATCTCTTTCTCTGTCGCGCGAGATAGAACCACGTGGCGATTGACTCCGAGAATATGATCTGGATCTAAAGGAACAACGATTTTTTGTCATTACGTTCAATTAATGCATTTTAAAATTGAATTCGCCGATAATCGATTGTGAGGTGCAGATTTTTTGAAATTTCGAATTGTTTAGAAAAATGTCGAATGGCTCTATGTTCCGAATTTTTTTGCTGTCCAAGTAAGCCCGAGAAACCAAAAGATAGTGTGTTGAAGAATTTATGAAGGAAAAAAATCCATTTACCATTATTATTAATATTCTTTTTCAATTACCTGCTCATCGAGAAGCTACCACTTCGTGATCTTCGTTTTGGCGTACGGCTTCGTTGTCTGAGCGGCATTGGCGATCTCGAGGAACGTCTTTTAGGTGGTGGACTGCGCGATCTACTGATTCTCGGTGGTAACGGCGATCTACGTCCGAATGAACGTGAACGCGATCTCGTATAACTTCTCGATCTCGAGCGTGTGCGACTGCGTCTTCTGTGCTTGCCCAAACGACGATCACGCTCGTCCTTTTCGCGCAACATACGCTCGAAGGCTTCCAGAGGATCAACGATAACACTGACAACGAAAACAAAATGCAAACATGTCAGTATAATTCTATCGAAGATCGTTAATTTGTAAATTATAACGAAAGTCAGGAGTTTCGAGTCACCGTGACGATATTTCAATCCGATAAGTTTGTCACGCGAGTACGGTCAAACGGCTTAACCGATGCTCGTAAAACTTTTCAGTCTCACATTTTAATACCGACCTTTTAAAGATCCATACGAATGAAAATTAGATTGTCGAAAAATTGAAATTGGCAGTAGCAATGTTAGTCTTTCGAAAAAAAAAAAAAAAAAAAAAGCAACAAAAGATTATCAATTTTTTTTAGTGAATATTTGTATTTTGCGGATTCTTTTTTTTTTTCGAGAATACTAATTTTGAGCTTGAAGAACATTTTATTCGATCCATGGGTCAATATGGCGAATAAAACCGAAAAAAATTTATTTGACTTAAACGAAAATTCGTATTCGAGGGAGAAATCGTGGAAATTTGGAGAAAAAAGAAAAAAAAGTTTATCACGAATGAAGAAAACACGTACCCAGGAGGATTGCCATTGTGCATAGCTCTTCCCATTCCCGGTGGTGGTTGCTGAACTCCTCTGTAGCCCACTGTAACCCGAGGAAAAAAAAACAAAAAAAACAACACGAGTTACAAAATCTCGATAAACATAGAAATTCCGAAATAATAGAGGAAATACGGGAACTCACTGTGATGCATCCCTCGCATTGGCCTCGGTGGTCCATTGTAATTTCGAGATATCTGAGCTCCTCTGTAACCCGTTTGTTGATAAGGCGGTCTGTCGTATCTCGGTGGTCCGTAATGAGGACCAGACTGATGCTGAGGATACATCGGTATTCTGTGTGCCATAAATGGATCGGGCAACAGCGCATTGTGCGGCGTTATGTTTGGCGGTGGTTGATTATAATTTGGCTGCTGAGTCTGTTGCTGGGACGGCACCGAGAGACGTTCCTCACCCGGTGGGTATGGCAAAAGTGGGGGTTGCTGACTCGGCACCGACGGTGGACCGTGTAAGTGAGGCTCATCGATCTTATCACGATTTACAGAGGCATAATAATTTCAATTAAATTCAATAGGCGTTGAATTGTTTTTTTTTTTTAATTTAACCCTACTGATCTAAATATGTAAATGTACTTTTTATATTTATTCATGTATTCAAATTTTTCAGTAAGATCCTATTTTACATAGATATACGTTTGAAATTTGAACTCACCGTTGGCGTGCCAGGTCGTTCTTCCGTTGATCTTCTAACATCTCTCTGATCCGCATGATAATGCATCTGTTGATAACGAACATTATCCTGATAACTCTTTGTCGGCGGATGATTCATGTGATGAGGAGACGGAGCACCGTGACACTGATAGTCTCCACGCTGGGAATGCCTCGGCGACAGCGATCTTCTGCGATTTACTGTACGCAAGTTTTCAAACCTGCGCCCATGATCTTCCCTTCTGAAGATAAAAGAAAAAAAAAAAATGATAAATATTATTGATTAATATCGAGGAAAGACTATAGTTTCTGGGATAGTAAAAATGTCACAATCGTCTGCGCCTGATACAACAAAACAAATGTGCGATATATTCATCACTTATTTGACGTTAGTCTTATATATATATATATAGGTATATAAAAAAAAATGCATACCTTTCGCGATGATTGTCCTTGCTGAAACTTCGTCTGCGCTCTCGCAGTCTCTGTTCGTCCGAATAATCATCATCGTGTTCCTTCTTCTCGGCCAATTTGTTATCCCCTCGTTCCGAATCTCTCTCCGGCGAGTTCTGTCCCAAAGACGGTATGGGCAAAAGTGGCTCGGTGCCGGGCGGCAGTGGAACTTCTGTCTCCTCGTCGGTTGTCAATTTTGTCACGGTATCGAGTCGTATATCCGCGTCTGTGGGAGACTCGATCGGCGCTAAGAATAAAAATATAAAAGAAGTAAATTATGAGTGAAAAAAAAAAAAAAAAAAAAAAAAATGCCCGGATTAAGGAAATTGCGTTTTGCGCTGAATTTCACGTCATCGCGTTTCTCACTTGAAACTCTGCGTCTTTATCATTCGTCAATATTGCCTTTTCACCGCACTATTCCACATTTCCCGAATATCTTTATGCTTTTTGAACGCACTAGGTTATGTACTGAAGGGGGCCGACAAAAAAAAAAATATCTATATATGTATACACTATATTATATATATATATGTCGATAATTGCCGAAGAATTTGAGATGGCGCCACGAGTCAGCCTTAAGTTTTCAAAAGATTTTCTTTAAGTGTTAAACCCCATATATATTAGAATGACACCGTACGAGGGAAAATTGTGAGAAAAATTTTCATTGGAAAATTCATTGAAAAACCTATATTTTGTCTCTGAAGAAATTTTCTCGTATGACCGAGCATTTAAAAGAAAAAAATATATTGGAAAATTGATTTTTCGTCTTATTGCCCAAAAATAGTATTTCGATGTGATTCAGTAATTGCAATTTTTAACAATGAATACCGCTTCAGTTGCAACAATTATTAATACAATAGAAACAATATCATATATTTTGTAAATGTATTTTACAGAATAAAAGTTCAAATTTGTTATTAACACCCGCTTTTGGCTAATTTTCATCATTTATATGGGACATTTGACGTAAAATGTTATTTAACATTTATGTGAAATTCCTATAAAGATATACGGTACTTTTATCGAGGGGTTGCGGGGCGAAACAAAAAATCCGAGAAAAGAAACGTGACAGTATAAACTTCTTAAAGATGTATTAACATTTTGGCATTGAAAAATGTCTTGTACACGCACTTAACGCTGATTACCGATTATTACGAGATATAAACAGTTGGCGAGCAGAAAGGCGTACGATTTAACGAGCAAAAAAACGATGTTACGTTACTAAGGGTTAAAATGACTCCAATCTTCATTTTGTAGCTAAATGATCAAGTTCGTGGCTGACAAGTGAAATTTGAGTTGACCTCTACTGGAATTCTGACGTTCCCGGTTCAGGCAATCCCTTAAGGGGACAACCTCTCAGGGTTAATAGCTTTTCTTGGACCGCTGACGACACAACCATTTTTTTTCTCACTGTACCATATCTCACGAGCATTAAGCATAAATTTATAAAAAAAAAAACTTAAATGCAAAAGTTATGTTATTTTTTATTGAAAGAGTTCATTATTTGCTTGACCTTTTTGATTTTATATTTTTATTATGTATCCTGGATACATGCGTTTGTTCCATGTTCACAATATTCAAAGTATGTTCCACAATTTTTTTAAACTCAACGTAACCGAGACGATTAAACGACATTTATTAATTTTTATATTAAAAAAAAATACATTACCAGGTACGATCGGCGTTGGAGCTGATTCTTCGCATTTCTGAGGTATCACGGGTTCGGCGTTATCCGCTGTTTTATCCGTAGGCTCTTGTGACGGAACGCTTGCCGAGACCGGAGTTTGCGTGGTCGGTGTTATTGTGGCACACTGATTATTATCCTGGGAGGATTCAATCGGTTGTTGAGCCTCAGTCTCGATCTTTGGTTTTTCAACCTTAACGAAATTCTGCGATTGATTTACCTGACCGGTTGGCCGGTAAGTCTGGCGTTTTGCGTAACCCGTCTCGTTTTTGAAATTCATCACGGCGTTACGTAAAAAACGATTGGGTATCAGAGTCTCGGGTGAAACGTCCTTTTCGTTGCAATCTGGACATTCGTGCTCCTCGGATTCCAGCAAAAATGTACGTATACCTATGAATAAAATTTTCCAGAATTAACGAAAGAATTTTTGCGAGGGCATGTTTGAAACAAAAAAAAAATTAATGTTTGATTTATCGAGATACTTACACTCGTCGCAGAACGAATTACCGCAACAGGGTATCATTACAGCGTCGGTGAGTAAATCTTTGCAAATGTTGCACAAAAGATCTTCGGGTATCTCGGGCTTTTCGACAACAGGCTCCGGGTCATTGGCGAACGGTGGACGTTCCTTTTTTCCTTCTTTGTAAGCTTGACTGGGAATAGCAACAAAAAAAAATAAAGATTACGGACAATGGCATTAAGTTTATTTCGATTGGGAAAAAGATATGAGCAAGCGAAGAAAAATGTGAGGCATCGAGTGACTCACTGATCGATAGCTGGTACCGCGTACTGTCCCGTAGGCGTCATCATCGCTCCCGGCACGAGAGGACCTTCAACAGGTACCATAAAACTTCGTGGTATACCCGTACTCTTTTTTATCTCAATTGGCTCTCTGTCGACGCCGGAGGGACAGTTTTTTATCCAATGACCCGGCTGATGACACTTGTAGCATCGATAATTCGGCGGTACCTCGCCCGTTTGATTGGCACCCCGAATCTTCATGTAACTAAAGACATTTTTTGAGATTTTACTTTTCTATTTAACTTAATTCAAGGGTGTTTTGTGGCTGTAACGATAAATTATATCCAATGAAAACTTAGTCGCGAATCATTAATGTTTCCGTAGAGAAACTCAATTTTGCTCGAAAGTTAAAAATTAAGCAAAGTTTTAACGGGGGGGTAAGGTTTTTCACTTTCGAAAAATCGAATTTTTTTTTTGTCTTATCTTATTGTTTAACATTTCAAGAATATGTCCTTAAAATTTTAAACCGATCTAAGCAATATTCTTGAAGTTATTGTCTTATTAATCTCATGACTGGGCGCGATCAACTAACTCCATACGTGTAAGCCGAGCAGAGCAGGAAGCTGAAAAAAAAACTAAAGAAGGCAGGATTCGTCGTAGACAGGAGCAAAAAGGTGCTTTAGACATCTTTGATGATAGCAACATTCTTTATGGACCTGGCATTGACGATTCGGTGTGAGGTAAGCCGATAAAATTCGCTTATGAACGTTTTATACCAGATTTTTGAGTGTTCAAAACTTTAAAGCGTTTTCCTCACAACTCACGTTTTCAACGTCGGTGTCCCTCATAACTTGAAAACTACAGCACCGATTCCTTTGAAATTTTGAACACTAATTCTGTACATAATTTACGAGGTAACGCTGGAGAGTTTTTTTCAAATTTGTCAATAATTTTTATTTTACAATAACAAATTAACCGATTTTTTTCGTAAAAATCGCGTTTTTCCCTTCAAAATGTTCCAAAAAATTGAAAAATCGAAATATCGAAAAACCCTCCGAGCGTTACCTGGGGAAAACTATTATCTAACAAATGAACTTTCATTTTTTCATTGGAGATGATCCAGCACCAAGTTATGAGGGACACCGCAATTCTACTTTTTTCCGAGACACATCCGAATAATTGCTGCCATTGCCGTATTTTTTAATATTTCTTCGTGAAAATTTTATATAATATTCTTCGAATGTCATATTTTACTGTACAACTAGTTTTAATAAAGAGATTTTAACTGCGTCGTCACAAAAAAATCACAAATACATGCCTTTTTTTGTACGAATTAACCTTACCCTCCCCTTGAGGAACAAATGGCGGACATTTTTTGTTTGTTACGAAAGCAAAGCTTCACGAAGCAAAAAAAAATTGCTATTTTTCAACATACTTGGATGGATCGTAGTCCTGTGTGGATTGAGTCATCATTGCTCGAATTTTGTCGTCCTCCGAGCCGTCCAAACGGGTCAGATCCACGGATCTGCCCATATTGGATTCTTCCTTTGAATTTGCGAAAGAAGGCTGCTCGTTTCGATCCCATGATCTCTTTTGTTGTATAGTCAACGGCACGCGTGCGACAATGAGACTCGTATTTTTTGCAATCAGAGCATTGTCATCCGTGTAATCTTTGAACAAAGACCAAGTTTATCGATCACTCGTCGTTCGTCAAGAGAAATGTGAAACGAGTGTAAAGTAATTTCAGAAAAAACAAAAAAGCAAAAACCAATTCTGAACTCTCACCTTCCTTGGTCTGGGCGTTTGTGATCTGCAGATCAAAGTCTGTGTTTTTGCCAATTCGTTTCTGATGAAAAATTGCTTTTTTGAGATCGGCGACGGATATGTGAAGTCCGTCGAATGATACGGTGTCATAATCCAAGGTGGATTTGAATTTGTAATGAACCGACATCTTTCCTACTCAAGAATCCTGTTACGAGGAACAGAATAAAAGCAGAAAAAAAAAATGATATTAAACCGGAAGCATATGGATGATAGAAGAAATGCGAGTAGTATTTTTTTCTTCAAATTTCTGTTACATTTCAACGAGAATTTTGAGGTTAATTATCCGTACAAAGATCGAGCATGGAGGAAAACAATTTTCTTCGTGAAAAAACACGAGAGATAGAGCATTGGATGACAAAGTTTCGAGACGCCCGGGTAATCGTCGGATTTATCGCGAGAATAAACCACCAAATAGATTGACAATTTTATATTGGAGTCGGAATAAGAAATACGATACGATGATAGAATCGCCAGTTGCGAGTAAAATTGCGTTTTCTAGATGGGGGAGGGGGGGATAGGGAGACTCGAGTTGTTTTGATAAGTGCCGGGGATGAGCGATATAGAGGCTAGGTTCTCGCGGCGCTTCACAGAAGAAATTTCGCACTTTCGCCGTTGTAAACGAGGGGTGAAAAAAATAAAAGCAAACAAGAACTTTCGTATCTGACCATAATTTTTTTTCCTTCACTTTCATATCCGCGTTATCGTTAATTCCGTTTTGAACATCGGACGAAAAACACTACGGACTATGGCGCGTCTATACTCACATCACGAATATAATGGGAGCGAGAAATTACGTGAAGAGAAATGCGCGAAGCAAAATTTGCCAGAGAGGAATAAAATCGCAAGAAATTTTCTCTGTGACGAGAAAGATTTTTTTTTTCCCGTGTTACACCATTGAATTATAAAAACGCACATAGATACGCGACAAATCGATAATATTTGAAAAATCACCAGACAGTGGCTGCGTTCGATCGACTTCGGGTTTGTGTGTCCGCGGCGACTTTCGGCGCCGCAGGAGAGGCGCGCTCCCCACTAAAACTAATTTTTCCCTATTCACGTTTTTTATACGAAAATACTTAGTTTTCTACGTAATTAAGGTAGTTAAATATGTAATGACGGTTATTTTTCGAGAACGGTCAAATTACTGCAAAAGATAAGACCGTCATTTAAAGCTTACTTATCGGCCGAGTAACGATCTAAACGGCGGCCATTTTGTGTGCCACTTAACCCTAACAGTGACCTAGCCCCTCCTGACTAACGCCACGAAACGTACTACGCAGACGATTTTGTCATCTAGTAACTTTTTGGGAACTATTATGCCTTTTGGGGACTATGACACCCTAACCGCACTTTGTGTGAAGACATTGGTCATCCCGTGTCAAATCGATCTGCCTGTTACCCTTGGTTACCCTCTCCATTGGGGATATGCATAAAATATTCAGCAAAAAAAGGTGTCACTGCGGTCGCCAAGTATGACGATGTGAAGTGAGCAAGAAATAAACTGTACGTGGAACCTTGCTGAAGCTAGGCACCTACGGTCAATATACACATGATGACCCTTCGGTGTAATTGAGTATAATCACGCGTCATAGTTAATATAACGGGTTTTATGAAACTTTTAATTACTGCCAATCTGTAAAAGTGAGAACACAGAATAGCATTATATCGACTTTATAATATACCAACAAAAATAAATGAAATAGTTTCGTAAAGGTTACAAAAAAAACCAATGCGATTTATATTTAACGAAATTTAAAGTACAATAGGTGAGAAGATTGTGCATTGATTATTCCAGGATCAATAAATAACTATAAAGACATCCCAGTTAAAAAATACAGACGATGAGGGTGTAATAAATAATGAGGTAAACAACGGGTTTAGGCGACATCCCTCCGATTCCTTTCGTAATAGGCTCATCCGACGCGCTTTCGCACGCGAAACAACTTTTTCCTCTGACAACATTGGGGGACGTTATTTATTAAAAAGTTATTAACAAATAAAGTTAATAATTCATATATCTATTTTTCTTATACCAGCCAGTCCCAATCATCTTGTCCTTCACCTGTTTTGTTAAGAATACCCCCTGAGTAACATACAAAAAGTTTTATCCGTCGCTTATCGTTTGTTAAAAAGTTATTAACAAAAGAAGTTTCATAAATCAAACATGAAATACTTATACCAGTGTATGGCGAACAGTACACGTATGAGCGGGTACGCTGCGCCCTCCCGTGCACTCCCCACACACCGGCACAAAAACAACCCAAAAACAATCCAAACAACCGGTAAGTATAGTAAATAACACATATATCCCTTGCTTATACGTATGCTGCTCATCATACATCATTATAAGTATTTCATTTTTGATTTATGAAACTTCTTTCGTTAATAACTTTTGAACAAACAATGGGCGACGGATAAAACTTTTTGTATATACTCAGGGGGTATTCTTAACAACACATGTGAAGGACAAGATTATTGGGACTGGCTGGTATGAGGAAAATAGCTGTATGAATTATTAACTTTATTTGTTAATAACTTTTAAATAAATAACGTCCCTCAATTTTGTCAGAGAAAAAAGTTGTTTCGCGTGCGAAAGCGCGTCGGATGAGCCTATTACAAAAGGAATCGGAGGGCGGTCCCCTAAACCCGATGTTTGCCTCATTATTTATTACACCCTCATCGTCTGTATTTTTTCACTCGGATGTCTTTATAGTTATTTATTGATCCTGGAATAATCAATGCACAATCTCCTCACCTATTGTACTTTCAATTTCGTTAAATATAAATCACATTGGTTTTGTTTTGTAACCTTTACGAAACTATGTCATTTCTTTTTGTTAGTATATTATAAAGTCGATATAATGCTATTCTATGTTCTTACTTTTACAGATTGGCAGTAATTAAAAGTCATGTGTATATTGACCGTAGGTGCCTAGCTTCAGCAAGGTTCCACGTACAGTTTATTTCTTGCTCACTTCACATCGTCATAGTTGGCGACCGCAGCGACACCTTTTTCGCTGAATTTTTGAGGTCGCTTTTTTCGGCCGTTCCCCCATTAGACATCGGACTCATTTACTTTAGGCTCCATGGTGTCAAAGCCGGGTCGATTCAACGATTTCAACGTGGAATATCTCATATACAAATAACCATTCATGCTTGCAGAGAACAGAGAAACTCGTTCGACCGGCTCCGACGTAATTTCGTGACGAAAAAAAAAAAACATCAAAACCACACGCCGATAAGAGAAAATATATTTCATACTGACCAGCTGTCCGATTTATCTCTTATCGCATTATATCGCTCTTCGTGGTTATAACGAAATAAGGACTTTGAGCTTCTCGTAATCAGTCACAAATTTTTCACAAAGTTAGGTTAACAATGTCGGCGTTATTATCGAAAAAGTTACTTGGCCGAGTGAACGATTTGAAAAAATTGTCACGCGCGACTTTCGTGCCATCGCGTAAATTAAATCTTCTCGAGTATCAGAGCAAAGAATTGCTGAAGGATTGCGGCGTTTCCGTACAAAATTTTACCATTGTCGATGATCTCAACAAAGCACCAAAGACCCTCGATAAATTTCGTGAGTATAATTCCGGGCTTTCGCGATATTTTCAATGATTTCGTGTATTTAATTCGTATCATGTTTGAACTATGATTTTAGATGTTGACGAGTACGTTATAAAGGCACAAGTATTGGCCGGCGGAAGAGGCAAAGGATGGTTCGACAATGGTTTCAAAGGCGGCGTTCATCTCACCAAAGAGTGAGTGAAATTCCATAAAGTAGACTTGTTTTTTTTTTTTTACTTAAAATTTATGGTTCATAGTTAGTGATTAATGATAATTTTTACAGTTATTAATAACAGAAGATGATTTATGCGCGAAACTTATAAATATCTTACGTTTAGTTTCTCTGTAAAGAAATTTAGCATATTCCTCAAAATTCTCGCTTGTTCTCAAAATCCGCAGATAACGATAAAGCAATAATACTTATAAAAGTATCTAAGAATGTAGAATAATAAAATTTTATAAGATGTAATTAGAAAAAAATGTTTAAAAGATAAAAAATTTTCTCTCAACTCCGCCAAAGTCCCAAAGCCGTACTGGACATAGTGACAAAGATGTTGGGTCATCGTTTGATCACAAAACAAACGCAGAAGGACGGAATACTGGTGCAAAAAGTAATGGTAGCCGAGTCGGTGGACATAAAGAGAGAAACTTACGTATGTATACTGATGGATCGACAGTACAACGGTCCGGTACTAATAGCATCACCGGCCGGTGGAATGGACATCGAGGCTGTTGCCGAAAAAACTCCGGAACTTCTAAAAACCATTCCGCTCGACATATATTGCGGTATCGATGACAAAATAGCCAGTCAGGTGGCGACATTTTTGGGTTTTACCGACGACATATTACACGAAAAAGCGGTACACGAGCTGAAAAATCTCTGGCGTTTATTCGTCGATATCGACGCTCTGCAGATTGAAATAAATCCGTTTGTCGAGACAACTGACAAACAAGTTATCGCTGTCGATGCTAAAATATCATTCGACGATAATGCGCAATTTCGTCAAAAGGATATATTCGATCTGGAGGACGTTACGGAGAAGAATCCGGCGGAAATTGACGCGTCAAAGCACAATTTGAATTATATAAGCCTCGGAGGAAACATCGCTTGTTTGGGTTTGTTGATAACATTCGAAAAATCATTTTTTTTTTTTTTTTTTTTAGTTTTTTGAGGGATTTCTCTCATCTAACGAATTTTTTATCAAATATTAAATAGATATGTAAAAAAGCATGGTTTTTCTTTTCATCAGTTAATGGAGCAGGTTTGGCGATGGCGACTATGGATATTATTAAGTTGTACGGTGGCGAACCGGCAAATTTCTTGGACGTTGGAGGTGGCGTTACGGAGGCACAAGTCTTTCAGGCTTTCAGAATAGTTGCGGAAGGTAGAAATTGAACTTGATACATTTTACAAATAGTAACAGTGAAAAATTGTACTGATGCGGTGAATTGCAAATATATTTTTAATTGGCATTTCACATTGTGCAATTTTTCGGTAATTCATACAATTACACTTTGTTTTTTTTTTTTTCTCGTGAATACAATTATTTTTTCGTAATTTTAAAATCCTTAGTGCTGAAAAATTATTTTTCAAGAAATATCATTTTTATTTGTTCATTCGAAAATCTTCAATTATTCTAGATCCCAAGGCGCAAGCAATTTTCGTCAATATATTCGGCGGTATCGTTAATTGTGCAACAATTGCGAAAGGAATCGTCAGCGCTGCGAAAAGCTTGGGAACGAAACGACCGGTTGTCGTTAGGCTTCAAGGTAAAAATATTACCTCGTATTGTTTTTTATATCATATTTCTATACTCTAGATTGAGGGGAACGGCTCTACGCTTAGAAATAGGCAAAAAAAACGTTTTATTGTATTGAGCGAAAAAAAAAAAAATCGTATCTAAAATCCCAAACGAGCCACTGTTCGAAAAGATTGGTTTCAGGGTCTATAAAAACGTATAATAAATTTTTTTGTTTTGGGAAGTTGAAATGATCGTAGAGTTCTTCCTCCCTCGGCCTCTACATTTACATAAGTTACGATATTTATTCTACACAATATTGCACATTATCATTATTCTCATTGATGAATTTAATTAAAAGGCACAAACGTGGCCGAGGCGAGAAAGATTCTCGAAGAGTCGAAATTGCCGTTCACCATGGAGAACGATCTTGACGAGGCAGCAAGGAAAGCCGTACAATCGACAACGGCGTGAAATTCGCGAAATTATGAATTTGACGGAAAAAAAAAAAAGACAAAAGAAAAAAAACCTTTTATTACGAAAATCTCATTCGTGAATAACGAGAGTACGACATTTTATTCTTGTCAGAGTCTTAAGGACATTAGAAGAGAATAAAATTGACCACTATCAAGAATCATTGGAATCTCGGTTGATCGGATACCCATTGTTTTTTTGTTTGTTTTATATATACACAATATCATCGCGAATTGTTACATGTTACGAGAATTTTTGTTTGTTTTTCAGTTCATTAGATTGTTTTTTTTTTCTCATAAAGACGATAAATTAGTTTAAAAAGGGAGTTTCATTTTTATTTAACGATCGGACAAGGCTCGCACGAATGACCGGTTCACGGTACGACAGTCCTCTTTTTCGCCCATTATGGTCAACTCATACCGAGACGAGGGAAAAAGAAGAAGAAAAAATAAAAAAAGGCGATACGCATTCGGTGGTAAAGGAGAGGATGCTCGAGCTGGGTCATTCCGCTCCAACAATCTCAACGAGAGACACAATTTTTGCTCTTTTCCGCCACGAGCTGTATCGCAGCACGTATCTCTCTCTCTTTCTCGATGGTGCGTACCAAACAGCTCACCAACAATCCATATACGGTTCGTTATTCCAAAGTTGCTCGGGAAGGTAAAACCGCGTTTTATACACTTGTCTCCGGTCCCCCTTCCCCTCCCTCGCACCGCTCCATTATACTTCGCGATGAATTTTAGTAGGTCAAATTGTTAGGCGAATCAAATATCATCAGTTCGATAAAATAAACATTGTTTTATGTGAAGTTCGATAATTATTTTTATATATTTTTTTATCCTACTTTATTAATTTGCATCACATGATTGAGAAGAAAAAGTGACATTTTTTTTTTTCTAATTTGATATTGGGAATCGAAATTTTGTAGCTGTTTTCTTTCTTTTTTTTTTGCATGATTCGTACGTTTCGGAGTGAGAATTAGATTTTTTTTAATGATTAGAAAAAAAAACGGTTAGTAAATTCTTTTGCTTTTTTTTTAACTCGGGCAAAAAAGTTTGCCGAAAAATAGAACGAGCAAATTCTTTTACCTTTTTTTAAATGACTCCGATAAGAAGAAAAATTTTTTAGAACAAAATAGCTTTCATTGAAGGATTTCCATTAAGGATTTCCAAAAATATAACAAAAAATTTTTTTTTTTAATACCTTTATTTTTTAATAGCTTTATACTAAATATTTATTTATACTAAATAGACGTGTAATTGGTTTTATAAATAAATTACTTTTTCATACAAAAAAAAAATTGTTAAATGTGCACATGACTTTATACCCGCTATCGTGGCCATACCCTTTTAAGGTAGTAGTCTGGTAACTTAAGCCGATTTTCCTGTCTTTTTTGGAGGGCGTTTTTTTATAGGAAAATAAAAATAAATCGTTTTGGATATTTAGGATGTTTTTATTTACATATTAAAGATACAAAAAAAAATTTGTTTGAAAAAACTTAATAGTTTATCATTATTATTATTATTGATCGAAGTTGGCAGCCCGGGTCCTAACTTTTTCTCTACCGAACCGATTGCTTTCAAATTTTAACAGGCTACTCTACACACTTATAGTTCTCGTCGGAACTACCGAGAAATTTTTTCACCCCTAACTTTTTATTTTACAGCCCCTTCTTCGCTAAAATATAAGGACTTTAGCAAAGAAGGGGTTGTAAAATAAAAAGTTAGGGGTGAAAAAATTTCTCGGTAGTTCCGACGAGAACTATAAGTGTGTAGAGTAGCCTGTTAAAATTTGAAAACAATCGGTTCGGTAGAAAAAAAGTTAGGACCCGGGCTCTGCCAACTTCGAGGTGCCAACTTCGATCAATAATAATAATAACAATAAAATATTAAATTTTTTCAAAAAATTTTTTTTTGTATCTTTAATATGTAAATAAAAACATCCTAAATATCCAAAACGATTCATTTTTATTTTCCTACAAAAAAAACGCTCCCCAAAAAAGACATGAAAATCGGCTTAAGTTACCAGACTACTACCTTAAGATAATATGATATTAACGAAAAATCTTGAATCTCATTGATTTCGTTAAGAAAATTCACTCACTGAGTCCAAGATGTGTTCGAGGCTTTTTTCCTCTTTCGTTCTGTGTCCTGTTTTTTTTTTTTTTTTTCACGTCTTCATTTTTCCCGATATTTTCTTCCCGAAGATGACTAGCGGTTAGCGTCAACAGCGTCAAACTTTTGAGTCAGTAATCGAATTTGGATAACAGACTTATATATTTCTCGTGACTTTTCCGTGTGGCTGAGAGAGAGAGAGAGAGAGAGAGGGATCATATTAGTCGTTCGTGTATATATAGAAATCGTAGCACTTTTCCCCACTACCCCCACGATTACCGCCCCCCGGGGAGGGGTACTAAAACGACGCGATGGGGAAAAGAGAGCGAGAGAGACGGTTTGTGATTCGGGGGCCTTTAAACACACGCCGTGGGATACGTGAACTATTCTTGGAGAACTTCATCTCGGAGAGCTGCTTTACACTCCGGTCGACGAATCGGTATAAACGACACATAACGCACACACGATCTTAAAGTTTCACGGAGCTTTCGGCGAGTACCAAGCCCCCAAAACCCGTTAAACGCGACAGTTTTCATTTTTCTTTTTGCTTCTCTTATATTTCTTCAGCTTCGATCCGGTAAAGATCTCATTGGGAATTATCGTCGCGGGTGCGCGAGTGAGAAACTGTGAAACGTGCTGGTTTCCATCGGGAGGTGAACGAAAAGAAAGAAAATACTTTCGGAATTTTCTTATCAACTTTTCGACTTTACGAAGGATTTTACGTTCGGAAGGACATTGAAAGATTTTTCGTCGGCCCATTCACTTCGGAGGTAATGAAATTATCTGCTTGATACATTTCAGCGTAACACTAGGTAACAATTTTATGTTTTTATTTGTCGCTGAAGAAAAAAAAAAACCTTTTATACATATTTTTATAGTACCGGCAGTTTTTATGATTTAAAAACTTTTTATTTTTCAAGCGTTTCTTTTAGTTTTCGATTTTTCTTTTTTAGCTTCACCTCCAGTTTTTGACTTTTTTTTCCCTTTCTCATACAGGAAACTTGGTTCTCGTGACATTTGTTTTTTTTTTCCAGTTTTCAAACTGTGCCAATACGTCGGGGTAAAATACGTTTACAAAAAAAATTCCTCATGGATGTGTGTCCGCGTGTGTGACGAGGTTGAAAAAAAAAAAAAAAAAATCAAAGTTCCGTGACTACGGAATGGCTTAACCGATAGATTCGAAATTTTGCACCCAAGTTGCACTGCCTCAGCCCCCTTTGTCTGACATAATTTTTCTTAAGTTAGTAGTCTGGTAACTTAAGCCGATTTTCATGTCTTTTTTGGAGGGCGTTTTTTTGTAGGAAAATAAAAATGAATCGTTTTGGATATTTAGGATGTTTTTATTTACATATTAAAGATACGAAAAAAAATTTTTTTGAAAAAATTTTATAATTTATTATTATTATTATTATTGATCGAAGTTGGCAGCTCGAAAAAAAAGCGCGTGGGTGGCCCCGGTGATTTTGACTCTTGATGTTATCTGAAATGAAAAATTCTTGATAATTCTTAATCTATAGACATGTCATTCTGGTCGGAACTACTGAAGTTAAATTTCATGAATAAATAACAAAATGGCGGACTTTGGAAAGAAGTTTTTTTTTCCAACAAAAGTTTGACTTTGGAAAAAAAGTTTTTTTTTCCAAAGTTCGCCATTTTGTTATTTATCCATGAAATTTAACTTCGGTAGTTCCGACCAGAATGACATGTCTATAGATTAAGAATTATCAAGAATTTTTCATTTCAGATAACATCGAGAGCCAAAATCACCGGGGCCACCCACGCACTTTTTTTTCGAGGTGCCAACTTCGATCAATAATAATAATAATAATAATAAACTATAAAATTTTATCAAAAAATTTTTTTTTTGTATCTTTAATATGTAAATAAAAACATCCTAAATATCCAAAACGATTCATTTTTATTTTCCTACGAAAAAACGGCCTCCAAAAAAGACATGAAAATCGGCTTAAGTTACCAGCTACCAATTAAGAGTAAAATCCCCTCCTTCAGATTTCACACGATTTTAATTTTAATTAAAATTTATTTTTTTCAAATAACGTGTCAAGGTTCGTAACTCGTACAATTTTCGAGGCTCTTGCTCCTTGAGGAAAATTAGCGAAGGCGCAGAAATCATGAGGAAGCAATGTGAAACTTGTAATTTTTATAATTTGTCTACTTTTAGTTTTTTCGTTAAAATTAAGGTTCTTGGATCTCGTGAAAATAAAATGTAGAGCAAATGAAAATTCTGATCAAATCACAAATAATGTATGTAATGTATAACGTTATACTTTTTTGTTTTTTCTTTTTCAAATTGACGGACGAGTTTACTCGCTCCAAAAACGAAAGAAATTAATCAATTAACCTCAGACGAAAATCATAATTACTCGCGATTTCATAAAGATTCCAAGTGAACTTTGTTAAGTGTAGAAATTTACTTGACTATTTTTTTCGCCATTCTCTTTCTCGTTATACTTATATTTATTATCGAACATTGTCCTCTGTCAGAGGCGGTTATTAGATCGAAGATTCGGTGTTTACACGTTCGTAACGGTGACTCAGAGTGACACAAATACACACACACACACGCAGAGGAATATATAAGAATTATTATTAAAATCCCAGACTCGTTGTAAAATCGTATTTTCGAAAATCGCTAATTTAGAATTTAAAAAATGTCACACGAGCAACAACGTCGATTCGACAATTTAATTTTTGAAATAATAAAAACAATATAGAAATGTTTATCCGACAAAAATTCGACATTTTACGTAAACTCGAATCGGTCTCTTAATTTTCCACGCCAGATTTTCACGCTCCAAGTATTAGAACGTATTTTTAAAATACCCCTGGCAGAGAGCCCTCCCCCGATAGTATATATACGTTCGTTCACTTTAAAAACTTCACGATCAACAAAATTTCTTCGGATAAATCATTTGTCCAGTAGACACAGTCAAATAGCCCACCGTCGGAATCGAATCACAAATTTCGTAAGGCAGAAAAGAGATACGAATAAAAAATAAATTGGACCTCGCTACGAAAGGCACGGGAGATGTGACAGCAGAATTAACGTAATTCCGTTGTGTCTCGCGATGAAAATTTATTCGAAAACCCTTGCCGCATTTCGCAAGTAGCCCGTCTCATTGTGCGATTCAGTGCCAGGTGGATCGGAGACTAAATTTTATACTGTAGGTACATTGCCGGAAAACCGAATGAATTCTCGTGAATTAAAAAATTTTCTCGCAGCATTTTTTCATTGTCAATTATTTTTTTGACACTCCAACGAAGTCGCGGATTTAACAAATGTATTTTTTTCTCACTTCTACTCGTTCCTATATCGATGTATATTTTTCCCACCTGATCACCGATTCACCGGACAGTTGCTGGAAAAATTTCAAATTCTTATAGAAATTAAAAAAAAAAAAAAGCGTAACTTTGTTTATTACATTTGTACTAATCCGTCCATTATCATTTCCATTATTATCGATGCTCTTCTAATTTTTTTGTTTTTCATCTGCCCACAGGTGTCGCCGGGTGAGCCTCGAAAGTGAAGCAACGTTTTGCCCGCGAAAACATTTAAAAGTCTCGAGAGTTCGGAGTCACGTGACCGAAAGGACTCTCGCCAGCGTACGCGCTCAGGAGTCACTTGCCCAAGAGCCAAACCACTCAAACGCAAAGATAGGAGGTTGCTACTGCGTGACGTTCGAAAGCGTTTTTCATTCGAAAAGAAAAATCTAATCCCGAGAGGAGAGACACTCGAAAATAATCTACCCACTTGTTTAGGCCAAACGAAGCAAAGATTCAAGGGTGCAAAAACACTTTTTCCTTTTCCGTTAATTAAACCAAAGTGGCTTTTTAAGCTACCGGGTACCTCTCGACCTCTTCAAGTCCACTCGCTCTCCTCTCTTTCTCCCTCTCTATTTCGTCCACCTCCATCGCGGAACTCCAGAGTGCGCTAGCGTTAGGCCGAGCACACGGCTAACCACCACCTTAGTGGCCATCCTAACCGCCTTTCTCCGTACCCACTCACGCACACATACAAACAGAGCACGCAGGCCGATAAGATGAATGAGAATGATAAGTCAGTCAAGAGCGAGAACTCCCAGGAGGAGGAGGACGAGATGATCGAGCGTGAATTAGCCGAGGACGCACAGTGGAAGAGAATACAACAGAATACATTTACGAGATGGGCGAACGAACATCTTAAAAGTGTGAACAAGCACATAGCCGATTTAGAAACCGATCTATCGGACGGTCTCGGTCTCGTTTGTCTGATCGAGGTACTCGCACAAAAGAGACTACCGAAGCACAACAAAAAGCCAAATTTTCGTTCCCAAAAATTGGAAAACGTCTCGGTTGCCCTTAAGTTTCTCGACGACGAGGGCATACGTATCGTCAATATAGGTGAGTACGTGAAAAAAAAAAAATTCGCTTTGAGGAAAGAAAGATGGCAAAAAACGAAAAATGTGTATTCAAGAATTTCGAAAAATGCCTCGTGCTTTTCACGATTCCATTGAGTCAAATCAGTGATGAATCTTTTTACCGCTGATAATTTTGAAATAATGCACCAACAAATTTAATTCATTTGACTCTGGGGTGAAAGTTAAGTTAGTTTCTTAGTTAAATTAGTTTCTTCGAAAAATTCGCAACGAGTTTGTAAAATCGTGTGCTGAGAAGAGAAACGTTGCCGGGTTGAGAATACGAATGAGAAAAATCGATCGGTTAAGGGTTCACCGGGTCGTGCGATGCAGCCAGGTTGCAGCAATTTTGTTCAGTACGAGATAACATTAGAAATACGAAAAATGTATGTTTCCTTAAAAGCCCACAACACGAAACGGTGAATTTTAACCATTTCTTGTTTTTTTTTTTTTTTTTCTTAATTTAAAATGGTGAATGAAATTTTTAAATTTCTACCAAAGTGTTAAGAAGACGTGGAATCGATTAGTAAATCGGGTATTGAAATTTGAAATTTCTCCGCCAATCTTTCGAAAGTTCAAGAAGGCTATTCTCGCGAAAGGGACTTAAAAGCAACTGTGCATTGATCATTAAAAAAGAAAAGAGTTGAATGATTGAGAAAAAAAAAAAAAAAAGCCGAGAGTCTGGTATATTTGTGGTACATTTCACTCAAGTATTTGAAAAAATAATTGACAACGTTACGCGATAGCTTCGTTCTTTTTACAATGAAGGAATGCATTTTTTTTCTCGCTATCGTCATAAATCAAGCTGTCTAATTGACAAAATCACTGCAATTCTTATTCAATGCCACGAACACGATTAATTGACAAAAAAAAAAAGTGTTAAAAGTTAAAAGTCATTTGGCTGGTGTGTAACTTCCTTAAAACGTTAAAAATCACTCGAAAAAGCAATTAATGGTAATTATGGCGAACAGACTTTGAAATCTGATTTTTTTTTTAGATTACCATTTTTCCAATTTTCACTAAGCCACGAATAGCTAATTCATTTGCTCCAAAAAGATTTTCGTTACGTCGAAAAAAAAAAATAAACAAATTCCTTTCGATTCAAGTGAAACGACGCGTATAATTGCTAAACTCCAATAACCAAACTCCGACGTAAAATATTACCAGGTTCAATCGGTTGTATATTCGTATATATTAGGAGTTTAGCATTTGGAGGCCACATAAAGAAGAATGGAGAGAGAGAGAGAGAGAAAGAGGGCCCTCCGGACATATTCGGTCTCGCGAATGCGAAGAACTCAAGGACTTATAAAACGATGAAGAAAAAAAAAAAAAAAACTAGGCACGCACAAAAGGTTCTCTTAATATCGAAACGTTCGTGGTGCGGTGAAAGAAGCTTTTTTGGAGAATCGCGATTCTCGGAACGTTATACACGCTGCATTTGGACCAATCGCGAAACGGACCTCGAAACGCGTTTCATCATAAACACCGAAGTCAATTCAGTATTAAATTCTTTTCGTCGTTCAATTTTTAAAGTATCTGCACTTAGCAATTTTCTGGCAATTTGGAAAAAAAAAAAAAAATTTATAATCCTAAGTGCCCGTTAGGATTGTAAAAAAATAAAAAATGTGACAACCCCTACCGGATTGTCACAGTTTTTTATTTTTTACAACCCTTACGGGGTTTTAGGAAATATCGAAATCGTGCAATTTTCAATTTTTCAAATCGTTTATTCGTTATTCAAATTCCCTTTCGATCGTTCTATAAAAACATTCTTATCGTAAAAAAAAAAAAATTCTATCCCACACACCGAACTTTTTCCCATCGACGCTGTTAGGGTTCTAAGTGATGTAATTTAAAAAATAAAAAATCTTACAACCCGTTCAGGGTGTGGTATAGAATTTTCTTTGACGATAAGAATGTTTTTATAGGACGATCGAAACGAGAATTTGAAGTAATAACGAATAGACGATTTAGAAAATTGAAAACTGAATCCATTCGATGTTTCGAAGATGAAAAATTGGAAATTGAAGATCCATGGATGTAAAATCGGAAAATACAAGATCTTAATGATACGAAATAGGAAAAAAAAAATTTTTTTTAACCATTCTCATTTTCGCATTAAACCTTCCACACCCTCAAATGAATAGTAGTCTGGTAACTTAAGCCGATTTTTATGTCTTTTTTGGAGGGCGTTTTTTTGTAGGAAAATAAAAATGAATCGTTTTGGATATTTAGGATGTTTTTATTTACATATTAAAGATACAAAAAAAAAAAAATTTTTTTAATTTAATAGTTCATTATTATTATTATTATTGATCGAAGTTGGCACCTCGAAAAAAAAGCGCGTGGGTGGCCCCGGTGATTTTGGCTCTTGATGTTATCTGAAATAAAAAATTCTTGATAATTCTTAATCTATAGACGTGTCATTCTGGTCGGAACTACCGAAGTTAAATTTCATGGATAAATAACAAAATGGCGGACTTTGGAAAAAAAAGTTTTTTTTTCCGACTTTGGAAGAAAAATTTTTTATTTCCAAAGTCCGCCATTTTGTTATTTATCCATGAAATTTAACTTCAGTAGTTCCGACCAGAATGACACGTCTATAGATTAAGAATTATCAAGAATTTTTTATTTTAGATAACATCAAGAGCCAAAATCATCGGGGCCACCCACGCGCTTTTTTTTCGAGGTGCCAACTTCGATCAATAATAATAATAATAATGAACTATTAAATTTTTTCAAAAAAAATTTTTTTCGTATCTTTAATATGTAAATAAAAACATCCTAAATATCCAAAACGATTGATTTTTATTTTCCTACAAAAAAACGCCCTCGAAAAAAGACATGAAAATCAGCTTAAGTTACCAGACTACCACCTCAAAACTCGAAACGACAAGCCACAAAGGTTGGTTTCTTTTTTACATCAACATTACTCGTGGATGCGGGGAATTTTTTTGTTGTCGTTAAATCTCGGGATAGAAGAGTTAGGAGGTTGGTGCTAGTCGGGGAATCGCGCGAGGATGACGTTCTGTGAGCGCAATGCCGGCGACACTGAAGAGCCAATGTGGCTGTGTGTCTGACCTTCACCTGGTCCGGCCACGAGGTTTTCGACCACTTTCTCTGCTAAGCTCGTCTCTCTGTCTCGAGAGAGATGAGAATCGCATCATCGGGCACGTGTGCGTGTGCATTCGCGAGAGTTCTCTCTCTCTGTCTCTCTCCTGAGAGTCTGCGCTTATGGACCAACGGATAACCGACAAAGCGCTTGGTCTCACATTGATAATTTAAGAAGAAAAATAATTAGGAAGCGGCTTGCGAGTTTTCTAATTTCCACAATTTTTTTTCTCGCCTTTGATACCAACGAACGCAGACTTTATGTCTTGTTTTTTATTCAAACAAAAAAATCCAGTTTTCATAAAATCGAAAATCCTTTATCGGATCTTCCGGAAATTCAATTGGAATTTTTTTGTTTTTCAACCATTTGGAACATTTTAAATAGTCCGATTGTGGAAAAAAAAAAAAAATTCCACGGAAAGCCTCCACCGTGAGAGAGAAAAAAAGGGAGCGAGTGGAGACAAAAATCCTGCGCAAGGATTGAATCATTGCGAGAAAGAAAAATTAATTGATATAAAGAGAAAGAAAAAAATTAAGGAGAATTCGCAACGTCCGGTTCGTGACGAAGAAGGAAAAAAGAAAAATAAACCGTTTTGCCTAGTTCGTGGCTTCCGTTGATACGCGTATATATACCTATCGCCACCACTGAGATACGCATTCGTCGACTTTCAAGCTGCTTCTCTGTGCATATTCTCAACCAGCTCAAATAACACCGACCAAGAACATTCGTAATCGCAGCGTAGCTTAAAATTAAAAAAAAAAATATATATATGCATATATCTGTATATTTTATTTTGTAATGCTGCAAATTGACGTGGCGGCCGTAGGTGCTGGAATTAATTCACATCGTCACCGATGAGACGAGCGTTTAATCAACACTTACGTCACTGTTCGAACGCCGGCCGGTATCATACTTGGCTTTAAATACCGTGCTACACCATACTACACTGTATCATAACTTAAAATAGTAAACACGCTGTATTTGATAGTAAAATTTCTATTTTATCCATTAAGGGAGAACACCACTGTGACCCCCTGTTTTTTTTCACATTTTTCAAGAATTTTTTTTTGTGGGAACAAAAAGAGATATTTGAAAAAATTTTTTGGGTTTTGTTCCTTGTTTATTAATGTATTAAAAAACATTTTTTTCACATTTTTCACGCCGCATGGTGGCGTTGGGGAAGCTCTCGCGTCAGGTGCTGTCATTTCCGCGGCACGCAGCAGAACTCTCTTCAACGTCGATCTGAAAAAAAATACCGAGTGTTTTCGTTAATAATATGATATTTTAAAGAGAAGTACACAGGGATTTGGAAAAATATTGTTTTAAAAAAAATAGGCACGCCTTTGAAATTAAAGTTAATTTCAAAGCCGTGCCTATTTTTTTTTAAATATTTTTCCAAATCCCTGTGTACTTCTCTTCAAAATATCATATTATTAACGAAAACACTCGGTATTTTTTTTCAGATCGAAGTTGAAGAGAGTTCTGCTGCGTGCCAAGGAAATGACAGCACCTGACGCGAGAGCTTTCCCAGCGCCACCATGCGGCGTGAAAAATGTGAAAAAAATGTTTTTTGATACATTAATAAACAAGGAACAAAACCCAACAAAATTTTTCGAATATCTCTTTTTTTTCTCACAAAAAAAAATTCTTGAAAAATGTGAAAAAAAACAGGGGGTCACGGTGGTGTTCTCCGTTAAGTGCTCACATACCCTTGCGTGCGCTGAAAACCGAGTAAATTTAAAAAATTCTTACAATGGTTATATGGTGGAAAAAAAATTAAACCGTTGATTTCACATTTTTTATAAACCTTTCAAAAATAAGAAAAAAAATTGAAAATTTTTTGTTTTCATTATTAACATTATATTTTACGGGTATAAATGGACTACTGATGAAAACCATGGCCGTCTCCTTGTCGACATCACAACTTCACCAAAAAGCATCCAATCTGCAAAAATAAAAAAGAATCTAGTAAAATAATGTAGTAGTAACAGTCTGACGGTGGGATTTTTTTTTTTTTCAAAAATAAAGAAATTACAATATTTCAAACTTTAGTATGTAATTTAAAAAAAAAAGATTAGAGTTCAATAATTTATAAAAAATTGTTCAACCAAAAAATAAAAAAAACTGCTCGTTAGACTATAGAGAAAATAATTATCAAGATTTAGAGGAAAAAAAATTTTTTTAATATTAAAAATTGACTGAGTTATCGTGCTGACGTCTCTTTTCATCGGTAGTCCATTTATCCACGTGAAAAATAATGTTAATATTTGTAAAAAAATTTTTTTATTTTTTTTTCTTATAGTTGAAAAGTTAATAAAAAATGTGAAATCAACAATTTAATTTTTTTTTCATCATATAACCTTCATAATAATTTTTCAAATTTGCTCGGTTTTCAGCCCGCGCGGGGCATATGAGCCCGTAAAATTCATTTTTATTGGGTACCGGGAATATTAAGAGCGAAAAGTTTACATTAAAAATCGAATTCAACGAGAATTTTCGCAGACGTGACGATAATCCGAAAGAAATGTTCCTATTTCGAGAAATATTAAGAAATTTGATTCGCTACTTCTCATTTTTTTTTTTTTAGAATTCATCTCCATGGAGGAACGTCCATAAAAATTGAATATTTTTCAAAAAAAATCGGCTCGTTTTATTAGAATTACTAGGCTAACTGGTATGTTGTCAGTGAAAATTTCAACATTTCCTCAAAGATCTCGTATTTTTAGATTTACGAATAGTTAAAAATAAATTGAAAAAAAATTAAGATAAATAATTCAATAAATAAATAAAAATTAAATTTGTTAAATGTAACGTTTTTATTTTAACGTTATTTAGAGTCTTACTGACGAGCTAAAACGTTTCGCGTTGCAAAAAAACAGAAAAAAAACAGAAAAAAAAATGAATCAATGAAATGAATTCTGCATTCGCAGAAGAAATAACGATGTCGTAATTCCTGCGGTATTCAAACGATTCCGCGCGACCGGACGTTAGGGGCAATAATAACAATGATTAATCGTCGATTTAATATGAATCATAAAGACGGAAAAGCACATGTGTGTATTACAATTATATCAATCACCGTCGTAGCAACATTCTCGCAATCGTCCATTATGCGAGTGTTTGCGCTTCTCGATGCGGTTAATTAATGTATATATTTTCTCGTCTCGATTATGACCTTGTCTGTTAAACATTAAATGCCTTTTCCAACGGCAGAATCGAGACGAGGGATATATATATAAATCAGAGCGGATTGAACTCTCTAATTGGAACGAGCTCTCGCATGATTTCTCGTGACATTCATAAGTCATAACTGAATTTTGGAGTAAAAGAAAAATTGTTTTTTTTTCGTCGAAATGTTAAAGAGAGAAATTAAAAAAATGTTAGCTTCGTGGTCTCGTCGATTTGACCTGGAATGGCCCACGTGTAAAAGTAAAAGGAGTGAATTTAAAAAAAAAAGAAAAAAAAAAAAGTAGTACTCCGGTGCATTATTCATGTTTCTCGTTGCTGGTAACCAGCATCGTCGATGGGTACCGAGCAGAATCTCTCGTGGCAAGGGAATCACCACGGCATATCACGACGATATTACTTACTCTTGCTCTTTTGTCGGAAAATAATTTTTCTCGTCATAAAACGCACGGTGAAACACGAGATTTGTCCATTGTCACTTGGTACGTCTCTCGTCGGTTGGGCTATGAATTCACGAAGGTGTCACGCGATAGCCACGAGAAGTGTCGTCCACGACAAAACACCAACTTCCGTTTAAACCGCAACGCTTTCTCGTTGCCGGTAGAAATTAAAGTGAGAATGATGATTAAAAAAAAAATGGAGGGACGTAAAGAAGAAAAATGTCAATTTGCACGTAAATTCGATATTATATACCGGGCAGCAATTTTTGTTTTCCTACGCTGACTCAATTCGTTCGTTTAATTTGATCGAAAGGGAAAAAAAAAAAATTCCCACGACTATGGAGTGGAACGAATAATTTTAAAAAATGCATAATGCCATTCTATTGAGAATCGAAGTAAAAAAAAAGAGCTTGTGAATTTTCGGTTTTTTTTTTCACGAAGGAATAAACATGTGAAAATGATAAATTTCTCCATTCCTCGTTGTTTTCTCGATTAATCGAAATATCATAAAATTATCGCGCCAGTAGAGAGTTCGCGATTGAGTCTGACGTTTTTTGAGTCAGGGAAGGATAATCGATAGATCGTTTCTCACTGCGGAGATAATTGCTCTTAAGATAAAGAATATCTCACGTCCTGGCAGAGTTAAGACTCAAACACGTTCGAGCAAATGATAAAACTATTTTTTTTTTTATAGCCAGAGTGAGTAAGCTGGATGTAAAACTACGTTGAAATTCTCTGTTCTCTCGATCATGTTTCTCATGCCTCTCTCTCTCTGTGAAAATGTGTGTGTGTGTACGTGTGTGGCGTCACTGGTTTGCTTGCGGTAATTGCTTAAAATAGCCAGAGGATGAATCGCTCGATGGGGCCGTCGCTCCTGCCGTTTCTTACGTATCACAGTTTATACCGAGCACACTTTTCTCGCTACTTATTATTCGATAAGCTTCGTTTACGTGGTATCACACTAAAAGGACCAATGAAAATATCGTTTTTGGCTAATTGGCTTCGATTTTTATAAACGGCCTCGTACACTTTCTTCATCTAGTTCCTCTCATTCTTCGTCCTACCATTCTTCTGGTGGTTGCAGCTTAGATTTTTTTAAATAATTATTCACTTTTCAATTATCGTTTCAGTTTAGTCAATAATTACTTTTGTCAATTAAGTTAGTAGTCTGGTAACTTAAGCCGATTTTCATGTCTTTTTTGGAGGGCGTTTTTTTTGTAGGAAAATAAAAATGAATCGTTTTGGATATTTAGGATACTTTTATTTACATATTAAAGACACAAAAAAAAAATTTTTTGAAAAAATTTAATAGTTTATTATTATTATTATTATTGGTCGAAGTTGGCACCTCGAAAAAAAAGCGCGTGGGTGGCCCCGGCGATTTTGGCTCTTGATGTTATCTGAAATCAAAAATTCTTGTTAATTCTTAATCTATAGACATGTCATTCTGGTCGGAACTACTGAAGTTAAATTTCATGGATAAATAACAAAATGACGGACTTTGGAAAAAAAAAGTCCTTTTATTTTGCCCGCCATTTTGTTATTTATCCATGAAATTTAACTTCGGTAGTTCCGACCAGAATGACATGTCTATAGATTAAGAATTATCAAGAATTTTTGATTTCAGATAACATCAAGAGCCAAAATCACCGGGGCCACCCACGCGCTTTTTTTTTGAGGTGCAAACTTCGATCAATAATAATAAACTATTAAATTTTTTGAAAAACTTTTTTTTTGTATCTTTAATATGTAAATAAAAACATCCTAAATATCCAAAACGATTCATTTTTATTTTCCTACAAAAAAACGCCCTCCAAAAAAGACATGAAAATCGGCTTAAGTTACCAGACTACTACCTTAATTGATTCATCATTAGCAATCGTTGTTCGTTATTCGAATAACAATTGACAATAGTCAATTCCAACACGAGACTTTGCAAACGATGTTAAAATATTAACACTCGTTTTACCAGTGCGAAACGCTTCAACCTAATTAATTAATCTTGTTTTTTTTCTTCTTACCAGCACTTTTCTTGTGGACAATAATTTTTTTATAATTCTTAGTGAAACTCCTGTATTTTAAAATTATTTAAAAAATCTGATTCACAGTGGTATTGGACGAGAATTTTTTTTTATAATTCTTACTGAAACTCCTGTATTTTAAAAAATATTAAAAAATTTGGATTCACAGTCGTATTGTACGAGAAATTTTTTAAATAATTCTTACTGAAATTCCTGTATTTTGAAAAATATTAAAAAATTCTGATTCACAGTCGTATTGTACGAGAATTTTTTTTTATAATTCTTACTGGACCCCTGTGTTTTAAAAATATTAAAACATTCTGACCCACAGTCGTATTATTGTATGAGAACATTTTTTACAATCGTAAAAACTAAAGAAGCAGTTAAACTATCGGCAGCGTTCGTCGATAGTTTAATGGCAATGTTTCTCTCTCTCTCTCTCTCGACGAAAACAGTAATCAGCGTCTAAGATATATTCACATACCGTTATCGCTCTACACGCCTAATTTTTTTTCCTTTCAAATATACATAACATATATGTATTGCTTATGTGTACTCAGCCGTACGACTCGAGGTCTCTGGTATATCATTTATGCTATATTTGTGCGCGACGACTCGTGCAACCAAAGACCCATCATCATAATGTGCTGCTTCGACACCTTCGAAATTCTCGAGTGTCTCGTCACGATGGGAGCAGTCACGAAAAATAAAATAAGTACGAGAGTAAGCCTATTGTTCGGCGATGAAAAAAATTCGATGCAGCAAAAGATAGAATGAAAAAATGCTAATTAAAATCAGGGTTTAATTCTGCTGGGATGCAAAGTGATTTTTATGTTGAGTTTAAAAAAAAGCGTTTAGTTAAAATAAATGTGAAAGTACTCTTAGATCTATTCAAGGACGAGATAAAAAAATGCTGATTACAATCAGGGTTCAATTCTGCTGAGGGTGAAAGGTGATATTTATTTTGGAGTAAGAATTATTCTTCAGTTCAAGGAAATACAAAAGTACTGCCAGGTCTGTTCAACGATGAGAAAAAATAATCGAATGCGGAAAAAGGCACGCTGATTAAAATCAGGGCTTAATTCTGCTGGGATAAAAAGAGATTTTTATTTTGGAGTAAAAAAAAAAGTAATTTTGAGTTTAAAAAAAAGGATTTAGTTAAAATAAATGTGAAAGTACTCTCGGATTTATTTAACGACGAGAAAAAAAACGCTGATCCCGATCAAGGTTTAATTCTGCTCGGGGGTAAAAGGCGATTTTTATTTTGGAGTAAAAATCAATAAAAATAAATACAAAAGTACTGCCAGGTCTGTTCAACGATGAGAAAAAAAAATCGAATGCGGAAAAAGGAACGCTGATTAAAATCAGGGCTTAATTCTGCTGGGATAAAAATAGATTTTTATTTTTGAGTAAAAAAAAAAGTAATGTTGAGTTTAAAAAAAAGGGTTTAGTTAAAATAAATGTGAAAGTACTCTCGAATTTATTTAACGACGAGAAAAAAAACGCTGATCGCGATCAAGGTTTAATTCTGCTCGGGGGTAAAAGGCGATTTTTATTTTGGAGTAAAAATCAATAAAAATAAATACAAAAGTACTGTCAGGTCTGTTCAACGATAAGAAAAAATAATCGAATGCGGAAAAAGGAACGCTGATTAAAATCATGATTAATTCAGTTGGAACAAAATAGATTTTTATTTTGGAGTAAAAAAAAAAAAGTAATGTTGAGTTTAAAAAAAAGGGTTTAGTTAAAATAAATGTGAAAGTGCTCTCGGATTTATTTAACGACGAGAAAAAAAAACGCTGATCGCGATCAAGGTTTAATTCTGCTCGGGGGTAAAAGGTGATTTTTATTTTGGAGTAAAAAATCAATAAAAATAAATACAAAAGTATTGTCAGGTCTGTTCAACGATGAGAAAAAATAATTGAATGCGGAAAAAGGAACGCTGATTAAAATCAGGGTTTAATTCTGCTGGGATAAAAAGAGATTTTTATTTTGGAGTAAAAAAAAAAATAATGTTGAGTTTAAAAAAAAGGATTCAGTTAAAATAAATGTGAAAGTACTCTCGGATTTATTTAACGACGAGAAAGAAAACGCTGATCGCGATCAAGGTTTAATTCCGCTCGGGGGTACAATGTGATTTTTATTTTGGAGTAAAAATCAATAAAAATAAATACAATAGTACTGTCAGGTCTGTTCAACGATGAGAAAAAATAATCGAATGTGGAAAAAGGAACGCTGATTAAAATCAGGGCTTAATTCTGCTGGGATAAAAATAGATTTTTATTTTGGAGTAAAAAAAAAAGTAATGTTGAGTTTAAAAAAAAGGATTTAGTTAAAAGAAATGTGAAAGTACTCTCGGATTTATTTAACGACGAGAAAAAAAACGCTGATCGCAATCAAGGTTTAATTCTGCTCGGGGGTAAAAGGTGATTTTTATTTTGGAGTAAAAATCAATAAAAATAAATACAAAAGTACTGTCAGGTCTGTTCAACGATGAGAAAAAATAATCGAATGCGAAAAAAAGGACGCTGATTAAAATCATGATTAATTCAGCTGGATAAAAAGTGATTTTCTTTTTCCGAGTAAAAAAAAATTCTACGATTAAACAAAAACGTTCGATGACTTACAGGCTGTTTGTTCATTCGATTAGATTGAAAGAGTTAACTGTTGCCTCTTTTGCCCTCTCGAGAAAGCTACGATCCATCGGCGCCTTCAATTGTCAGCAATTGAAATTTGATATACGCTTGAGATATTCGAGTGGTCCTCGTCAAAAATTTCACTCCCCTCTATCTTCCTCGTACAAGATGCTTGATCAACGATTATTTTTTAAGTTCCACGAGGAAAAAAAATAAGATTCTCGTTCTCTTTCTTTTCTTCGAGACAGTTGTTTTTTTTTCTTCTTCTTAGGGCCATATGTTTTTCACGGTCGGAGATTCAATCGCACGAAGAAAAATGCTTTGTAAACGTGAAAATTATACGGGATTAATTGTTCAACGATGACTAACGCAATATATCCTCGTTTTATAATCATTCTCATCTCAACATGTGACTCGAAGATCATCGTCTCACACTTGCCAAGAAGTCAAACTGTTAACGTTTACGTCTGTGTATTCTCATTTCTGTGAGTTTGATCGGGGCCAAGGTTTGTCCCAAGAATCACAGAGAGAACGAGAAAGAGAGAGGGCGAGAGAGTGAGTGAGAATGATCGTGAGAGTGAGGACTATTTTTAACGTCTTTCACGATAGTTATAACATTGACAATGTATAGTTAGAATGCAACGAACCGAAATCACGAAAATCTGTGGCCCGACAAGTGTGTGTGTTGCCAAAAGGTGGTCGAAAATTCTCATTCACGAATATTTGTCAGTGACGTTTTTTCAAACCGAACGAGAAAACAATTATTTTCTATTTTTACATTTATCCTTTTACACCCTCTTCTCAGGGTGAATCATTGTTTACGTGAAAAATCAAATTTTTCCTCGAAATAATGATACGATAAAATAGTCCCAAATAGCCGGGGAGTCGCATATACTCGTATATTTGAAGATGAAATCGTGCGAACGATATGCAACGAGAAATTGGCAAAATTGAATTTTATCATAATTTCAGAATTTTTTTCAAATTCTCGAAAATTTGTCAGAAAAATGCTTGCAATAATTTGCAATTAGTAACAGGCACGAGACAATGAAATTTCGAATTTGAAATCGAAAAATAAAATAGGAAATTTCATTATTCGTATTCATCGTAATACTTTTCTCCGTTCGTGGCTCTTCCTCTATTTTTTTCTATGGTTCGACGATGAAAAAGATAATTCACGAGAAATCTCTCAATCTCAATACTCGAATAAATTGTTACATTTTTTTCTCTTCTCTCTCTCTTTTTACAGACTCATCGGACATTGTCGATTGCAAATTAAAATTGATTCTCGGTTTGATATGGACGCTCATTCTTCATTATGCAATTTCGATGCCAATGTGGGAGGGAGAGGACGGGGATGGTACGGAAAAGGGTGCAACGCCGAAGCAACGACTGATGCATTGGATCCAGTCGAAAGTTCCGGATCTACCGATAAATAATTTTACGTCCGATTGGAACGACGGTCGGGCTGTTGGAGCTCTCGTTGACGCGGTTGCACCGGGATTATGTCCCGATTGGGCCGATTGGAATCCGAAGGATGCCGTACAAAATGCATCCGAGGCTATGGGATTGGCCGACGATTGGCTCAATATTCCTCAGGTAAGGTCGTAATTCAAGTGATTTCATTAATTTTTCTTTCCTCATGGAGGAAACTTCGTTTTCGTGAAAAGCAAAAATCGAATTTTCAACGTCAGTCTGTTTAAAGTAGTACTCTGGTAACTTAAGCCGATTTTCATGTCTTTTTTGGCGGGCGTTTTTTTGTAGGAAAATAAAAATGAATCGTTTTGAATATTTAGTATGTTTTTATTGACACATTAAAGATACGAAAAAAAATTTTTTTGAAAAAATTTAATAGTTTATTATTATTATTATTGTTGATCGAAGTTGGCACCTCGAAAAAAAAAGCGCGTGGGTGGCCCCGGTGATTTTGGCTCTTAATGTTAACTGAAATCAAAAATTCTTGATAATTCTTAATCTATAGACGTGTCATTCTGGTCGGAACTACTGAAGTTAAATTTCATGGATAAATAACAAAATGGCGGACTTTGGAAAAAAAAAACTTTTTTTTCTCCAAATATCCAAAACGATTCATTTTTATTTTCCTACAAAAAAACGCCCTCCGAAAAAGACATGAAAATCGGCTCAAGTTACCAGACTACTACCTTAAAATGTGCCCATTGAAAAAACACTCGTTTTTCCTTTGCAGTAATTTGTTTTCCCCCTTTTTATTTTCATCAAATAAAACCCATAGAAAAAAATAATTAAATGAAATTACAGCTCATCAAACCGGAGGAAATGGTTAATCCAAACATCGACGAGATGTCGATGATGACCTATCTCTCGCAATATCCAAACGCAAAATTGAAATCAGGCGCGCCTCTGAGAGCTCGAACAAATCCAAACAGGTAAATTAAAGTCAAGCTTCGATGTACGTCAATTAAAAGTCACTACGAGACCAAGAACTCAATAGAAGATGATTGACGAAATTGTCAATTGTCCTCGTCGATCACTCGCTTAATTTTAGACAACATTCGAATCGACAGTAAAAAGTGATTGTACTTGAAAAAAAAAAGAACAAAAAACTAGAACGAAAAATAAGAATACTTCCTGCCGCCATTGTTGATTCGAATAATCGACATTTATATTTCGTTTTTTTTTTTTTCGACGGCAGCATTCCCCCACCGCGGTAAGTCGGGCAACGCCATAGCTGTGTTTCAAAATTGCGGTTCTTTTTTTTTTCGCTTATTTTTAATTTTTCTCGCAAGCTTAAGTGCCAAAAGAAAAAACAAAAACAACTAAACACGCTCTCTCGGGGCATTGCTACGACGTTTGAAAAAAAAAAAATTAATTTTACATATGCCCGCATTGTCTAATCACGTTTGAAATTTTTTTTCGTTTCGCTTAATTCCAATCAACCACTTTTGGATATTTGCAGATTTTAGGTAGCCACAGATTTTTATATCGCAGTAGACATGTATCGATACATCGAAACATCGATATATCGGTTTACATATACATATGATATATCGTGGTGGTAGATATATCGATATATGTACTGTTCGTTATATAAAGGATGTCCCACAACTAGCACGTCAGAGTGACACGGGTTTATAATGGTTTTCGAGAAAAATCGTCTTTTTTTCGGAAAATCTAAAAAGCTACCCAGTACTTGTTATTCCGCTACCATTGATATTAATTACTTGGGATTTATTCATATTTTGTTCCTTAAATATGTGCCGTTTGTGTATGAGAGTTGGAGGTAGACTATTTGAACGCATGTTTTAAAAATTAAATAAATCATTAAATATTATTATTTTTTGTTTCCTTAGACTCCCACAAAGGTAGTATTTTTTTCTTCTTCTTAGAACCAGTTTGCTCTCACCGCCTTGGGTATCTACTTCGTACGCTTTAGTGCCTTTTCTTCGAAGCCAAAGTAATTCGTAGCAATGGTAGCATAATAACAAGTATAGACGGTGATTTTTCGAAAAATCAAAAAAGACAATTTTTTTCGAAAACCATTAGACTTTTTACTGAGGTGATATTTGTTTATTCTGATGGGTCCGGAACCAATCTAACGCCCGCGTCACTCTGACGTGCTAGTTTTGGGACACCCTCTGTACATATATATACGAGGGGGGACCCAAAAAAAAACGGGAATATCGTCATAATTTCTTTATTTTTTAATATTTTTACACCAAATTTTGATCACCTTCAAAGTGTTCTCCTTCGACCACAATGCACCTGTGAAAACGATCCTTCCAATGTTCAAAACATTTTTTAAATTCACTTATCGGGATGTTCTTTAGGCCTTCCAGCGATTTTTGTTTTACCTCCTCCACAGTGGCAAAACGCTTTCCTCTCATGTCCCTTTTGAGTCTGGGGAACAAAAAAAACTCACAGGGGACAAAAACTCTTTACGGAGAGAGCGGCGTGGGCCAGCGCGTTGTCATGATTGAGGAACCAGTCACGTGTGCGCCAAAGATCTGCCCTTTTCTTCCGGATACTCTCCCTCAATCTTTTCAAAACCTCCAAGTAGAACTTCTGGTTGACAGTTTGACCCGGGGGGAACGGTAGCACGTCTAAACATCACGTTGCAATTACTTTACTGATAATAACATCGCAGGCGGAAAATACATAGCGCATATTTATACATCCGGTTTAGTGGGTTTCGTTCGGTTTTGTTGGGTTTTGGGTTTGGGTTTTGGGTTTGGGTTTTCGGTTGGGGTTTGGGTTTTGGGTTGGGGTTTTGGGTTGGGGTTTTGGGTTTGGGTTTGGGTTTTGGGTTTTGGGTTTTGGGTTTTGGGTTTGGGTTGGGGTTTGGGTCGTTTTGTGGCGATCAAAACCGAATAAAACCCAACAAAACTCAACAAAACCATTAAACCGGATGTATGAATATGCGCCGTGTAGTTTTCGCGTGCGATGTTATTATCCGTGAAGTAATTGTAACGTGATGTTTAGACATGGAACCAACTTCACACACTAACTCAGGAGACGTGTCCCTAACGGACACCTGGTCGAGCGATGGGTTCCCCCACTCTCCCGCCCCGCCGCAGCGCAATTCCCATTTTTTTTTGGGTCCCCCCTCGTAGATTAATTAAATAGTATTTATAAACAAATAATGCTTCATAACAGATTGGCTCGATAAGTTAAAGGTTTAGTAAGAAACCAAAAAAAAAAACACGGAGTTTGTTCGTTCGTAGTAAAAAAGTCAGTCGTTTCAATTTTTTGTCTTCCTAGTTCGTAGTTCTCTTTACTTTTTTTTTTCCCATTCTTCTATTAATTCTTTACCGTTAATCGTCGTTATTGTTGTAAATTTGCGTGTAGAGTGCGTGCTTACGGGCCTGGTATAGAGCCGACCGGACCGATTGTCGGAGCGCCGGCCAATTTTACCGTCGAGACATTCTCGGCCGGCAAAGGTAACGTCGAGGTCTCAGCGGAGGACGCAAAAGGATCAAAGATACCGGTAAAGTTAATCGATGGTTTTTTTTTCTTTTTTCATCCCCCCCCCCCTCCCCCCACCTCATGTTTTATTCAATAATTAAGGATTTACGATTTTCGCAGAGTAAGTTGAGTTGATTGGAGATTGGAAGAGTCGTAAAATTTATTTTACTTTATTTTTCATATTCATCAGTTTTACGAGTATAGCCCGCTGCTCGCAAAGATCCACGAGATCGTGTATATTTCAATATTGACATAACATTATTTGTCAACCATCCCGGGGATGATTATTCTATGGAGGCGAAAGTTATATTTAGAAAATAAAAGAGAAATCTGTGAACACACTTGTTTATGGGATATTTCACGTCGAATCGAACGGACCCTTTAAGCCTCGATCACTGGGATTTGATGTCCATAATTTTTCGTACTGTTGTTACGGCATTAAAAAGAGTGCAATTTTTTTTCTAGATTTTGTTTAACATCTCTGTTAATAAGTTTTTTTTTTGACGATTATCATTGTCGAAAATCATCGTCCTCCGGGATCCTTAATATCGTCGATTTAATTGAAATATTTTATCTCACTGAGAACACGCTCCGAAATTTCGGGAAAATTAAATTTCGGATTCCGATCATCGTTGGATACAATACGATTTGTCAATTATATTGAAATCGCACTAAAATCCATTATTACCGTGAAATGTTATTTAAATGAAAAAATTATTCAAAAAATTATAATTCATTAGCAGAAAATTGTCTGTCCATTTTACAGCCACGATTTTCGTCGTACCAGCGTTTTACTATTTTATTTTATTATCGATCGCTTCTTTAATATTTGTTTGTCAATCAATGTCTGTTTTTTTTTTTTTTTTCGACTCTACAGGTTGACATTCGTTTTAACAACGATCGTAATCTCACGTATTCGGCCTCGTACACACCAAAAACCGAGGGTCCGCACAGAGTGCGCGTGCTCTTTGGTGGTCGTGAAATTCCAAAGAGCCCGTACACGATAATGGTTGAGGGACATCCGGGTGATCCGGGCAAAGTGACGGCGAGCGGACCTGGCTTACAACCGGATGGGGTTGTAATAAATCGTCCGACGTACTTTGACATATTTACTAAAGGTGCTGGACGTGGCGTACCGGAAGTGAAGATACTCGATCCGCAGGTGAGAGAGAGTAATTACGAAGACACGAGGAATTTCAATGAGGAAAAATCTACGACGAATAATAATGTGCGCGTTTGCGCATTTTTTTTTCTCTTCTATTCACAAGGGTTCGAAAACAACAGTGCCAGTGAAATTACGTCAAACATCGCCGGATGTATGGAGATGCGACTACGCCTCGCCAATAACCGGTCTTCATTCGGTCAATATATTTTTCGCCGGTAAACTAATACCCGGCAGTCCGGTCGGTGTCGTTATAGCGCCGATATCCGATGCGAAAAAGTGTCGAGCTTACGGACGTGGATTATTGTCGTCGGGCGTTAGAGTCAAAGATATCGCTGATTTTACGATTATCACGAAGGACGCCGGCGAGGGAATTCCCGAGGCGCGTGTCATTGGTCCCGGTGGTGTTAATTTACCGATTCAGTAAGTTATCGGTATTAAGGTAGTTGTCTGGTAACTTAAGCCGATTTTCATGGCTTTTTTGGAGGACGTTTTTTTGTACGAAAATAAAAATGAATCGTTTTGGATATTTAGGATGTTTTTATTTACATATTAAAGATACAAAAAAATTTTTTTTTTTTTAAATTTAATAGTTTATTATTATTGTTATTATTATTATTGATCGAAGCTGGGAGCCCGGGTCCTAACTTTTTTTCTACCGAACCGATTGCTTTCAAATTTTAACAGGCTACTCTACACACTTATAGTTCTCGTCGAAACCACCGAGAAATTTGTTCACCCCTAACTTTTTATTTTACAACCCTTTCTTTCCTAAAATAAAAAGACTTTAGCAAAGAAGGGGTTGTAAAATAAAAAGTTAGGGGTGAAAAGATTTCTCGGTGGTTCCGACGAGAACTATAAGTGTGTAGTGTAGCCTGTTAAAATTTGAAAGCAATCGGTTCGGTAGAAAAAAAGTTAGGACCCGGGCTGCCAACTTCGATCAATAATAATAATAATAATAAACTATTAAATTTTTTCAAACATTTTTTTTTTTATATCTTTAATAAGTAAATAAAAACATCCTAAATATCCGAAACGATTCATTTTTATTTTTCTACGAAAAAAAAAGACCTCCAAAAAAGACATGAAAATCGGTTTAAGTTACCAGACTACTACCTTAAACGATTTTTCAAATGATCAAACTACCTCCAATTGGTGATTTTAAGAATTTTAATGAGAAAAAGAAAAGCACATTTGTTTCATATTAAATTCATTATTTGTCGAAAAATTGGAAATTCTACAACTTTGCGGAAACTGTTGCGATCGAATTTTCCTCCAAATTCAATAGCAAACTGTTATTTCACGTGTAAAACATTTGCGTACAAAATTTCATGCCCGATAGGTCGAAAAAAAAAAAATTGCTGGAGTTGCGCTCTTAAAACATTTTCTCTTTGGAAATTATCAAAATCCTGTATGATCCAAAAAAATTTGTCAATCGTCAGAAAAATCGCAGTGAACAAAAGGCCGTTATTCATTGACTTGTGCACCAAATTACAGACCGGAAGTTCAAATCGATTTCCGAGTGACAGCGGTATCAACTTTTGTTCCTTCCAATTTTTTTTTGAATATCCCACAGAGCATTAATTTTCTTTTCTAAACATGATCTTTCGATTTTTTTCTCGGAACATTTAAAACGCACCGACATTAATAAGACACGATCAAACAAAGCTTCCTCCGTAAATCCAAGGAAAAACAAATGTTTCTCCGAAAAATCGATTTATCCTCGAAATAAAATCGTTATTTTTTTTCCTCTCTCCCACAGGATGAAAAAAAAAGACGCGACGACCTACGACTGTCATTACGTGCCGGTGAAGGACGGTCGGCACGTGGTAATGGTGACGTACGGCGGTAAGGAAATTCCAAAATCGCCGTTCGAGGTGAACGTCGGACCGTACAAGGAGACGAGCATCAGGGTGTTCGGTCCGGGTCTTCACGGCGGTGTCGTTGGTTATCCGGCGAGATTTACCGTCGACACAAACGGCGAAACGGGCGCGCTCGGTTTCTCGATCGAGGGACCGTCCAAGGCGAAAATAAATTTCGAGGACAACGGCGACGGCACCGCCGACGTGTCGTATCTCCCGACTTTACCCGGCTCATACGCCGTTCATATACTGTGCGACAACGAGGATATACCGAAATCACCGTATATCGCGAATATCCTGCCAAAAACGGATTTTGATCCGAGCAAAGTGAGATTTAGTTTTTTTTTTTCTTTATTGTTGATGCAAAGTTCCGTTACAGTCGTCGAGGTTCGAAAAAAATTATTTCAACAATCTATCTTTTTTTTTTGTTTCCGTTCTAATTTTTTGTATTAGGTCGAAGTTCACGGACCGGGAATTCAATCGGAGGGCATTGGTCGTGACAAACCGACGCAATTTACCATTGACGTTAAAAAAGCCGGACAGGCTCCGTTAGAAGTTTCCATTCAGGACGGACTCGGTCGTGATGTTCCGTTGAAACTCGAGGACAAACACGACGGCACCGTTTTGGCCAATTACGTTCCCACTTCCGGTTCGCAGCACGTCGTTATGGTATATTATTATTTTCATTATTTTTCTGTTGCGATTTTGTTTTCTTATAAAGAATGAAGTCTCGCGAAAATATTTTTTTTACCGAGTGTTCCAATGTCAATGCGTTCGCGATCTGCTAAAACGTTGAAAAATCACATTTGAAAAAAATATCCGGGTGTGTGTAAGTGTAACGAACGGGCAAAATTCAAACGTCCCGTATCGCAGTAACGGTTTGATCAGCGCTATAATTTCACACGCAAATAAAGCAGCGTATCCGCTTTATTTACGACAATTTTCATAGAAATTCAACAGAGTCACTCGGTTCTTATGGATTTTTTAAATTCTCGAGAACAGTCTGTAAAACAGTGCAATTGTTAATTTTCCCGGATTTTTTCACATTTATTCGTCCTTAAATTTCCTTTCCGTTCGATATATATCCCTATCCAACAAAACGAAGAACTAAAATGAATTCATTAAATTCTCAGGTGAATTACGGCGGTGTTGCGACAAAAAAATCTCCCTACAGAGTCAAAGTGATAGCGCCATTAAATCCGGCAATGGTATCGGCGTTTGGTCCGGGATTGGAAAAGGGTGTAAAGTCAAACGCGGCGACGCATTTCAACGTCGATTGTCGGGAGGCCGGACCCGGTGATCTTGACGTTACAATGTCAACGCCCGACGGACACGAACTTCCGGTATCACTGACCGACAACGAGGACGGTACATACACCGTCGATTACGTAGCGCCGCAGCCCGGTGTCTACGCCGTTAATCTCAAGTATGGCGGATTAAAAGTACCGCAATGTCCGTTAAAAGTCAACGTGCAGCCTCACGTCGATGTGTCAAAGATCAAAGTCGACGGTCTCGAACCGAGTGAGTACATCGAATGGGTGGAAAAAAAAAAGATCAAAACTTCGAGGATATGCATAATTTGAAATTTACAATATTTTCATTCACCCAGCCTAATTAGCCGAAAAAAATGAAACTAGCGCCGCTAAATACTTCGACACCCTTATTCTTTGCTTCCTCATACAGGAGGTTTTTCTGAAAACATTTTATTTTATATTATTTTTTCTAGAGATTTAGAGAAAATTTCCCGTGCAACACTCGGCTATTGTTCCAACATATTTTACGAGACCGGATCAGTTCTAAAATCACCGTGTCCCCAGTGACAAAGATATCAACGAAGCGGGAAAAAAAAAGAGTATTTAAAATCGAAAGGACAAAATTGTCTGAAAGTTTTTGGAAAATCTTCGCGAAACATTCGTAAAACTCGCAAAATATCTCGTTACGCTTTTCTTCTCTACGCCGAGGTCAATAATGACAACGGGAACAAAATAAAAATAAATAAATAATCATTGTAACCCCAAAAATAATGCAAAATCATAGTAACCGATGAATGATTGCTCGTTGAAGTTAGAGCCTCACAATTCCCGCTGAAAATTTAGCGCAAACATTGTTCACCGTCAATTCATTACTATCATATCGATCCCGAACGCTGATGAATCCTCAATTTTTCATTAACGCGTTTACCATTAAAAAATATATAAAGTCTCCTCCAGCCCCGCAAAGAAAAATTTCCCTGCAAACATACACACACACACACACGCACATAAATAGAGAGACAGACAGCGAGAAAGAGAGAGAGAAAAAAAAAATGAAAAATCATCGTAGCGGCACCGGTCAACAGCCTCCAGCAATTCCGCGTGATAACGCAGGACGCCGGTAGAGCAGCGGATTTTCAAGTGTCGATAACCGCGCCGTCGGGAACGAGGGTAAAAGCGCAATTGACGCCGAGCCACGACGGTTACGTTGTGAACTTTACGCCGACGGAATTGGGCGAATATTCATTGGCGATTAGTTTCGGCGGCGAGGTTTTAACGCCATATCGTTTGAATTGCGTTCACGGTAGCGATTCGTCGAAGGTACGAGCAAACGGTCCAGGATTACATCGTGGCGTTGTTCATAGACCCGCGGAATTTGTAATTGATACGAGAGGTGCCGGACAGGGCGGTCTTGGCGTTACGGTCGAGGGTCCTTGCGAGGCGGCGATAAATTGTCGCGATAACGGCGATGGCACGTGCTCGGTCGCGTACTTACCGACCGAGCTCGGCGATTACGGTATCAACATAACGTTCAACGATCGTCATATACCGGGCTCGCCGTTCCAAGCGATCGTCGTCGGCGAGGCTGATCTGACGAAAATCAAGGTCACCGGAAATGGCATACAGCCACACGGTTAGGAGCAACACCGCGTGCCCATTGTCTCTGATGCTCGATTTTTTTTTTTCTTTTCTTTTTCTTCTCCACAATTTGTTCACTTCCCCAATTGTCCATCTTCGTTTATCTTCGTCGTTCAGAGTTTTTATCGTCAATCAAACCACTTTTTTTGTTGTTAAGAACAATTTTCGAAAACTTATGTATTTGCAAAATTTGCAATAATTCCGAGAAAATTCATTCAGGATTCTACGTGATGGACGAAAAAAAAAAAAAGTGGCTGGGTTGATGGAAAATGCTTTTCATGTATCCAGCATGACGTTTATTAACGACACATATCCCCTCGCCTGCCTCTCCCGAGCCTTTGCACTTCGTCAATCTGCAAAAATTCGCGATCCTCTTGGCCCAAGATTACTTTTAGAGAAAAAAAAACAAACCTCCCTTTAATTCTCGTCTAACTGCTCGTGCTGTGAGTTTTACGATTGAAGCATTTTTTTTTTTCTCGTTTGTTTGGATTTATATTTTGAATTACGTTTGAACGCGTGTGAATTTATAATTTCTCGAGCGAGAATAATTTCTCACGTCGCGAGACAAAATCGTTCGAAGCATGCCTTCTAAAAAATATTATCAAGAAGAAAAGTCTTGTTTTTTTTTTTTCGATCGATTTTCTCGTTCGCGAATTGCGTGGATAATCGAGCGACTGTCGTTGCCACCCTTTCGACATTGTTAATTGCAAAAGAAAATTCACGCCAAAATTTACGAATCGTCGGGGTAAAAAAATCTTTTTTAAATCAAGTTTTTCTTTCTCGAATTATTCGGATTTCAGGTTTAAGCCTAAACACACCGGCGGAATTTACGGTCGACACGAGAGCGATACCAAAGACAAAGAGCGACGAGGGAAAGGTCGCGTGCACAATCACGAATCCGAGCGGCGGCAGGACCGAGAAAGTGATAACGCCACAGATCGACGGTACTTACAGGATCAGTTACACGCCGTTCGAGGAGGGTCGTCATACAATCGACATTATGTACGATAATATGCCAATTCCCGGTTCGCCATTTACCGTAAACGTGAAGAGGGCCTGCGATCCGACGAAATGCCGTGCTTACGGACCGGGTCTTGAAAACGGTTACATCAACAAATCCAACAAATTTACCGTCGAAACGAGTGGTCAGTATGATACGAAAAATTGAGTTGAAATGAAAAAATTTCTCAAGATCGAACATTCGGTTCAATCTAAATTCAAACTTGAGCCTTAACTTAAGAGATGTGGCGACGGTTACGGGTATAAAATCATGTGCACACTTAACAATTTTTTTTAGTACGAAAAAGTGATTGATTTATAAAAAACATAATTACAGATCTGTTTAGTAGAAATATCAAGCTGATAAAAAATATTTTTTTGGTTTTTTTTTGTTATACAAAATGACGACTTTTGAGCTTTTTTCTAATTGGCTTGATAAACAACTTCGACAATTTTTACCCGATTGACTTGAAATTTTTTAAATTATGTTTTTTAATTGCATTTCGCAGCGAAGTACGTAGGAAATTTGAAAAATATTGTTTTATTCGAATTTTGTAGGCATTTGAACTTAATAGGTGAGAAATGAGAAATTTCGTATAAAACTGCTCATTAAATGGTAGGTTTTTAATTAATCAGAAATTACGTAGCGTGATTCTCTGCGAAATGCAATTAGAAACATAATTAAAAAATTTTTAAGTCAATTGGGTAAAAATTGACGCAGTTATTTATCATGCCAATTAGAAAAAAAAGTTTAAGCAGCAAATAGCAGTAGTCGGCCATTTTGTATGACAAAAAACAACAAAAAAAATATTTTTTATTAGCTTGATATTTATACTTAATAGATGTGTAATTAGTTTTGTAAATAATTCACTTTTTCATAGAAATTTTTTTTTTTAATGTACACATGATTTTATACCCGCTACGGTGACCATATCCTTTAAGGTATTAGTCTGGTAACTTAAGCCGATTTTCATGACTTTTTTGGAGGGCGTTTTTTTGTAGGAAAATAAAAATGAATCGTTTTGGATATTTAGGATGTTTTTATTTACATATTAAAGATACAAAAAAGAATTTGTTTGAAAAAATGTAATCAAGAGCCAAAATCACGGGGGCCACCCACGCGCTTTTTTCGAGGTGCCAACTTCGATCAATAATAATAATAATAATAAACTATTAAATTTTTTCGAAAAAATTTTTTTTTGTATCTTTAATATGTAAGTAAAAACATCCTAAATATCCAAAACGATTCATTTTTATTTTCCTACAAAAAAAAACGCCCTCCAAAAAAGACATGAAAATCGGCTTAAGTTACCAGACTACTACCTTAAGTTCATAGGTACACTTTGACCACGACTTTGGCTTGTCGAAAAAAAAAAAAATGCTTGTGGTTGCTCCAACTTTTGTAAATTTTGCGACATCCAGGTAAATTATTTTTTTGTATAAATAGAACGTTGTTAAATAACTAAAAAATTATAAATTTTTTTAAATTTCACATCAACGCAGTATCCTCAAAGGATGCTTGGTATTGAATCTGATGAGAACCGTTGAGAGGGTAGAAATTCTATGAAAATCAGAGATTTTTTTTTAAATTCTCAAAACAATAAATCTGTGACGATTGAGTGAAAACATTGAGTGATATTTGATATTGAATTTTTGCGAGAATCGATGAGCGTGCAAAATTTCCAGATTTAGATTTTTTTTTGTAATTTAATAAACCTTCGATAATTTAGGCATTAAAAATAAAAACAAACGATTCTCGCAAAATGTAATTTCGAAAAAAAATTTCTCAAAAAATTTGGAACAATATCACGCACGCAGGAGCGGGAAACGGCGGTCTTGGCCTTGCCATCGAGGGACCGAGCGAGGCGCGAATGACCTGCGTCGACAATTACGACGGTTCGTGCAGCGTCGAGTACGTGCCAACGGAGATCGGTGATTACGACGTTGGAATAAAATTTGGCGACAAGCATATACCGGGCTCGCCGTTCAAGGTGCAAGTCGAAGCGGGAATTGACGCGAAGGACGTTAATGCTTATGGTCCGGGTCTCGAGGCGGAACAAGTTCGCGAATCGGTACCAGCGACATTTGTCGTCGATACGTCAGCTTGCGGACCGGCAAAACTCGACGTCAAGCTCAAAACTGATAAGGGCCAAATGACAAAACCGGATATAACGAGTCGGGGCGATGGACTTTACGAGGTTACGTACAGACCACCACCGGCCGGTAGTAACGTTCAAATTGGCGTTACTTATGGCGGCGAGGATATTTCCGGTAGTCCGTACAAGATCAAAGTTTTGCCGACCTGCGAGGCCAACAAAGTCGTTCTCTCCGGTCCCGGAGTCGCGACTGTTTGTACCGCATCGTTTCCCGTCGACTTCGTCGTTGATACGTCGAAAGCCGGCTACGGCGATCTCGAAGTGCAAGTTCTCGTGAGTTTTTTTTTAAACACATGTATTTATTATTTGCAAATGAAAGGAAAGACAAAAATTTTAATTGCGCAAATTGAAAGCTGGCACGTTCCCGTCCAGAAATTCGTTAGGGAATTCCGGTTACCAGCGAAATCTCGATTAGTATTTTTTAGGGATGCCCTAAAATGAGTATCCCCTTGGGGTGCCCGTTGAATCGCAGACCCCGCATTAAAATTTCCACATTTTTAACGTTTCCGAAAAATTTCGCAAAAAACGACGAATATTTAGTTTTTTCGTGTTTTGCAATTTTTTTATACCCTATTCGATCGGAAATTTTCCGCTGATTGCGAATAACACCGAATTTTAGTCGAAATCTCAAAATATCAATGTGGAAACGGCGAAAAACGACAAAAATCACTTTTTGGACGATTTTCAATGAAATTTCGAGTTTTTCAAAGAAATGGCTACTGAATTAGTAATCAGCGAGTAAAAATACATCGATATAGCGTCCTAAAAGAAAATTTAAAAATTCAAAATTTTTTTGCATTTCGGCCAACCAGAAGTGGCTTCACTAAAATCGTTGTAACGTTGCTTCCCGATGGAGTTGGAAGCCCACTCTGTGCTCATTCTTTTCGTGATCGAAAACCCTTTAAAATGGCGCTTAAATCATTGTGCTATCATTATTTTTCGATTTTTCACAGATTTTTAAAGTCGGACCATCGATTTTTGCGAATTTCTCCATACTTACCCCTTCTCATTTTTTTCGCCGATTTTCAACCCGCTCTCACGGCTACAATAATTGAGATATCGGGATGATCCAAAGTGCATTCTCTAAGTCTACTCGAGACGTTTTGAAAACGCTCGTCGAAACCCAAAATCGATGAAACGGGAGCCAAGTTATGACCATTCGAAATTTCGAGATTTTTAAGATTCCGAAAAGGTGGGCAAAAAATTACAAAAATTTTTTTTTCTCATTTTTCAATGTTTCGATACCCTATTCGATCGGAAATTTTCCGCTGATTACGAATAACACTGAATTTTAGTCGAAATCTCAAAATATCAATGTGGAAACGGCGAAAAACGACAAAAATCACTTTTTGGACGATTTTCAATGAAATTTCGAGTTTTTCAAAGAAATGGCTACTGAATTAGTAATCAGCGAGTAAAAATACATCGATATAGCGTCCTAAAAGAAAATTTAAAAATTCAAAATTTTTTTGCATTTCGGCCAACCAGAAGTGGCTTCACTAAAATCGTTGTAACGTTGCTTCCCGATGGAGTTGGAAGCCCACTCTGTGCTCATTCTTTTCGTGATCGAAAACCCTTTAAAATGGCGCTTAAATCATTGTGCTATCATTATTTTTCGATTTTTCACAGATTTTTAAAGTCGGACCATCGATTTTTGCGAATTTCTCCATACTTACCCCTTCTCATTTTTTTCGCCGATTTTCAACCCGCTCTCACGGCTACAATAATTGAGATATCGGGATGATCCAAAGTGCATTCTCTAAGTCTACTCGAGACGTTTTGAAAACGCTCGTCGAAACCCAAAATCGATGAAACGGGAGCCAAGTTATGACCATTCGAAATTTCGAGATTTTTAAGATTCCGAAAAGGTGGGCAAAAAATTACAAAAATTTTTTTTTCTCATTTTTCAATGTTTCGATACCCTATTCGATCGGAAATTTTCCGCTGATTACGAATAACACTGAATTTTAGTCGAAATCTCAAAATATCAATGTGGAAACGGCGAAAAACGACAAAAATCACTTTTTGGACGATTTTCAATGAAATTTCGAGTTTTTCAAAGAAATGGCTACTGAATTAGTAATCAGCGAGTCAAAATACATCGATATAGCGTCCTAAAAGAAAATTTAAAAATTCAAAATTTTTTTGCATTTCGGCCAACCAGAAGTGGCTTCACTAAAATCGTTGTAACGTTGCTTCCCGATGGAGTTGGAAGCCCACTCTGTGCTCATTCTTTTCGTGATCGAAAACCCTTTAAAATGGCGCTTGAATCATTGTGCTATCGTTATTTTTCGATTTTTCACAGATTTTTTAAGTCGGACCATCGATTTTTGCGAATTTCTCCATACATACCCCTTCTCATTTTTTTCGCCGATTTTCAATCCACTCTCACGGCTACAATAATTGAGATATCGGGATGATCCAAAATGCATTCTCTAAGTCTACTCGAGACGTTTTGAAAACGCTCGTCGAAACCCAAAATCGATGAAACGGGAGCCAAGTTATGACCATTTGAAATTTCGAGATTTTTAGGTTTCCGAAAAGGTAGGCAAAAAATTACAAAAAATTTTTTTTCTCATTTTTCAATGTTTCGATACCCTATTCGATCGGAAATTTTCCGCTGATTACGAATAACACCGAATTTTAGTCGAAATCTCAAAATATCAATGTGGAAAAGGCGAAAAATGAAAAAAATCACTTTTTGGACGATGGTCGGCGAGCCGATTCCCCGAGTGAGACGGCCGTTCGTCTCACACGGTCCGGGATCCCCGCCTGAATCTATTTCATGACTGTTTCATTTCGGTCATGGGATCTGAACGAGATCTCTCGAACGGATCCTTACCGGTGGCCAGTGTTAATTACGTTAATTTTTCAGGTTCCTATGACCGAAAAATAAACTAAATGGCGATTCCCCGAATTTTTGTGCTCAAGCTAGAGCCAGCTTTTTGCCAGGAAATATAGATGTTGTAATGATATGAGTGTTTTATTCATCATCCCCACGGGGGTAGTTTTCGAGGAGAGAACAAATTTCCCTTTTTTCCCCCCATTATACGTGTTTTTTTTTCTTTCCTCGATTTTCACAGGGTCCCGACGAATCACCTCGCAAAGTTACCGTCCAAAATATCGGCGAGGGCAAGTACAAAGCCACTTATCTGCCTGACGATTGTGGACGCTACAAGGTGAACGTGAAATACGGCGGGAAAGAGGTGCCGGGCAGTCCGGTTATGGTACAAAGCGTTTCTACCGGTAAGGCCGATCAGTGCAAGATCAAAGAGGGAATACAACAAACATTGGCGCAGGGAGAGGAATATTGTATCGCGATCGATACGGAAAATGCCGGACGCGGTGCGGTCACTTGTCGCATCAGATCAACTTCCGGAAGGTCAGTTAAATACTTTTTTTCTCTCACTTCATTTCATCAAGCATTGACGTTTTGAAAATTTGTTAATTATCGAAAAAACCTGCATTTACAATAATGTTTCATCCTCTTCCTTTGTAAAAAAAAGTTCTTCCGCTAAAAATATATCATTGTCTGCTCCATTTTGTGTGTTTTTCAATATTTAAACTTTTGTTTATCTCGTTAAATTTCTACGCCAACGCAACGCAACGCAATTATTTTCGCAATTTCTATTTCTTCCTCCAACTTTATTAAATATTCCAGAAGATTAACAAAGAATTATCAAACTTTGCAACCCTTATAGCACTACCTCGGATTTCCGATTGAATTCGAGTTGATAACGGAAAAAAAAAAAAAAACCTGAAAGGTTTTAAATCTGAAAGTTGTCCTTTGCTCATATTTTCATCAATATTTCGTTTTTTTATTTTTCAATGCCACCCCCTTCCTCCTCAATTTCGAACTTGGTTCATTGGAAAAATTCACAAATAATTCTAATACACAAAGCTATAATAATGGTATGGTACCCTCGACGCGTGGAAGTGTCCTTGATCGTATTTTTTTTTCCGTACCCTCGTACAGAGAGAAATCATAAATTTTTCCCACCCAAGTGTTTCTCGTTACTTTGTTCTTTCTAAATGGAGAGGAGAGAATAAAACAGCGTAATTCTGGGCCTGATATTTTAATGGCGAAGAAAAAAAGGCGAGGAATTCGTGTCTCGTGTCGTTTTTCAATATGTTATATCGTGTGCATTTAGATATCTCCGTTGAAATTCTCTCATTGTCAATCTCACGTTCGCCATATGTTATCCTATTGTAAATTGGCCCCGGACATTTGTGGCACTCGATCTTTTCCTCTTAATGTATATATACGTGTAGAAAAGTGACCCGCGAAGAAGAAGAGCCGAGAAATAGTGAATATCATTTGGCAACGACAGTGAGCGCGTTGTCACATGGAATAAGAGAAGACAGTTGAGTGGTGAAAGGTCGCCAATCAGGCGACCGTCTCTCGACGTTGATAAACTTTTCCGACGTTGACGTGCGTCACGAAAAACGTGCGATTACATACGACACATACGAAAAGCCGCGTGTTAAAAATTTCTCTGAGCGAATTTACAAGCTCGTAACTTCTCTCCCAAGTCTGATCCTTTTGGATCCTCCTCGTCAACAATACCGCCCGTCCCCAATAAATTCGTTATTCGAGAAACATTAACGGGGAGGGCGACTCTCGTCGACAAAACGTATCTCGGTATACTCGTACAAAACACGAAAATTTCCTCACAACACGAACAAAACAATTTATCCCCCTACAACTTCTCGTCTCGTCGCACTTATTTGCCATTTGTTAGTTTAACGTTTTACTGACAATTATTAGAGACGGACGAAAGTGACCCAGAAGCACAATTCTCTCTCGTGGTTGCCCCGTGCATGCTACGAAATTTCCACCGATCCTGATATATTTAAGGTGGTAGTACGGTAACTTGAGCCGATTTTCATGTCTTTTTTGGGAGGGCGTTTTTTTGTAGAAAAATAAAAATGAATCGTTTTGGATATTTGGGATGTTTTTATTTACATATTAAAGATACAAAAATTTTTTTTTTTTTTTAATTCAATACTTTATTATTATTATTATTATTTATCGAAGTTGGCACCTCGGAAAAAAAGCGCGTGGGTGGCCCCGGTGATTTTGGCTCTTGATGTTATCTGAAATCAAAAATTCTTGATAATTCTTAATCTATAGACGTGTCATTCTGGTCGGAACTACTGAAGTTGAATTTCATGGATAAATAACAAAATGGCGGACTTTGGAAAGAAGTTTTTTTTTCCAAAGTCCGCCATTTTGTTATTTATCCATGAAATTTAACTTCAGTAGTTCCGACCAGAATGACATGTCTATAGATTAAGAATTATCAAGAATTTTCGATTTCGGATAACATCAAGAGCCAAAATCACCGGGGCCACCCACGCGCTTTTTTTTCGAGGTGCCAACTTCGATCAATAATAATAATAATAATAAACTATTAAATTTTTTCAAAAAAATGTTTTTTTGTATCTTTAATATGTAAATAAAAACATCCTAAATATCCAAAACGATTCATTTTTTATTTCCTACAAAAAAACGCCCTTCAAAAAAAGACATGAAAATCGGCTTAAGTTACCATACTACTATAAGGGTTTCAGCGTAAAAAAAAACACTTTATTTGCGATTTTTTTTCTCAAATATGGATTGAGCAATTTTATTCGAACCTTTTGTACATTATTGAGCATACTTTTGACAATGTTGTGTGATTTTTTCATGCAGAAATATTGAAGCATAAGCCCGTAACAGAGCTTCCCCCGGAACGTCTTGGAAAAAAAACAATTTGCGGTGTTCACTATAACTCGGCCGGAAATTATCTGAAAATGAAAACCCATGAAAATTTAGTCAAATTATAATCAAATCTTCCCCCCAACGTTCTCTGATAATTTTTTTTCTCATTTAAAAATTTTTGGCGGCCATCTAAAGTGTGAACTGTTATTTTCCACGAAAAATTCCGCCATTTTGTGGGTGGGAAACACCCTTAATGTAAAAAAAAAAAAATTTAACTAAACGTTGGGGGGAGGTATTTTGTATGTAGAAAATGTGTACAAAGTTTGAAATGAATCGGTCAAGTAGTTTTTAAATGGCAGTGAACACGGACTTTGAAAAAGTTGTTTTGAGAAAAACGCGTCTAAAGTTTATGAAGTAAAAAAGTGAAGAAAAAAATGTTTTTTTCCAACTTACACAGAATCATCGATTCCAGCTCGTTTCTTCTTTTAAAATATTGCAGTGTATAGTATACACTATATACTATATACACAATAGCAATGAATAAACTGTATACCTGTTCGACAGCTGCACTGCTAGCCCGACCGCCCCCAGCTGTTAGAGGTATAGCGTTAAAGGCCAGGAGATTAATAAGACAATAACTTCAAGAATATTGCTTAGATCGGTTAAAAATTTTAAGGACATATTCTTGAAATGTTAAACAATAAGATAAGACAAAAAAAAATTCGATTTTTCGAAAGTGAAAACCCTTACCCCGCCCTTAACGATTCATCGAGTGTGGACGAAAACAAGCGATAGTTTGTTTTTTCCTTATGTCTTTTGTTTTATTTTTTTTCTTGTCAGAGTCTGCAAACTTTGAAAAATCGAAATTATGGAATTTTCATGTCGGTTTTTTGTTTCCCACCTCAAAAAATCCTTACTATATAGATCGTTGGTCAGGGATCACGAGAAAGAAGTACGCAATTTGGATTATTTTTCGTTCTCGGTCTAAAAACAATGTTTTTTTTTTTTGTACTCGAGTAAATATGCCATCGAGACATTAGGTGGGTTTGAAATTCCAAAAATATCAACTCTTTCATTTTCAATCTCTACGGTCGAGCAACCGGAAATGTAACTACTTTGGCTCCTGACAACTTTGTTGTATTACTTCCTTGGCTATGATTTCTCACTTTCAAACGCAACTGCCAGATTCGTGTCGCCCTCGTTTTACATTCTCAGTTCTTTATGTACATCGCGTCATTTCATGCCAATTTTTGAAACTGGCCAATATTGATTTGCCTGATTTTTGTTTTCTTTTTTTTCTATTTTTAAACATCATTGCTACTCTTAAACTGTCTCAATTTTTTGATGTTTACTGAATTTTTTTCGTTTTCTCTCCGTTTTTCATTTTACAAATTATCAAACAATCACGAGGTTTAAAACCGCACAAAAAATCCACCAGCATAAAAAAATCTCGCTCCATAAAAAAAAAAAAAACATAAAAATACTCCGTAAAATTAGAAAAATCGAAATTGTTCACCGAAATTAGCTTTCGAAATTTGCGATGAGGTGAGCAGTGCCAAACGAATAGAAAAAAAAAGGCGCAAAAATTATAAACTTGCCACGTCTAGGAGAAAGCCAAAATTGCGAAAAACAACCTGCTCCGATTTGTGCGAGGTAGGGATAAAATAATGAGATTGCTTTATATAAGAATTATTTCACGGATCATGTAAATTTAAGACAAAACGACCAAAGTGAATTAACGCAAAGTTAAGTAAAACAATGAGCTTGTAGATCTGTGACGATAAGTTCAGTGCACGCCTTTCAATTCACTCTCCGCGTTTCCGCATTGTTCACAAAGGAGTGTCACGGTCTGCCGATCAGAGAGAAAGCCGCCACTTTTTGGCACCGGTCCCAATGACGAGAAATTGGCAAAACTAACATTTTCGCTTCGATTTAATTGGCGTCTGTGTGCGCGCGTGCCATTGTTTTCATCGCGAAATTACGAAACAAAGGGACGAGGATAAAAAAGAAAAAAAAAGAAGAAAAAATCGTCGTAATTTCGTAAATTATTTTAACGGAAAATCATATTATTGATTTGTTTATTGATTTTTTTATTTATTGCTGTGTCTTTCAGTGAGGTGGTCGATATCGATATCGAGGACAACGGCGATGGTACCGTCAATGTTTATTACACGGTTGCCGATGCCGGTGATTACACCCTGAGCATAAAATTCGGCGGGCAACCGATCCCAAATGGTCTCTGCACGTTTACCGTAAGTGGCTCTGTTATTTTTTTTTCCTTTCTCGTGCAAATTTTTACGCGCGACAAACAATCCAATTCGTAAAATCGGCAATTTTAAGGATCCGTTTCGCGACGAAACGTCCACAAAATAATTGTTTTGCTTTCCAGTTGAGGAAAGAAACAACGTCCAATCGAAAGATTACAATTAATGACATAATTTTTTTTTTTTAACGTAGTAGTCTGGTAACTGAAGCCGATTTTCATGCCATTTTTGGAGGGCGTTTTTCGTAGGAAAATAAAAATGAATCGTTTTGAATATTTAGGATGTTTTTATTTACATATTAAAGATACGAAAAAAAAATTGTTTGAAAAAATTTAATGTTTTATTATTATTATTATTATTGATCGAAGTTGGCACCTCGAAAAAAAAAGCGCGTGGGTGGCCCCGGTGATTTTGGCTCTTGATGTTATCTGAAATGGAAAATTCTTGATAATTCTTAATCTATAGACGTGTCATTCTGGTCGGAACTACTGAAGTTAAATTTCATGGATAAATAACAAAATGGCGGACTTTGGAAAAAAAACGTTCTTTTATTTTAGCAAATAAATTTTGTTATTTATCCATGAAATTTAACTTCAGTAGTTCCGACCAGAATGACATGTCTATAGATTAAGAATTATCAAGAATTTTTCATTTCAGATAACATCAAGAGCCAAAATCACCGGGGCCACCCACGCGCTTTTTTTTCGAGGTGCCAACTTCGATCAATAATAATAATAAAATATTAAATTTTTTCAAAAATTTTTTTTTTTCCTCTTTAATATGTAAATGAAAACATCCTAAATATCCAAAACGATTCATTTTTATTTTCCTACAAAGAACGCCCTCCAAAAATGACATGAAAATCGGCTTAAGGCCTTACATACGTCCAGCGGTACCGAAAACGTACCAAAAGAAAAACTGTTTTTAGGAGGGATAGAAATAGAAGTTGATAAAAGAATTCTTACACATTGTTTATTACTGTGTTAAGTTTGTAAAAAAATTTATTTCAATTTTTTTTTTTTTAAATTACAACATGAAAAATCACATTTTTTGAAGCACTGTAAAAAAAAAGTTGCTCCACGGTCGGCAGTATTTCTTCCTCAAATGTTGACGGATCTGCAAAATGTAAAGAAATTCTTGTAAAATAAGGTAGTAGTTATAGTCTGTCGAGCCGGATTTTTGAAATTCGAAAAATTAAACAATTTACGGTAATTTAAAAAAAAATGTTAAGTTTGTGTCAAAAAAGTCACACTTTAATTGTTTTTATAAAATTTTCTAATTATAATTTAAAAAATCGACAAACTATAGAAAAAACAATTCCGAATATTTAAAAAAAAAATCATCAAAAAATATTAAAAACCGTACGAGTTATCATGCCGACCGTGTCAGAAAAAGTAGTTTTGAGAAAAACGCGTTTAAAGTATCAAGCGCGTTTCGCTCGAAGTCGCGCGCGGCTGGAGCAAGAACTTTATGAATTTTTTTAAATTTATTTAGTTAACTTACGTCTAATCTCCCATTCCAGCTTCATATTGTACGCCTTCCTTGTCAGTAAAAAATTGTTGTTGTTTATTTTTTTCCAATCGACGAATTGTTCTGGCCTCTTTTGTTGCTTTGGTAGCGCGCGTCAGACCTTTGTCCTTTCGTCGGGCAGTCACATTATCTACAATAACTTTTGAACTATGGGGAATTTTTACAATCAGCTTACACAGAAATACGCCTAAGACTATAAGGAATAATAATCGGTAAACAAAAAAAAATCGATTTTTTGAAAATTCTCGACGTATGTAAGGCCTTAAGTTACCAGACTACTACCATGAATAACTCAACGTCAAGGGGCGCGTATATTGGCAAATTTGACAATTTGGCAAATCGAACTGGAGAGAGTAATTATCAATTTTACAGAGTGTGTAACGATCATTATTAATTTAAAAAAAAAAAATTTACAGTGGCCTAAAGAAAACCGGGAAATTCGTGATTTTTCGTACGTTTAACGATGTAACAAATATTAGCAACGACAACGACAACGAAGTCGACGACGACGAAGTGAGACACGCGAGTATGTCGTTTTGACGATTGGTCTCGTCTCGCATGAGACGAAACGAATGGCTCTCAACGCCCGAGACAATGTTAATTAGCCGGGAGAGAGAGAGAGAGGTGGAAAAAACGAAAACGACGAGGCACGCGCGCGAGGCAACGAGTCACCCCGTTAATCGGTGCCTCGTAAACTGGCGGCCACTCTCGACCTGTTCGAAAATCCGAAATACTCGCGGGCTATTTTAATCGATGGGGAGGGCTTGTTAAAATTTAAAAAATTAATAAAAAATAAATAGACGCAGGGAACAATTCTAAAAATGGCGATACTCGCAAACGACAAATTGATAAAAGGGACATATCGAAATTTTTCTGAAATTGTCCGATATGTTCTTCGTTTTTCTTTCCAACCAAAAAAAAAAAAAAAAAACAATATACATTATTGGTCATTCGTCGGAACTTTTTGTGGGAACAAAATTATAGGATATTTCCAGTTTTTTTTTCTCTTCGATAACTCGAGCCACCCTTAAGAGTTCACATACCCCTGCGCGCGCTGAAAACCGAGTAAATTTGAAAAATTATTATAAAGGTTATATGACGAAAAAAAAAAATTAAATTGTTGATTCCACAGTTTTTATTAATTTTTCAACTATAGGAAAAAAATTTTATTTTAATTTTATTTTTTCAGTATTAACATTATTTTTTACGGGTATGAATGGGGACTACTGATGATAACATAAAAAAATAAAAAAGAATCTAGTAAAATGTAGTAGTAATAGTCTGACGGAGGGATTTTTTTTTTTTTTTAATAAAGAAATTACAATATTTCAAACTTTAGTATTCAATGTAAAAAAAAAAAATAGCGTTTAATAGTTGATAAAAAATTGTCCAACCAAAAAATTGAAAAAACCTCTCGTCAGACTATAGAGAAAATAATTATCAAGATAAAAAAAAACAGTTAAAAAACAAAAAATTGACTGAATTTTCGTGCTGATGCTGTCTAAAAACATAATTTTGTTCATACCCGTACAGAACAATGTTAATAATGAGAAAAAAAATAAATTTTTAATTTTTTTTCTCATAGTTGAGAAGTCAATGAAAAATGTGAAATCAACAATTTAATTTTTTTTTTTCACCATATAACCTTTACAATAATTTTTCGAATTTGCTCGGTTTTCATCGCGCGCACGGGTAATGGTGAACCCTTGAGGTAGTAGTCTGGTAACTTAAGCCGATTTTCATGTCTTTTTTGGAGGGCGTTTTTTTGTAGGAAAATAAAAATGAATCGTTTTGGATATTTAGGATGTTTTTATTTACATGTTAAAGACACAAAAAAAAATTTTTTTGAAAAAATTTAATAGTTTATTAATATTATTATTGATCGAAGTTGGCACTTCGAAGTTGGTAGCCCGGGTTCTAACTTTTTTTCTACCGAACCGATTGCTTTCAAATTTTACCAGGCTACTCTACACACTTATAGTTCTCGTCGGAACTACCGAGAAATTTTTTCACCCCTAACTTTTTATTTTACAACCCCTTCTTCGCTAAAATAAAAGGACTTTAGCAAAAAAGGGGTTGTAAAATAAAAAGTTAGGGGTGAAAAAATTTCTCGCTAATTCCGACGAGAACTATAAGTGTGTAGAGTAGCCTGGTAAAATTTGAAAGCAATCGGTTCGGTAGAAAAAAAAAGTTAGGACCCGGGCTGCCAACTTCGAGGTGCCAACTTCGATCAATAATAATAATGATAATAAACTATTAAATTTTGTCAAAAAATTTTTTTTTCGTATCTTCAATACGTAAATAAAAACATCCTAAATATCCAAAACGATTCTATTTTATTTTACTACAAAAAAACGCCCTCCAAAAAAGCCATGAAATTCGGCTCAAGTTACCAGACTACTACCTCAATTTCGCAACTATCGAATAGCAGATTCTCCAAAAAATTCTGATAAATAAATGGAAAGGACACAAGAAGTTTGAGAGGAATTCTTGTCCGACCGATTTTTACATCCAGACTCCCGATGTCCCGGACAATTTCACAAAAAGCCTCAACAGTGACGAAAAATCTAAATTCGTTCGCGAACGTGTGAAACGTAAATACTTGTGAAAATCGTGAAATCGTGCTATGCCGTCCCGGTGGTTTGTTTTTTTAGCGTTTGTTTGAGATCGTATTTGTCCTCACGCGTATTGGCGACAGAGAGAGAGAGAGAGAGAGAGAGAGAACGAGAGTTCTGATCTAGCCACTATTCCGGAACGGCAATTTCTGGGTTTGTGGTTTTACAAACGTGGGTGTAAGGGTATGGGAGCGGATAGGGGAAGAGGGCGGCGGAGGATCGAGGGGTGAGGTAAGGGGAAAAATATAAGATGGAAGGGTTTGGTGCAAGCGAGATGTTTCTAACTATAGCGACCAATAATAGAAGCACGTAAAACGCAAGGATATTAACGGGGAGGGAGAGAGAGAGAGAGAGAGAGAGAAAAGTTCCAGCTTTGAAAACAGTTTACTCCGAATGTTCGACGTGATAGCACCGACGTGAATTTGTTTTTTTTTTTTTTTTTTTTTTTTCATTGTTTTTAAATCAATCATTAATTTTTCTACTCAATTTCCCGCCAATTTTCTTCCCATAGTCATTGTGCAATTTCATTCGTAATTCATCCGCGTTCACGAGCAAACGTAATAATTTGAGGCAAGAGACAAAACAAATATAGAGATTATTAGAAAACGAAGGAAGATGAAAAATGAAGAGCAAGTTTTTTTTGAGAAACCTTAGTCGATAGAAAAAAAAAAAAAAAAAAAGGCCAACAATTGCGAATTAGAAAGGGAGCATTTTTGTTGTTGTCGATTCGTGTCACTCCTTTGTTTTTGGGGAAAATAAATGTGAAATTACGCGAATGAGTTTTAAATATTGTCTTTTTTTAAGGAGTAAAATGTATAAAATGTATAAAATGTATAAAATGGATAAAATATCGATGCTTGTTGGCCTCGCGTGTAATTCGATACTCGTCCATCCGGAGAGACACGAGATCATGATAATCCGGATGGGGGAAGGTCCACGAGAGAGATTCTCGAGCTTTTTGGTCGAACTCTATTTCGATCGCGCGGGTCGCGGCGTTTTCAAGAAATTTATAAGCAAATAATACATATATTTATATATATATATATATATATATATATATATATATATATATAGTATATGAAAAGGTGGAGGGGGATGATAAAGTGTGTGTCCGTGTGTCTCTGTGTGCGGGGGGAGGGAGTGGATGAAGCGGGGGAGGGTGGGAGGATGAGGAGAAAATACGAGGACCGTGCAGTGCGGTATATAAATTAATTCCCCGAGGCGGTTAAATTAAAACGACGAGATTCTCGATTCGCGAATATCTTGGAAAGGAGCACGAACGAGCAGACGATCGCTGAGAACTAAATTAAATAAATAAATTTGAAAGAGAAAAATGTGAAAATAGGAAGAAACGAATGTCAGAAACGAAGATATATTAAAAATGCCAAAAGGAAAATTAAAAGAAAATTTAATAAAAAGGTGGAATTTCTTTGGCAATTTTCATCTTTCTCTTTCTCGGATGCTTTCGGTTTCGTGAAATTTTCACTTTCCAGATTTCACTGCCAATGTGTTGAAAATGCGTCGAAGAAAAAAAAAATGTAAAAAAAGCGGAATCAGGGTTTTTTTTTTTGCGTCGAGAAAAAAATGTAAAGAAAAACTGGAATAAGGGGGGTTTTCGCGGATGTACCAAGCAACTTGTGAAAGAGGTGATTTCAGCGAGGACGAAAATCTCTCTGGCGCGGTCAATTACCGGCGAGTAGCCGCGAAGCGTGTTTCGGGACGAGAAACGATTTATTATGATTGCCAGAGAGAGAGAGAGAGAGAGAGAGTGATAAAATAAGAGAGAGATAATCTACGACGTTTCGTACGAGATTCAAAATTTTATAGTACTTTGTAACTCGCGAGGGTGTCTGACTGTTACTCGAGAAAAATGGCTGATAGGAAATAAACGAGCGAAAGAGAGGGAGAGAGGAAGAGATGCGAGGGTGGCCCCGTTACGACTTCGTGAAAAGTTTCTGGACCGCGTCAGAGGGGGAGAGAGACAGAGAGAGAGAGTTCCCGGTGCAAAAAGTCAAAGCGTCAGCACATTCAGGAAGTAGAGACGAACAGCTGCATTCGCGTTAAAATTCGTTCACGTGGATAAATTCGCGTCGGTAAATTTGCGAAAATAGCCAAAATCTTTCTATCTCGTCAATTCTTTTTTTTTTTTTTTATCTCTCTTACTTTCGAATATAACGAGAACAAAAAAAAAAAAAAACATAATAATAATCGTACGTGACGAAATATCGGGAAAGAAGAGAAAAATAATCGAGTATCTTTATGAATATTTGGGTTATTCGAAACTTTTCACGGACACCAAAAAAATTCAAGGGGAACATTTAATTTTAATTGACAATTTTTTTTAAATCAGCGAAAAAAGAAAATCAATGCAATTTAAAAATATTTCTTTCTTGTCTCGGTTTTGTGTGTAAATGAAAAAAAATTTTTTTTTTTAATTAATAAAATAAATAAAAAATTAAATAAATAAGAGGAAACAATGATATTTGGCAAACACCAAATTGTGTTTGTTCGTCTCATTTTATAAATTCTCACTCGAATTTATTTACACGATTCTAATTCGACTCCACCTTACCCTTTACCCTTTAAAAACAATTGTGACGATTTAGGGGGGGGGCTGAAAGTCTATTATAAATAGTATAGACCAGAATTCTTGTATATTGTTAAGCATTTCGCAACGAGCGAATATTCGGTTCTTCTCGTCCCGCGCGATCGCGAGTTTAGCGCCGACTCTCGTCGTGGCTGGATCCCACTTACCTATCGAATTTTCATTTCGGTTTATTGATTTATCTGTTTTTCGACCTTTCCACGATTATAGTCGATTCGCGGTTTTACCATCGAGTGAAGTAGGTAATAATTTTTGTTATTTTTTTTTTCCCGGCATTTTCAGAACATTGTTGGATCCGGATATATTTTAAGGTAGTAGTCTGGTAACTTGAGCCGATTTTCATGTCTTTTTTCGAGGGCGTTTTTTTGTAGGAAAATAAAAATGAATCTTTTTGGATATTTAGGATGTTTTTATTTACATATTAAAGATACAAAAAAAAAATTTTTTGAAAAAATTTTATAGTTTATTATTATTATTATTATTATTGATCGAAGTTGGCACCTCGAAATAAAAGCGCGTGGGTGGCCCCGGTGATTTTGGCTCTTGATGTTATCTGAAATGAAAAATTCTTGATAATTCTTAATCTATAGACTTGTCATTCTGGTCGGAACTACTGAAGTTATATTTCATGGATAAATAACAAAATGGCGGACTTTGGAAAAAAAAACTTTTTCCCAAAGTTCGTTTATTGAAACAGGAAATCAAAAATTCTTGATAATTCTTAATCTGTAGACATGTCATTCTGGTCGAAACTACTGAAGTTAAATTTCATGGATAAATAACAAAATGGCGGACTTTGGGAAAAAGTTTTTTTTTCCAAAGTCCGCCATTTTGTTATTTATCCATGAAATTTAACTTCAGTAGTTTCGACCAGAATGACATGTCTATAGATTAAGAATTATCAAGAATTTTTTATTTCAGATAACATCAAGAGCCAAAATCACCGGGGCCACCCACGCGCTTTTTTTTCGAGGTGCACAACTTCGATCAATAATAATAATAATAATAAACTATTAAATTTTTTCGAAATTTTTTTTTTTTGTATCTTTAATATGTAAATAAAAACATCCTAAATATCCAAAACGATTCATTTTTATTTTCCTAAAAAAAAACGCCCTCCAAAAAATACATGAAAATCGGCTTAAGTTACCAGACTACCTTAATATTCAAAAGATCACGCTTTCACAGGAAATCGATAGAGATCGCACGGGTGGCGAATTGGATTTTCGAGATTTTGGCCGGATCGGGTAACTTTGAGAAAAAAATGTTCTCTAACTCGGCACACATGGAAATCAGTATTGAACTCTTTGTTCACTACGATTTTTGTGAGAATAGACAAATTTATTTTAATTTTTTTCATGAGATATTTTAAGTTTGCAAAAACATGCGTTGAACGGAATCGCGAAAATTTCGTACTATCGGCCTAAAACTATCAAAATTCAAACAAATTTTTGTAACCGATTATTGGAAATATTGAAAATTTCATAAATTTCAAACGCCGCGATTGATTTTCTCCGAAAAATCAACGATGGCGAATGGTGTTTCATTGATGGACCCTTTTGTGCAGAAAGATGTCGCTCGATGGCTCGAAAATTTCGCTATTTCGATCGACAAAATTATTTTTCAAAAGTCTCGCGGAAAATTTGATCGACAATCACTTTTCGAGGGTGCGATCTTTAAGGTTTCAAAGTATTATAAGTGAGAAAAGAATAATATAAAAATAACAATGTAAGAGGTATAAATATCGAAATTTGCGTGTGTTTCTGTTTTTTTTTTTTTTTTTTCGTTTAAATCATTTTAATAGATAGGGCGCTAAAGATATGAAATAAGTGAGAAGAGAATAATATAAAAATAACAATGTAAGAGGTATAAATGTCGAAATTTGCGTGTGTGTTTCTGTTTTCTTTTTTTTTAAATCATTTTAATAAATGGGGCGTTAAAGAAATAAAAAAATAATGAAATTAAAAAAATAAAATAAACAGTTTCGCGAATTACGTAATTGAAAATAGCGCCTCGGATGAAATGAATTTGGCCGGGCAAGCCGAATCTCGAAATATACGTAGAAATTCCATCGTCGCGACTATCAAATCGCTCCCGCACGTGATCTCTCAATTTTTTTTCTCCCTCATACATACATATATATCTCTCGCTAAAACGTATAACGCGAATATTTATCCAACGCGTGTTTCAACAAAAATCCTGGCAAATACAATATTATCATGTAAATGTTCAAAAAATATATGCAGTGCGGAAGGAGTAATTTTTTTTTTAAACCAAGGACGTCGTGGAAAAAAAAAACAACAACACGTGAAACACTACTCCATTCCCTCGAAGTATATAATTGCAAAAAGGGAATTATACAAAATAAAAAATAAAACAAATTTGGAATCCCGGTTCAGCGAAGAAAAAAATCAATGTAAAAAAAAGGCTCAAGCAACGATAAACAAAAAAAAAAAAAAATATATATACAAATTAAAAAATCGCACGTGGCACGTGTCGACTGAAATCGAAAGATGTTAAATTAACAGACAGGAGGGAATTTTCCATCAAGGACAACAACAAAAATGCGATGGAATATTAAAAAAAATTTAATATTGGAGATTTTTGTTCGTGCGAAAATTTAAAAAATAAAATAAAATAAAATAATAATAATATATATTCATTTATGTATTTCTGTTTGTCAGGCATCGGAGGAATATCGAGAGCACAGTACGCACAAGACACGTCGTAGCAAAAAAACGGGCGGTCGTCAGACCGAGCGTTTATTGAAACAGGAGCACAGTTCGAGCATCGAGCAGAGCTCTAGTATAACGACCACTCAGCAACACGACAGTGGAACAAAGAAAAAGTTCAACGGTATAAGATTAAACGGTATACCATTGCCATCGGGAGACGGAACTGTTACCGGTGAGTAAATAACAATAATCATTATTACTTGAATCTATTATGTTAATTTTTTAACATTTTTAATTCGATCGATTAATTAATAATAATTATTGTTATTAATTAATTGATGAAATTTAAAAAATGAAAATAATTAATAGATTCAAATAATTATATGAATTTTTATTTGAATGTATTAAGTTAGGTTTGTGATATTTTTATATATTAAATAATTTTATATATATCTTTTAATTAAGTTAATTTTTTTCATATTTTTTATTTGATCGATTAATTAATAATAATAATTATTATTAATTAATCGATCAAATTAAAAATATGAAAAAAATTAACTTAAAAGATATATATAAAATTATTACAAACCTAACTTAATACATTCAAATAAAAATTCATATAATTATTTGAATTTATTAATTATTTTCATTTTTTAAATTTGATCAATTAATAATAATTATTATAAATAAAAAAAAATTATTATTAATTAATTGATCAAATTTAAAAAATGAAAATAATTAATAAATTCAAATAATTATATGAATTTTTATTTGAATTTGAATATAATTATTTGAATTTATTAATTATTTTCATTTTTTAAATTTGATCAATTAATAATAATTATTATTATTAATTAATTGATCAAATTTAAAAAATGAAATTAATTAATAAATTCAAATAATTATATGAATTATTATTTGAATGTATTAAGTTAGGTTTGTGATATTTTTATATATTAATTAATTTTATATATATCTTTTAAGTTAATTTTTTTCATATTTTTAATTTGATCGATTAATTAATAGTAATAATCATTATTATTATTATTATTTGAGTATATTAATTATTTTCTACCAGGTTTAATATCTGAAAGGGTACCGCATCGAAAAAAAAACGGAGCCCTCATGATGTGATTCCTTTGTCCGTCCGTCCGTCTGTCCCTCTGTCCCAGATCCCATACTCTTAAGGTCTGGTAACTTGAGCCGATATTCATGTCTTTTTTGGAGGGCATTTTTTTGTAGGAAAATAAAAATGAATCGTTTTGGATATTTAGGATGTTTTTATTTACATATTAAAGATACAAAAAAAAATTTGTTTGAAAAAATTTTATAGTTTATTATTATTATTATTATCGATCGAAGTTGGCACCTTGAAAAAAAAAGCGCGCGGGTGGCCCCGGTGATTTTGGCTCTCGATGTTATCTGAAATCAAAAATTCTTGATAATTCTTAATCTATAGACATGTCATTCTGGTCGGAACTACCGAAGTTAAATTTCATGGATAAATAACAAAATGGCGGACTTTGGAAAGAAAAGTCCTTTTATTTTAGCAAAGAAGGGGTTGTAAAATAAAAAGTTAGGGGTGAAAAAATTTCTCGGTAGTTCCGACGAGAACTATAAGTGCGTAGAGTAGCCTGTTAAAACTCGAAAGCAATCGGTTCGGTAGAAAAAAAGTTAGGACCCGGGCTGCCAACTTCGATCAATAATAATAATGAACTATTAAATTTTTTCAAACTAATTTTTTTTTTGTATCTTTAATATGTAAATAAAAACATCCTAAATATCCAAAACGATTTATTTTTATTTTCCTACAAAAAAAAACGCCCTCCAAAAAAGACATGAAAATCGGCGGAAGTTACCAGGCTACTACCTTAAACGTTTTGACGAATCAACTTGAAATTTCGCACGATACCAGAGTGAGAAATGGTCTCCCGTATATGCGTATACGGCTAATGTTTGATTAATAATGAGCTAATTAGTGGGATGTCGTGGATATTTCGAAAAATTAATTAACGACGTCCAATAAGCGTTGAGATATTTGTCCAATTTCATCCTGACTATCCTCTTTATTCAAACGCTTGACAAACTGTACTTCGCGGCTCTATCTCCCTTTCTCTCTCGCGGTGATCAAACATTTTTGGTGAGTTAGCTCGTTAATCATCGAAGCACCACGAGCCGCAAGGAGCACACGGTGCTTCGCGTTACTTGACGGACACGACAGGCTCCCCACTGTTCATCTCGTCGTTATAATCCCTCTTTCTCTAACTCATCCGTGTTTTAAGCACACACACACAGACGCCTGCATAGATTCCTAAAATTCAAAATGGCGTATAAAAATATTTTTACTTCTTAAATAACCGTGATATACGACCTTTTGATTTTTAACAATCGATATATATATATATATATATATATATATATATATATTTATATTTATTTATTTATTTATATTTATATGCAACATAATATTCGATCGTTATGTTCGCAACGGTTGAAATTGCCGTTCGTAAAGTTTTGCCAAAAATATATGCATCGGACCTCGAAAGCTCGTCGACGATCGAGCTCAAAAGAGCGCTTTGGGGGCTTTTTGCGAGGCGCCCGCGCAAGTATATTTCGTAATACATTGCCCGCTCGTGTTTGCCATTGGTGATATTAATATTGGGAGCTTGATTAAGCGATGTCACATGCGTGCTCTACTCCGTGAGCTACCGCGTGCGCGTCGTTTAATTCATGCTCGGTCCGAAAACTCTTGAGGAAATAAATTCAAACGGTTAATGAGTAAACAGGAGGGTTTAAAGTAAAGGAAAGAAAGAAAAAAATAACATTCGAAATTAAGAAATTAATTGTTCGATATTGCGGGAAAATGTAGTAAAAAAAAAAAACAATTTGAGAATTAACCGTTCGATTTTGCAACGCGAGGAAAGATAGAGAAAAAGATTCGAGAATTCATTATTCGATTTTGCAGGACGAGGAAAAACCGAGAAAAAGATTCAAGAATTAATTATTCCATTTTGCAGGGCAAGGGAACGTGGAAAAAAAATCAAGAATTAGTTATTCGATTTTCCAGGGCAAGGGAACGTAGAAAAAAAGATTCAAGAATTAATTATTCGATTTTTCAGGGTAAGGGAAGACGGAAAGAAAAATCAAGAATAAATTATGTAATTTCACATGGCGCAAGGTAACATAGAAAGAAAAAAATTCAAGAATTTACTATTGGGTTTTGTCCTGCCGAAACGTCGACTGACGTTCACTCAAGCTTGAAAAAAAAGAGAAAAAAATCGTCAATTTTGTGCATTCTCCATTTTGAGAGCCTGTCGAATGGCGATTGCCAATAACAAAAAGCTTCAATCAACCTTTATTCCATGGTATCTTGAGTTTTGGAGGCAGGCTATATCTTAACTAGTCTGGTAACTTAAGCCGATTTTCATGTCTTTTTTGGAGGGCGTTTTTTTGTAGGAAAATAAAAATCAATCGTTTTGGATATTTAGGATGTTTTTATTTACATATTAAAGATACAAAAAAAAAATTGTTTGAAAAAATTTAATAGTTTATTATTATTATTATTATTGATCAAAGTTGGCACCGCGAAAAAAAAAAGTGCGTAGCTGGCCCCGGTGATTTTGGCTCTTGATGTTATCTGAAATAAAAAATTCTTGATAATTCTTAATCTATGGACATGTCATTCTGGTCGGAACTACTGAAGTTAAATTTCATGGATAAATAACAAAATGGCGGACTTTGGAAAGAAAAGTCCTTTTATTTTAGCAAAGAAGGGGTTGTAAAATAAAAAGTTAGGGGTAAAAAAATTTCTCGCTAGTTCCGACGAGAACTATAAGTGTGTAGAGTGGCCTGTTAAAATTCGAAAGCAATCGGTTCGGTAGAAAAAAAGTTAGGACCCGGGCTGCCAACTTCGATCAATAATAATAATAATAATAAACTATAAAATTTGTTCAAAAAAATTTTTTTTCTTATCTTTAATATGTAAATAAAAACATCCTAAATATCCAAAACGATTCATTTTTATTTTCCTACGAAAAAACGCCCTCCAAAAAAGACATGAAAATCGGCTTAAATTACCAGACCTTAAAAGACCCTTTTCATCGTTTCAACGTACCCTAAAATTTTCCCCTTTCCCAAAAAATCAATGAAACTTTGAAGAAAAAAAATTTGATCTAAAATTTGGGGGTGAAAAGATAGATTCTAAGTGGGGGCTTAACAGATATTTTTTTAATTACAAAAGAAAAAGCTCAAATTTCATAAAATTTCAACCCTTCCACCGACTCTCGCCAAGCACAATACCAAACGTCTCCTCGACGATACTGTATTCGGGCGAAAAAAATGTTATCCGAATATCCTCAATCAATGGCGAAAGTCGATAGGAGTGAGTATAACGAAAAATTCGAAAATTTCCAACATCCAAACGCCTCCACGAACTCAAACACGCCCAATTTTCGAGAATATAAAGAATTTTTTTTACGTCCAATTATTTATGAGATTATAATCATGAAAAAAAAAAAAAAAAAAGAGAGTAATACGTAATTTTCTTCAACTCGGAATGTATGTCCAAGAAGCACACACCACCTGCTCTATAAATTCGTTGGCCCCTGGGATCTAGGCTCCCCAACCGTTTATATATTTCTTCGTTTCGTATATAGCAAAATTTTACTCTCCTACTACCGCTCTTCCTCCTCTTTCAATCTGGGTGATGGATCCAGCGATTCTCGCGTATAATCCATACCGTCGAGTTTCCACACACTCTCGTTTTATCTCGAAGAACCCGCCCACCTCCAAACACCGTCTTGGCCTACCCGCCGTGCCGTTCACGACCCCGAAGAAATATTCGACGAGCGCGAGGTTTTGGATCCATGCGCGAGCGCGTCACTCGGTTTAATATAACGAATATATACGAATTTCCAAACGTCCGTAACGAGCGACTCTAACCAAAATTCTTAGGCACACGAACACGCACATCTGTGTGGTGCACATCGGTGTTTACGTATATTGATAACTTCCTGTAGAACCAGCAAACTGGAAAATAATTTTGTCCCCCCCGGGCCAGCCAACTTGCCAATATTCGTCCGAGTCCATGTCTCGTCTCTCCTCAGTCTTCACGGAGTTGTGCCTGTGATCGGTAATAACGAAGCAACGCGACTGGAGAAACGTCGATCGATTCACATTCGACTTGATAACGTTTTTTTTTTTTTTTCCATTTTCTTTATTTAAATTTTTCCAACCTTCGTTTTTCGAGAAATTCTTCGATTTCGAATCGAATGAAAATAATGAAGGACGATAATCGATGTTCAAACGCGAGTCCCTGAACTTTCGTTCGATTCCGTGCGAGATTGAAAAGAGAAAAGAAAAAAAAAAATTAATTCTCGCAAAGATCGCCAAAGATTGAGACATTTTGCCCTCTTTTTTTTTCCTTTCTTTCTTTCTTTCTTAATTTTTATTCCCTCGTCTATAATTCGTCGTGCTTTTGTACTTTTGTTTGTGCGAGAGTGTGCCCGTGTGTCGTTACGAGGAAACGAGAAACTTTTTTTTTTTCCACGATCGGTATCATAACACCGGGAAATGTTTTGGAATAATAGCGGATCATCGAAGGAAGTGAAAACAACGTGGGACGAAATTTCAACTTTTCACAGATATTGCCTAAAGAGCGTGTCCTGGAGCGACGTTGATCGCGCGGAAAAAGGTCCAATCTGTTACGCGAGTGAACAAATTCAACGATACGAACGGGAGGAAGAGGAGGAGGAGGAAGAGGAGAAGGAAAATCCTCGAGATTTTGGACCTGGTCTCAAATTCGTGCCTATAAAATTTCAGAGTCTATTCTACATTTACACGAGAAAAGGTTCGATCGGTTGACAAAAAGACAAATTTCGAATAGCTCGGCGCCCGGGGTATTAGTGAAATTATTTTGAGATTTATGGGCTTTTCTTGGGAAATTCGCCAAAAAATAATCGATTTATAATGGGAATCGTGAATCCTCTAAAAAAAAAAAAAAACAAATTTGATTCTTGAATTTTCATTTCAAACACGTTGACGCTTCCACGAGTATGACAAGCGTTTGATTTTTCATCTCTCCATAAAATTTCATCGAATTCTCAGCTCGTCAAATTTTTTATTACAAAAATTCGTCGAGTCCTCGAATCTCATGATTTTTCGTCACTGAAAAATCGATTGAATTTTCTTCTAAAATCTCGATCCTTTGAAAACCTCGAATATTCTTTTAAAATCTCATCTTCTAATCGCATGAACCTTTTAAAAATCTTGAATTATTTTTTCTAAAATTCGTTAGATCGATTTTATGCTCGCCACAATTTTTTGTTTTCTCGGGGGGTGGGGATGTAACTTGTCTTTTTCTCTCGAAACTCCCGAAGCAATATTGAATGAATTTTCGTTTTTTTTTGGCAAGGTAGGGCGTAAAGTTCAGTTCTGGTCCAATCGTCGTCGAGTTCTCGTCGTCCAATCAAAGTTTCTCTTTTTTTTTTCTTTTCTTTTTTTTTCTTCGCCCTCTCCACATCGTCGTCGTGCAGAGAGTTTATTTATAGGCAATATATTTTTCCTCCCTCATGCAAAAGAAACGTCTTCCATAGTTTACACGGTCATTAGTCCTCGAAGATCTCTCCCGACGAGAACAAACGTATAAATAGGCGGAAACCACTTTAGAGAACTGGAGAATAATAATAATAATAATAATAATAATAATAATAGCAGCTTTAAAAAGTCGTGATTTTTTTTCTATTTTTCGTTGCCTTTTCCAAAGCCGAAGTAAAAATGCCAAGCGGAAACGTGGACAAGCCTGTGATCGAGGACAATCGCGATGGAACCGTTTCCATCAAGTACGATCCTCGAGAGGAGGGTCTTCACGAGCTCTACGTTAAATTCAACGGGGAACACGTTCAAGGTAATTTTGAAAAATAAAAAATAAAAAATTCCATCTTCGATTACGTTACTTTGCATTTGATAATTTTTTTTTTTTTTTCATTCCCAATTAACTTCGTTATTATCAAAGGTCTCAAAAGACCTTTTGAAAAAGTGGCGAAAAAAAAAAAAAATCGTATCAAATAACGAGTATTTTTTTCAATTTTATGCAATTTTTGTAGAAAACAAAAAAAAACAGATAATTCTTTTTTCCCTCCTTCATCTTTCTAAATTTAGGTTCTCCATTCAAGTTCCACGTAGACTCGCTAGCGAGCGGCTACGTAACGGCTTACGGTCCCGGTTTGATTTACGGTGTTTGCGGCGAGCCCGGAAACTTTACGATCTCGACGAAGGGCGCGGGCGCGGGTGGTCTCGCGCTCGCCGTCGAGGGTCCGAGCAAGGCTGATATTTCGTGTCACGACAACAAGGACGGCACGGTTTCGGTGTCCTATCTACCAACGGCGCCCGGGGAGTACAAGATATCCGTGAAATTCGGCGACAAGCCCATCAAGGGTAGTCCTTATGTCGCCAAAATCACCGGTCAGTTTCGTTTCTCTTTTTTTTTTTTAATATTAAAAAAGTTGAAAACAAAAAAAACGCAAAAACTTCCAAAGTCCACAAAAAATCTTCCCTCGAATTGAATTCGGGACAATTTTGTTTCCTTTCATCGACTGAGTATTTAGAATTGCTCGATTAAATTCTTATTCGAGAATATAAATTGCAAAAAAATTATTTAGATTTAAGGTAGTAGTCTGGTAACTTAAGCCGATTTTCATGTCTTTTTTGGAGGGCGTTTTTTTGTAGGAAAATAAAAATGAATCGTTTTGGATATTTAGGATGTTTTTATGTACATATAAAAGATACAAAAAAAAATTTTTTTGAAAAAATTTAATAGTTTATTATTATTATTATTATTGATGGAAGTTGGCACCTCGAAAAAAAAGCGCGTGGGTGGCCCCGGTGATTTTGGCTCTTGATGTTATCTGAAATCAAAAATTCTTCACAATTCTTAATCTATAGACATGTCATTCTGGTCGGAACTACTAAAGTTAAATTTCATCGATAAATAACAAAATGGCGGACTTTGGAAAAAAAAGTTTTTTCAGAAAAGATAACATCAAGAGCCAAAATCACCGGGGTCACCCACGCGCTTTTTTTTCGAGGTGCCAACTTCGATCAATAATAATAATAATAAACTATTAAATTTTTTCAAAAAAATTTTTTTTCGAATCTTTAATATGTAAATAAAAACATCCTAAATGTCCAAAACGATTCATTTTTATTTTCCTAAAAAAAAACGCCCTCCGAAAAAGACATGAAAATCGGCTCAAGTTACCAGACTACTATCTTAAGGGAGGGGTAAGGGTTTCAACGTAAAAAAAAACGCTTTTTTTGCGATTTTTTTTCTCAAATATGGATTGAGCAATTTTATTCGAACCTTTTGTACATTATTGAGCGTACTTTTGACAATGTTGTGTAATTTTTTCACGCAGAAATATTGAAGCATAAGCCCGTAACAGAGCTTCCCCCGGAACGTCTTGGAAAAAAAAAAACAATTTGCGGTGTTCACTATAACTCGGCCGGAAATTATCTGAAAATGAAAAACCATGAAAATTTAGTCAAATTATAATCAAATCTTCCCCCCAACGTTCTCTGATAATTTTTTTTTTCATTTAAAAATTTTTGGCGGCCATCCAAAGTGTGAACCGTTATTTTCCACGAAAAATTCCGCCATTTTCTGGGTGGGAAGCACCCTTAAAGTAAAAAAAAAAAAAATTTAACTAAACGTTGGGGGGAGGTATTTTATATGTAGAAAATGTGTACAAAGTTCGAAATGAATCGGTCACATAGTTTTTAAATGGCAGTGAACACGGACTTTGAAAAAGTAGTTTTGAGAAAAAACGCGTCCAAAGTTTATGAAGTAAAAAAGTGAAGAAAAAAAATTGTTTTTTTTTCAACTTACACAGAATCATCGATTCCAGTTCGTTTCTTCTTTTAAAATATTGTAGTGTATAGTATACACTATATACTATATACACAATAGCAATGAAAAAAAAAACAAAAAAAAACAGAAATTACACAATTACACAAAAACAGAACTTACACAGAATCATCGATTCCAGTTCGTTTCTTCTTTTAAAATATTGTAGTGTATAGTATACACTATATACTATATACACAATAGCAATGAAAAAAAAAAAAAAAAAAAACAGAAATCTATCTGAATATTGAACGCATCGGTAGTAAAAGCTCGAATTTTGCTTTTTTTTTTAAACGCTAACAAGCTTTTCGCCCATGAGAATGAAAAAAATAGATAAATAAAATATAAAAAAAAATATCGGGTATTTATCGTTTGTTGTTTTTATTGTAGGCGAGGGCCGGAAGAGAAATCAGATATCGGTTGGATCGTCGAGCGAGGTGCAATTGCCGGGTAAAGTGACGGACTCGGACATACGCTCGTTGAACGGTTCGATAACGGCGCCGAGCGGTCTCGAGGAGCCCTGTTTCCTGAAGAACATGCCGTCCGGGAACATGTGCGTGTCGTTCACGCCCCGTGAATCGGGCGAGCACGTCGTCGCGGTGAAACGAATGGGAAAGCACATCGCGAATTCGCCGTTCAAGATAAACGTGAAGGATCGCGAGGTGGGCGACGCGAAGAAGGTTAGGGTGACCGGTAGCGCGCTAAAAGACGGCAAAACACAAATGGAAAATGTCTTTTCGATCGACACGAGGGACGCGGGTTTCGGTGGTCTGTCATTGTCGATGGAGGGACCGAGCAAAGCGGAGATACAGTGTCGGGACAATGCCGACGGTAGTTTAAACATATCGTACAAGCCAACCGAGCCCGGCTACTACATAATGAATCTTAAGTTTGCCGATCATCACGTGGAGGGTTCACCGTTTACGGTGAAGGTCACCGGCGAGGGTAGCAATCGTCAGAGGGAGAGGATACAGCGTCGTCGCGAGGCAGTGCCGATAACCGAGGTCGGTAGTCAGTGTAAATTGACGTTTAAAATGCCGGGCATAACGTCGTTCGATCTTGCCGCGACCGTCACGTCGCCCGGTGGCGTTACCGAGGACGCCGAGATAAAAGAGGTCGAGGACGGTCTTTACGCGGTCGCGTTCGTGCCCAAGGAGCTTGGCGTTCATACCGTCTCGGTGCGTTACAAGGAAATGCACATTCCCGGCTCGCCCTTTCAATTTACCGTCGGACCGTTGCGCGACGGTGGCGCTCATAGGGTTCACGCCGGTGGTCCCGGTCTCGAGAGGGGCGAACAGGGCGAACCGTGCGAATTTAATATATGGACGAGGGAAGCGGGCGCCGGTACCCTTGCCGTTTCGGTCGAGGGTCCGAGCAAAGCGCAGATCGACTTTAAGGATCGTAAGGACGGCAGTTGCTACGTTAGCTACAGCGTCACCGAACCCGGTGAGCGTTTTTTTTTTTTTTCGTTTGTGGGTTTGAGGGTATTTGGAGTCGATTGGTGGAAAAAAAAAAAGCTGATTGGACAGGGATCGAGAAACAGTGGGGTGGAGGGATTTTAACGGCGGGGTAGGGTTTTAAAGGCGAAAAAAAAAGCATATTTTTATCATTTTTTTGCCGCGACGTGAGCAATATAATTTTATTAAATAGAATTGCATATTATTGTACGACTATTGAAGTGTCTCAGAAAAAATTTTCAATGAAAAATATTGATAAATAAGCCGATGACGTTGAATCTTCAGAGGCGCCTTGAAAAAAAGTGGGTTTTGCGGTAAACATTTAAACTCGTTACCGGATCATCGGAAACAAAAAAATTGATATGCATTTTAAAGGTGATGTATTTCTCGAGGTAATCGGGAAGAGTTTTTTTTTTTTTTTTTTTTTTTCTATTTTTTGCAGCACTTGGAAGTGAAAAACGCAATTTTAGCTCAAAAAATCGCGCTTAATTTGTTATTAAAAAATTGAAAAAAAAAACTCCTGATTACCTATTGATTTATGTGAAGGAGTAATGTTTAAATTTTCAAACGGATCGGTTCAGTAAATTTTGAGTTCTAATGTTCACAAACGTCAAAAATGACGTTTTCGGGAAAGTCGATTTAAAGTTTTTTCAAATCGATTACACAGGTATCACCGGCCGGTCGTTTGAAACGCTGTAACTCCGTTAGTTTTACTCCGATTGACTTAAAATTTATACACAATATTCTCGACATATTGTTCATTCGGAAAAAAAATAAAAAAAAAATAATTTAAAAACCCTACCCTCCCCTCAAAACAGCGTCGCTGAACCCGGTGTTTTTTTCAATAGGTTTTTTTTTTCCTATCAAAAAATTCTCGAGGACACTTGCAATAACGAATAAAATTGGACATTCACCTCAGCGCTGATTCATCACGCTCGCAAGGCTTTTCCTACCCGCGAGGAAGCGAAAATTGAACGGGAAAACTTGCTCACGGAGGACGATTTCAAAAATTTTTTTTCTACTCTTCATTTCCCGACCGCGCGTACCGTTCTTTCCGCGTTGAATTTTATTTTTATTTCATTTCCACGCAACAGGGCCACGAGGGATAATAATATGTTTGTGTGCTCTCCTCCCGCGTCGTCTCCGCGATCCGAAAATATCCGTTTCTATATTCGTTTCGGAGGGATTCATATTTTGGCGCGTAGTGTATTGGTTGCTTTTGCTCAGTTCTGATCAAAATTTTCGCTCTCACTCTCTCCTTCTCTAACTGTTCGTTTTCGAACGTTAAAACATCAACCGGTTTATATTCGTCCCGTGTGTACACGGATAGTGATGAGTGTGTGTCACAGAGTTAGTGGATAGAGAGAAAACGTGATAGGCGATAATTCATCGCGAGAGTGGCGGAGAGGAGAAACGAGAATGAAAATAACGAACGTTTTTCACTATCCTCGGTTTGCGAACAAGTGTTGCGTACCAAGAGACTGTTCGTTGATAGTCGGGCTTGGCGAAGGATCGAATTTTTTCTTGGGAATAACGCTTTGAAGCATTTATTTTATTTTTTATTTTTTTTTCGGGAAACGTTTATAGAGAAGAAACGAGAAAGGACGAAGAAGAAGAAGAAGAGAAAGAGAAGAATAATTGTTCAGAGCTTTGCGATCTTTAGTTTCTTCGGGTTGAATTATATTTTCGCAAATCTCTCGAAATTTCTTCACGACCCACATTTCAAATTACATCGTTCATATTCGATTTTGGGAAAAAAAAAAAAAACAAAAAAAAGACGTTGGATCGGGCTCATTCTTGAAATTGAAATTCTTCGCGCGACATGTGTACCTTTACCGCTTGCAAGAATATCGTGCTGACGGGAAACGATCGTCCACAGATCGACGAAGACGATGGTCAGAGTTTCTTTATTTTTGCTTCGGTAGAAAATTAAATGTTCGAAATCAAAAAGTCTCAGTTGTTCATTGCGCAGGTTTTTTTTTATTAATTTTAATTTTAATTTTTACGTTAATTTTCATGATACTTTCATATTTCGTTCGATTCGTTTGAATCGATTTTGGTGACAAAATTGCGAAACTTTAATGTTTTTTTTTTTTTTTTTCACGAATTCCAAAAGTCTCATTCTTCACTGTGCAATTTAAAAAATTGATTCTAGCTTTTAATTCTACGTTAATTTTCGTGATATTTTCCTATTTAATTTAACGTTTCTGTCGATTTCGTTGAAAAACTTGACAAACTTAAATGCTCTTATTTTTCGTTTACTTTCAGGCGACTACAGAGTGGGAATAAAATTTAACGATCAGCACATTCCCGATTCACCGCACAAGGTTTACATATCGCCGGCAATGGGTGACGCTCACAAGCTCGAGGTTGCACAATTCCCAGACGCTGGTGTGCAGCCCGATAAACCGGCGACTTTTCTCGTTCGCAAAAACGGCGCTAAAGGAGAGCTCGACGCGAAGGTAATTTTTCAGGGGGCGAGCGTCATTAATGATGTGTTTTTAAGAGGAAAAAAAAAAAAAACTAACGATAACGAACGAGAGATTTCTGGATTTTCCATGAGTAAAAATAATTGGAACTTTTTTGAATTTTTGTGAAAAAAAAAAAAAAAATTAGGGTGAAAAAACAAATTGCTCGATAATTCGGAAGGAAAAAAATGATCCTTTTGGACGGACTTTCGTTGCTTTTCGTTAGTTCCCCCTCCAGTAGAGCGTGAATTTCATCGGGAATGATTCACGAACGTGGGACACTAAGATTGCGCAATGGAAAAGGACCAAAATAAAACGTTGCTTTTGCGAAATAAGTGCGTGGGTAGTCCCGAGTATAACAGCGCTATCGTCGCAAGCGTAAAGCTCGTACATTCAAAATTCTCACCCCCCCCCCCCCCCCCCCAACGGCCAGCAAGGTCTGGAGACATTTATGTCTTCAGCTGTGCAACGCGTTTGACACACTATCGCGAAGGGCAATTAATTAAGAAAAGAAGAGAAAAAAAAAACAATTATCAACAAATATTATTAATTATTTGGAGTTTCTGTTTGTTTTTTTTTTCTTTTTGGTTCGTTATTGAGAATTATTGCTAAAAATGCTGAGTTATTTTTGTAAAAGAATGAAATAGAGTAATTTTAAAGAATTAGTAATCATCATCCTTCAGGAACAATTATTAACAACGACTCTTTAAAATTGTGAATTAATGTTAAAGAATCGTTGATTATCGTCCTTCAGGAACAATTGTTCACAATGATTCTTCAAAATTATGAATTATCGCTGCAAAACAACGAAATGGATTGCTTAAAAAAAAATTGATGATAAACGTCTTTTAGGAAGAATTACTCACAATGATTCTTCAAAACTACGAATTATTGTTGCAAAAGAACAAAATGGAGCGATAAAAAAAAAATTCATTGCTAATATCCTTCCGTTAGAAACAATCATTTCTTCAAACTAACTCTGTATCGTCATTTTGGCAAAGTTACACATAATTTTCATCGAAATACCGCTTCCAATGCAATTTTTCATTAAGGTAGTAGTCTGGTAACTTAAGCCGATTTTCATGTCTTTTTTGGAGCGCGTTTTTTTGTAGGAAAATAAAAATGAATCGTTTTGGATATTTAGGATGATTTTATTTACATATTAAAGATACAAAAAAAAATTTGTTGAAAAAATTTAATAGTTTATTATTATTATTATTATTGATCGAAGTTGGCAGCCCGGGTGCTAACTTTTTTTCTACCAAACCTATTGCTTTCAAATTTCAACAGGCTACTCTACACACTTATAGTTCTCGTCGGAGCCAGCGAGAAATTTTTTCACCCGTAACTTTTTATTTTACAACCCCTTCTTTGCTAAAGTCCTTTTATTTTAGCAAAGAAGGGGTTGTAAAATAAAAAGTTAGGGGTGAAAAAATTTCTCGGTAGTTCCGACGAGAACTATAAGTGTGTAGAGTAGCCTGTTAAAATTCGAAAGCAATGGGTTCGGTAGTAAAAAAGTTAGGACCCGGGCTGCCAACTTCGAGGTGCCAACTTCGATCAATAATAATAATAATAATAAACTATAAAATCTTTTCAAAAAATTTTTTTTTTGTATCTTTAATATGTAAATAAAAACATCCTAAATATCCAATACGATTCATTTTTATTTTCCTACAAAAAAACGCCCTCCAAAAAAGACATGAAAATCGGCTTAAGTTACCAGACTACTACCTCAAAATGTCTCGCATCACCGATCAAACGTCTCGCATCGATTGACAAAAAGCATTTACGCAAGACCTTATCTATCGTCGATTCTAAAACAAAAAAAAATCTTTTTGCAGATTGTTTCGCCGAGCGGTATAGAGGATGACTGTTTCATCCAATCCATCGACTCGGAGGAATACTCCGTGAGATTCATGGCTCGCGAAAACGGAATACACAATATTCACATTAAATTCAATGGCGTTCACATAAACGGAAGTCCCTATCGCGTAAAGGTTGGCAAGGTAGACGCCGATCCAGCGGCTCTTCACGCCTATGGCAACGGACTCAAGGAGATAAAAACTGGTCAAAAGACAGATTTCATAATCGATACCTGTAACGCGGGCTGCGGAGCTCTGGCAGTAACGGTCGACGGTCCCAGCAAAGTAGCCATGGATTGTACAGAAGTGGAGGAGGGCTACAAAGTCCGTTACACGCCGCTCGTACCGGGAGATTATTACATCAGCATCAAGTACAACGGATATCACATCGTCGGCTCGCCTTACAAAGTTTCAGCCACCGGTAAGAATCCCCCTTCGACCTAGTGTTGAAACGAACGCAAAACAAAGAACAAAACTCAAGCCACGCGTGGGCCACGTTTAGTGTGACAATGACAGCTTTTATGTTCTGTAACGCGACAATGACATAACCTCAAATTTTCGTCGCATAATCACGAAAACTCTCGTGTTTCCGCGATTTTTATTACGAAAAACAACGTTGAACCACAATTTTCAGCGCGTATTTATCGTTTTAAAAAAACGTGATTCTTACTCACTCGTCCGTTGACCGGCGTCAGTGAAGAAGTTAGCTCTCTGACCTGTTGCTCCCCGTGCTTCAAAATCTCGGATCGAGACCGTGCAACCAGAAATAATCGTCAAACGGTTGTCGAACATTCCGCGACTGGATTATATCGTTTTGGCCATTAAAAATAAGAAAACACTGCAAACATAATCACTTGCGTGTGTGTAGCGTTCCGTTTTTTTTTGTTTTTCACTACGATGTAAACACGATCGCTCTGCGTGCCGTCCGGGACGCTTTCTTACTCGCTGCGCACTCGTTGCGTAGTTACTGGTCTCACGCCAGCCGCCCCACCGCTCGGCGCTCCATCTACTCTACTCAGTCCCCCCCCACCATACAGACCCCCACTCTAGCGCGAGTGATTCTCGGCGCGACGCGATATTTTTCGCAATATTATTATTTTCCATTCCTCATTAAGGACTTACGTGGGTTTGAAAATGAAAAAAAAAAACAATTTTTTCTTTCTCTCATTGTCTCATCAAATAGTACATTATGTCTAGAATATTCTTCCAAAGTTTTCAGTCAAAGTAAACATTATTATTATTATATACATTTCTTTTCACCGGGGCGGGGGGGCATTATTATTATTGTTTATAGAACAAATTTTAATTTCGATGTTTCTCACGTTCGTTTCTATTAATTTATGATTCATTGATTCCGGAAGGGTCGTTTCGTCATTAAAATTTACGAGAAAGTATGTACTTTTGTGTTTTACGATTTTGAAATGTTGCTCGTATTCAATGCTACATGGCGCTGGTTTAAGGGGCTAAAAAAAAAAGCTGCATCTTTTCAGAAAGTTACAGAGAAACAAATCGGCTGCGGAATGTTCGTGAAATGGGACCTTTAAAGTTTCATAGTTGCCGCTTCGTTTTCGTCACATATTAATAATATTTAAGACGTTTAATAAAGCGAAATGTACGTGCGACGAAACACCGGTTGTCGTCCCCACGCGTCACCGCTACTGATCGTCATGTTTTCATTAATTTCGTGACTATAATATATGTATGAATTTTAGGTGCTGATCTCGCCGAGAGAGGAGCACAGGAAACAAGTTCAATTGTCGTCGAGACGGTGTCGAAGATTTCAAAATCGAAGCAGGCAGGCCCTGTATTGCCGTTATTCAAGTCAGACGCGAGTAAAGTAACGAGCAAGGGTATGGGATTGAAGAAAGCTTACATGGGCAAGCAGAATCAATTCACCGTGAACGCTGGAGACGCTGGTTAGTAAAAAATTTGAAAGAAAAAAACCCGTTCTCCCATTATCCGTCACGCGACGCTCCTATCGCCGATGGTAATAAAGCAAAACTTCCGCACTTATCCACTGATGATAACTATTTTTCGAATTCTCAGGTAACAATATCATTTTCGTTGGAGTACACGGACCAAAAGGACCCTGCGAGGAGGTTTACGTAAAGCACACCGGCCGCAACAATTACAACGTTAGTTATTTGGTTCGCGAGAGAGGCGAGTACATCGTAATTGTCAAATGGGGAGACGATCATATTCCCGGATCCCCCTACAAGGTCGACGTCTAGTAGTCCCCAAGATACCGGAAATGAAAAAAAAAGAAACAATAACGCGGGAGGATCGCTCGATTTTAAATATATATTTGAAAAAATAAATGAAAGATACAATGAAATAAAGAGTTGGATAAAATAGTATTTTACATGGAACAATGGAAAATATTTTTGCGAAGCTATTTTAAGTATTAAACAAAGAAGGGTACGCGACTCGAAGTTTATTGTGATTCAATATTGAATTTATAACGTCCCGATTGTTAATAATATCGCTAATACACTATATCAAACACTATTTTACCCAACTCCGACGAAAATATCCTCGAAAATTCCTAATCAACGAAGGAACGTCATTGACATTATTACTATAATTGTGAATTTGTGAAGCTTTTGCGAGAGGCATTTTGGGATCCGGCGTATTGTTGCTTCGAATTCGGCCTTAAAGAACGAACGCACAGAATCTTCGTGCACTTTCGGATTAATCCTCGAGATAAAAAAAAGAAAAAAAAAACACAAACAATACTAACACCAATGTGCCTTTGATACGTCTTCGATCAACGATAATATCGTAATAAAAGCTCTGTTTCGTTAATTAGTTTAAGCAGAGAACATTTTTTTTCTTCCTTCTTTCGTCATGCCATGAAGAAAAGTATATTAGTCGCGGGCGAATTTTTTTTTTTCTTCGGAACTTTTGCGTTTTTCGCGAATTCTCTCATTGTACCCATTATATGCACACTAACTGTATTTTATCGATTAAACTTAGCGGATATAGATGAAAATATATTACGTGCGTATATATAATACAGTCTGTTATAAATTTAGCTTAGAAATAAAATACAATATATTTATTAAAATCTCGGTGTAATGTTATTTGGGGAGCGATGATGAATCTGTAACTGGGCGGGGGGTAATGCGGGTCGGATTCTAATTTTTTTTTTTATCCGCAATTACTCGGCAGTTATGAATTGAAGTTAAAATTGTTCACTCTACCGTTTCAGTATCTCCTGCGAATAACGAAAATGTACGAAAGTATCTTTTTCGAAAAATTCACTCCAAAAGGAATAATTACTCCACAATCTTCTCGATTATTTTCTTTCACTTCTTTTTTCATTTCAGCTCAAATTGATCGTACTTATTATCTTAAAAAAAGTATTTAAGAGCTTTTTTTTAAATTCAACGATGCCCATCGTTGCTAAAACTCAATTTGGGCGTCTGGCTCTTTCAAAAAGCTCCATTTTGGAGTAGCAAAGTCGAACAAGGCGAAAAAACTTTCCTAAGCTATTTTTCAGAGTCGTTTCTTCTTCTCCAGTGTATAACCGTTTGGTTGAAATTTCGTTCGTTAATCAAGACTACTATTTCACAAGTGCGCGCAGACCCTTGCGTTTTTTGCTCTCGACCGATAGGCGTTGCAACAATCAGGAGGAAATAACAAGAAGAAGAAACAAAAAGAGGAAGAAAACCTTGAGGGTTGCAAAAAAAAAAAAAACGAGAGGGAGCCGATGGTGAACGCTGTTGGAATCTTGCGCGATGATACAAACTCGACATTTGGCGCACCTGTTCCCGGTGCTGGTGTTCTGGGAAAAAAAGAGGGTGGCAACCCCGAGACAGAGAGCCTCCACCTCTTTTACTATACATATAACAATTCTCTCGCTCTTCCTCTTTCTCTTGCACTCTCTCTTGGCGATCATTCTCCGGGTGTCTGGTTCAACGATTTCACGTACCTCGTAACTGTACGTAGGTGGTTTCTCCCGCCCTTGTGGCGCGTTCTCTTTTGCAGTTAATTTTTTTTTTTTTTTCCTCGTTATACCACTCTCCTCGGGGTTGGTTGAGAGAAATTCAAGAATATTCGTGCAGAGGTTTGGCTTTCGGATAGGACGATGGGCGGTGCTTGCTCGTAGCTCCGCCGCGAAATTCCAACGAGGGAATTTCCCCGACTAGAGGGAGAGAAACAACGAGAATCGCGTTGCGCACGAGTCGCTCGACCATATAGTTCCCCCCGTGGGATTTCTCGCGTTTCAGCAGCGTCATGTTTGCGCGTATGAGAGTAAGAGAGAGAAAGAGAGAAGACAGAGGGAGGGATATCACCTCGCGAAATTCTCCCACCCGTCGGTCCAGAAGATGCGATTTTCTATCTTCATCTCGCTCTCTCTCTCTCTCTCTTTCCGTCTCTTCCTCTTCTTGCTTTAGCGAACGACCAGGACGGCGACCCCTTCAGATCCTCGTCCGATCTCCTCCGGCGAGGTTTCATCACGCTCCACAATTTTCTCTCTTTCTCTTTCTCGATAATCTCTCTTTCTCTCGCTTATCTTCCGTTTGCTCGCGCGTCATCGATCCTATCCGCAATGATATACTCTCATTTTCACAATATCTCCATAACGATAAACCGACAATTTGTCCGGAAAAGGCAACGTTGACGAAACGCTAACTTGACGAATTTTCTACACTCCGATTACATTATGCGATATTATGCAATATTATGCAATACAACGGCCTACGAAATGGTCCGTGATTTTTTTTTTCTATTATTCTTACGAGTCTAAAGAACCTCAAGTTTTTTTTTTTCGACACTTTTCACGCTCAACGTCACTTCGTTGTGATTTTTTGAAAAATATTTTTTCAACGAAAAGCTTAAACTACAAAACTGATCGAAAATGCTCTTCAAGTTATAACAAAAAATTGAGTTACGTCCCCAGTTTGGCACGGCGTTCGCTTCTAAGCATTTCGAATTTTTCTTTAGACAAATGTTAAAGAGAAAAAAAAATAGAAACGATCAGTTCGTTGATTTACAAAAAAATACAAAATGGTTTGCGTAAGTAGAAAAAATAGTGATAGAGTAGCGTGTCCGGTTGACGTTGAACGGCTCGTGTTTATTCTCAAAGTGGAAAAATTCAGTGAGAAAAGGTGGAAGAGATAGATGGGGGGGAGTTTGTCGATTGCAAAAGCGCATCCGGAGAGAAAAACCCAAGAGGCGGAGCTTTCGCACATTTACTTTTCCCCACCACCTTTTCTCCTTCCCACTTTCTCTCTCTCTCTCTCTCTCTCTTTCTCACTTTAACCTCACGGCAAATTTTAACATGGATTTTTACAAGTTTTATAACACGAACGAATCTAGCCTCTTTCGCTGTTTTGACCTTTCCACAGTGCTTCCTTCTCTCACCTTCACGTTTTCTCTTCTGTAACATCCACAGATGTTGTTTTTCAACGAATTCACAATATCCTCGAACGTATCGAGCTTGTAAAACGTTCGCCAGAATGAAAAATACGAGTAAAACGCTTGGGAGATTTAAACGTGTGAGAGAGAACGAGAAAGAGAGAAGGAGTTCGACTGGGTGTACATAAATATAATGGCGTGGGTTGGAAACGTCTCGTGACGCCCCATTATCCCGTCTACGAGAAAATCGTTCTCTCAACGAAAGTTATGCATTTCTACAGAAACTTGCAATCATATTATTATGAAAAATCTGTATTTCGTTGAAGGAGAACGAAAGAAAAACGAGTTGGCAATGTGTTCGTAATCGGAGGCGTTAACGCCGCGCCCCGACAAACGCCATTTTCTTATTTTCTCGGAGAACAGAAGTTGTTGGGCCGTTCGTTAAAGAACCGGAAATGATTCAAACTCTCGAAAAATCTCTCTTTCCCTCCGCCGCCGCGTCCATTACGTAATTAAGAATTCGTGCGATACGACCTCATTAGAATAACGTCGTGTCTTTTTTTTTTTTGCGTCTCGGACGGAAATGAAGCGCTGACACTTTCTGGTGCTCCAAAATCCGCCATCTTTGTTTTCTCTTCCGAGAGTGAGAAAAATATCTTCCCTCAGAGCTTTTCGACGATTTGCTCTGTTGCTGGAAAGCTTTTATTTTTGGCGCACGATTATAATGACAAGTCCTGAAAAACGAGAAAGATTAATGGAAAATATCTGGAGTACGGATAAACCGGAAATAGAGGAAAAAACGTATTTTCTTGTTCCTCTGTCGTTTGATAACGGAAAATTTTATTTTTATTCACTTTTTCTCTGTGAATATGTCAACGCTGCATTGGGTGAAAAGATTAGGAGTGACTTAGAGAGGACAAAAAAAAATTACTCCAAAATGTATTTTAGTAACGCGTTGGATTAAAAAACGAAATAAAATTTCTCTCATCACCCTCGGGGACTCAGTGACAAAGTAGAATTTAATTTGTTTTTTCTCAATTCTCCGTTTTGCTTTTATTTCGAATACAGAACATCGGGATATTTGTTTGTTTTTTTTTTTTTGTTGGCCATGAGTAAAATTCATAGTATTTACACAGACGCACACACGGACACACACACATACACACACACGCACACGCAGATCTGTCGTTTTAATTTCGTCATGGTACTCCGACTAGATCGCATTTTTTCGTCAATCCTCAAAATGCACGGTTTATTTATTTTATTTTATTTTTTTTTCACTATATCTCTTTGCTACAAGTGGAACACATTTTTCTTACGCTCTCTCGGACTCCGTATGAACGTTCGTGTTTTTTTTTTTTTTTTTTCTAGTCTTTGTTAAGGTTTTCTTTTTTGTTCTGGTGCGAGAGACGTGCGGGAGGGTGCACGACGTTAATCGTATTATTTCGTCGTGGATTCGGGCAATTAATTGTTGCTGTTGTTTGTTTGTTTTTTTTTTTTTTCGTTTTCTTCCTCATACTTTCTAGGAGTTAATTTACTAAATTCTAAATACGGTTCGACGTTACGTCGAAAGATTCATTAACTTACATATATTTTAATATACAAAATGTACAAGTGGAGCAAGCGCGATGATTCCTGTAATTTCGTTCTTTTTTTTTTTTCCTTTCTTCCTCCTACTGTTTCTCTTCGACGGAACATTTGGTATCGTTTATCGACGATTGACAAATTTTTTTCCTTCTCTCTTCCCTTCTAAAGTTGTCGGACAATTTCTTCATAGTTTATTTCTTCTATGACCGCGGCTCTTAGCTCACATGTAGATCCTACGTAGATCCGACGGTGACGTTATCATGTTACACTGTGGACACAACTTTTTCGCGCCCTGAAATCCAAAGTACGAAATAAATCGTTTGAGTGCCACCGGAAAATTGATGGGAAGAAAAAAAACGCAATGGAGTAATAAAAACGAGAATTTATTGGGGAGGATGAAGAATAAAAGATTTTCTTCGTTAACTCACCAATGTGTGAAGCCAACATTGCTCGCAATGTACGTGCCAACAGCATACAGACGTCACTGGCTTCTTGTATTGCTCCTGGACACAATTTTTTATTTTTTATTTCGTAACATTATCACGAATTTTAAAAAAATGATTTTTTATTTTCAAGAACGTGAGTTTTTTTCGCTTTATTTATGACTGATTTTCAATTTTTTGTTGTTAATCCTTTTAGCAATATTGTCATGTTATTGTAGAGTTTAGAAAAAAAAACAAAAGTTTACGTTATTTTGACGTAAAAACACGATGCAGTAGGGCTTGTCATTTTCTTTGTAATTTCAGGTAGTAGTCTGGTAACTTGAGTCGATTTTCATGTTTATTTTGGAGAGCGTTTTTTTGTAGGAAAGTAAAAATAAATCGTTTTGGATATTTAGGATGTTTTTATTTACATATTAAAGATACAAAAAAAAATTTTTTTGAAAAAATTTAATAGTTTATTGTAATTATTATTATTGATCGAAGTTGGCACCTCGAAAAAAAAGCGCGTGGGTGGCCCCGGTGATTTTGGCTCTTGATGTTATCTGAAATAAAAAATTCTTGATAATTCTTAATCCATAGACGTGTCATTCTGGTCGGAACTACTGAAGTTAAATTTCATGGATAAATAACAAAATGGCGGGCAAAATAAAAGGACTTTTTTTCCAAAGTCCGCCATTTTGTTATTTATCCATGAAATTTAACTTCAGTAGTTCCGACCAGAATGACACGTCTATGGATTAAGAAGTATCAAGAATTTTTTATTTCAGATAACATCAAGAGCCAAAATCACCGGGGCCACCCACGCGATTTTTTAAATAATAATAATAATAATAATAATAAACTATTAAATTTTCTCAAAATCTTTTTTTTGTATCTTTAATATTTAAATAAAAACATCCTAAATATCCAAAACGATTCATTTTTATTTTCCTACAAAAAAACGCCCTCCAAAAAAGCCATGAAAATCGGCTTAAGTAACCAGACTACTACCTTAAAGAAAATTGCAATTATAATGGTCGACAGCGATCGGCAAGGTAATGATAAAATCGATCGCTCATTAATTAATACAAACTCCTGAGATTTCAGAGTGAGTGAAGAAAAGGAAAAAAAAAGAATTTAAACATCCAATGCCATTTTCATATTGATATTTAAAGTGTCGCAAATAGCGAAAAAAAAATCATATTTTGAAAAAAGTGTCCGGAAGTATGTGTATTGTGTAATTTTCGGGCAATTTTTTATTTTTTTTTCCTAACAGATTGTGTACTCTCAAAAAGAAAAAGAAAGAAGTCTGGCAAAATTTGAGCTCGTAATATTAATATTCAGAGGTCGCTGATCAATTTTGCAGATATAAAGAAAAGTGTCTCATGTTATTTAGATGGAAAATAGGAAATTGTGATGAGCGACATCTGAATATTAATATTAAGGGCTAAAATTTTGACAGACTTCGTTGTTTCTCTTTTTGAGAGTATACAATCCGTTAGGAAAGAAAAAAAAAAAAAGTTGCCCAAAAATGACACATTTCTAATTCACATTTCATCTAATGGGTATGTATATGTGTTTCCGTTATACAGCATCCGGTTGACAAAAAATATCAATGACAATGCGAAAAAAGTGTCAGTATTAGAGGTATAAACGAAAAAAAAAATTTTAATAAAATCTAAAAAATACAATTTCATTAGAAAAAAATTAAAAAAAAAAAACTTACCATGCAAATGAGACATTTGAAGAGTTGACCTCTCATTTCGGCCTCGAGCTCACGGATACGACCTCTCAGAGCCTCGACAACCGGTGCATCGACGATATCACGTCTCGTTGAACTAATGCCACTGTCCTCGGTCTCGAGATTCAGGGGCGTCGAGCTCGGTGAATTTGGCGAATTCGTTGTTGTACCAGGCTCCGGTTTAACCTCGACCTGTGCACCATGAGGCTGATCGGGCGGCGTGTGCGGTGTCAATGGCGCGTTCGGCGAGATAACAGCTTCTCGTAATGCGTCGCGTTCCTTTTGCTCTCTGGGTGTACCCTCGACCCTCGGGGCTATCACGTCCGCCTCCGAATACTGCGCTGGTCCAAATTGCGCCGCGTCATCGCCGTCAACAACCAAATCGACATCCTCGTCCTCCTGATTTCCGCCCTGACCACCACCGCCGCCGCCCCTATTACTCGATGTCGCAAGTCCGACGGCTGTGAAACAGTTTTTTTTTTTTTCTTTTTGGTTTTTAATCCGCACCGGAAGTAACTCAACGTTGGCAACGATGATGAATTTTCAAAATTAGTTTTGACCTTCAAAAAATGTTGAAATTGAAGAAAGTAAATTTTTTTTTTGGGCAAATAACTTAATGATTTGTTTTTTTCAGTCTTAACGTATTGACGGACGTTTTTCACTGGTTTTTTGTTCGATTTTTGTCGAAAACTCTAAAAAATCAATGGGAACAACGCGAAAAACGAAAAAAATCACTTTTTGGACGATTTTCAATGAAATTTCGAGTTTCTCGAAGAAATGGTTACTGAATTAGCAATCAGCGAGTCAAAATACATCGAAATAGCGTCCTAAAAGAAAATTTAAAAATTAAAAATTTTTTTGCATTTTGGCCAAAAAGAAGTGGCTTCACTTAAATCGCTGTAACGTTGCTTTCCCATGGAGTTGGAACCCCACTCTATGCTCATTCTTTTCGTAACCGTTCAACCTTTAAAATACCGATTCATTTATTGAGCTACGATTTTTTTCCGATTTTTCATAGATTTTCAAAGTTGGACCATCGATTTTTGCGAATTTTTCCATTTTTCCCTTCTCATTTTTTTCGCCGATTTTCAAACTGCTCTAACGGCCACCATGATTGAGATATCGGGATGAATGAAACTTTATTCTCTAAGTCTGCTCGAGACCTTTTGAAAACACCCCCAAAAAATCTTAATCGGTCAAACGGGAGCTGAGTTATGATCATTTGAAATTTCGATATTTTTGGGTTTTTGCAAAAGTGGTAAAAAAAATTTCCAAATTGTATATTTTTTTTCTACACGTGTTCAGACATTTTGCGATCGAAAATTCTACGCTGTTTATCAATAACACAAAGTTTTTTTGACGAACATTTAGTATTTAAACGTTAAAACAAAATGTTTACTTCTTCATAAACGAAATTTCATTGTCGCGACAAAAAAACAAACTTGCTTTTCCTTAAATTTCGATTTCGAACTTGTTGGCGTTATAGAAAGTGCGAAAAAAACGAAAAAAAATTAATGCTCACCGGAAAAACCACCGACGAGCATCGAAGTCGCTCTTACTCTTCGTTGTCCGGCCCATTCGTACTCCTCGAAACTCTCGGCGTCGCCCTCAACGTCAACTTCCTCCTCGTCGATGCCAGCACCGGGATTATGCCTCGATGGATTAGCACCGCCATTATGCTTGTTAAGACAACGTTCCACGTGCTGATTTAGCTCTTCCGGTGTACCGGAAAGACGCTCGCTGCAGACCGGACACGCGGGCTCGTCGGCTTTTCTTTTCCTGTTCTTCACGCGGATTCTCGCCTAAATATCGCATTGTTAAAGCATTCGAGAAATGGCGAGATAACAAAAAAAAAAAAAAAAAAAAAAAAACTAAAAAAAATTAAATAATAATGAAAAAAATCCGTAATAGATTTTTATTTATTTTTCAATTAAATTTCCAAAAATATGTAAATAATTTTTAAATGCGAAATTGAAACAATCACGAGGCCGTGGTTATTTTCTCCAATATAAATTAATGTTCCACGTTGAGTGATGGAAAATCACAAATGTGTCTTGTGTTTAGTTAAAAAATAAGAAAATTAAACGACACGATATATCGAATTTGTCTACACGCTATTCAATATACGACCACGGTATAAGACCTCGAAGTGGTTTCACGAATTTTTAAACTTCATTTAAACCCTTTTTCTTCCTTCAAACAAGTACCGGGACGTTTAGTGGCAAAATGGCATTTAAAAAAATATTGTATATCGCAAAAAATAGTAATGTTCGATATTGTACATTATAGAGAAAATTATTTTGAATTTCTAAAACATTAAAAAACTTACGAGGGTTCATCGATAATCGATTAAAATAAAAATTAATTGATAAAAATAACAAATAATTAATTAAAATGACATCTTATTAAATAAAAATGAAAAATAAAAAATAAGATAAATATAAAAAACAGTCGATACAAATCGATGAATTTTTAAACTTCATTTAAACCCTTTTTCCTTCTTCAAACAAGTACCGCGACGTTTAGTGGCAAAATGACATTTAAAAAAATATTGTATATCGCAAAAAATAGTAATGTTCGATATTGTACATTATGGAAAATTATTTTGAATTTCTAAAATATTAAAAAACTAACGAGGGTTCATCGATAATCGATTACAGTAAAAATTAATTGATAAAAATAATAATAAATTGATAAAAATAACAAATAATTAATAAAAATGACATCTAATTAAATAAAAATGAAAAATAAAAAATAAGATAAAAATAAAAAATAATCGATACAAATCGATGGATTTTTAAACTTTATTTAAACCCTTTTTCCTTTTTCAAACAAGTACCGCGACGTTTAGTGGCAAAATGACATTTAAAAAAATATTGTCTATCGTAAAAAATAGTAATGTTCGATATTGTACATTATGGAAAATTATTTTGAATTTCTAAAATATTAAAAAACTAACGAGGGTTCATCGATAATCGATTAAAATAAAAATTAATTGATGAAAATAACAAATAATTAATAAAAATGACATCTAATTAAATAAAAATGAAAAATAAAAAAAAAATATAAAAATAAAAAATAATCGATACAAATCGATGAATGAATAAATTGGAATTTGTTTTTTTTTTCATCAAATTCTTCTCACCTGACGATTCGCCTTGATCCTCTTGTAAGTTTCCCATCTTCCCTGTGGCGTGCCGTCGGCCGCCGACGGTGCATGAAGCATTGGGCCATGCTGATGATCCGGATGATGACCGGTCGGTGGACCGATAGCGGATCTCTGTCTCGGCCGTGAGTTACCGGTCGACACCTTGTACAAACGATCGAGCTCCTGGGCAAAGTGTTGTTCGAGCTCCTGCGGTCTCACCGTTACGCTGCATACAGGACAACAGGACGGATCCGACGGAAATTTCTTTTTGCCTGTTAAACAACAAAATAAGATGAGAAAAAAAAAAAGATTTTATAACGACATGATCCTAATTGAGAAAAAAATTTTTATTCGAATGAATGATAAAAATGAAATTTATTGTTTGAAATAATTGAATGATTCTTTGTTAACGAGGGTATGTCAAATTTTTGGAATTTAAGAAAACTTTATCGTTGGAAAATTGGTTCTGGCAAATTGGTATTTGGAAAAATGGCGTTAAATTGAGGGGCTAGCTTTCCGGCACATTTATTTTTTTTTTCGGTTGCCAAATTTCAGGAGTGGGCCATTTTTCATTAGGGTAGTAGTCTGGTAACTTAAGCCGATTTCCATGTCTTTTTTGGAGGGCGTTTTTTTGTAGGAAAATAAAAATGATTCGTTTTGGATATTTAGGATGTTTTTATTTACATATTAAAGATACAAAAAAAAATGTTTTTTTTTAAATTTAACAGTTTATTATTATTATTATTATTATTGATCGAAGTTGGCACCTCGAAATTGGCAGCCCGGGTCCTAACTTTTTTTCTACCGAACCGATTGCTTTCAAATTTTAACAGGCCACTCTACACACTTATAGTTCTCGTTGGAACTACCGAGAAATTTTTTCACCCCTAACTTTTTTTTTGACAACCCCTTCTTTGCTAAAATAAAAGGACTTTTTTTTCCAAAGTCCGCCATTTTGTTATTTATCCATGAAATTTAACTTCAGTAGTTCCGACCAGAATGACATGTTTACAGATTAAGAATTATCAAGAATTTTTTATTTCAGATAACATCAAGAGCCAAATTCACCGGGGCCACCCACGCGTTTTTTTTTCGAGGTGCCAACTTCGATCAATAATAATAATAATAATAAACTATTAAATTTTTTCAAAAATTTTTTTTTTTGTATCTTTAATATGTAAATAAAAACATCCTAAATATCCAAAACGATTAATTTTTATTTTCCTACAAAAAAACGCCCTCCAAAAAAGACATGAAAATCGGCTTAAGTTACCAGACTACGACCTAATTTTCCGGATGTGTTTTTTCACGGGTTTCACGGGGTGACGTTTTTTTTTTCGAGAGAACTATTCGAGGGACGAATTTTCATCCAATCTTCATATTAATTAATAGTTAATACATTTTTTTTCCTCAATCAATTAATTAATAATCATAAATTACAAAATTATATTGTTAATTATTCAAAATTCATTTGTTCTACTAAATTCTCAAGTCGTGGGTTGTACCAGTTGCGATCACTCGCCCGTAGATATTTGTTTATTTACGTACGACAGAAGTATGCTTTGGGTGATCTTCTCGTTATTTCATTTCGAGAGGGGTAGACAAAAAAAACACGTCTCTTCGTCTTCGGAGTTTTAGCTAATATACGATAGCTTTAGAGACACGCGTCTCGGTCAACGCTTCTCGAAGATCCTCTCTCGTTTGCGACGAATAAAAATCCCCTTACGTCGGGATGCATATATATCCATATCTCTTTGCGGTGTTAGACAGAAACGAGCCAAACAAAATAACCTCGTGGTATCCGGAAGTTCCTAACCCCGGGTTACTCGTGTATTTTCACAGGCCTCGAGGAATTCCTCGCTCAGAGAGATAGGCGATACAGATATATGTACGTTTGCGCTGTGATATGAAACATTTGGTCATATGTATCTCCGTGGCGAACGGGACTCTTGGAAATTTTGTTTTTTTTTTTTTTTCCATTCGAATTCTTGCTCGTTCGTGTTGAACGAGTTCTATGGACAAGAGGGACGAAAATAATATATCATCCCCGGTAAAATAATATTTCATGGAGGGGGAAAAAAAAAAAAATGTTAAATAAGAAATTATTAAGGATTATGACCACAGTAGCGGGTATAAAATTATGTGGACATTTAACAATTTTTGTTTTCGTATGAAAAAGTGATTTATTTATAAAACTAATTACCCATCTATTTAGTATAAATATCAAGCTAATAAAAAATATTTTTTTCTGGATTTTTTTTCGTTATACAAAATGGCCGCTTACTGCTGTTTGCTTTTGGTATCTTTGTCCAATTGGCGTGATAAACAACTTCGACAAAAATCATTATTTTTAGAAATAAAAAATATGAAAATAAAGTTAAAAGTTACCACGATACGTGTATAAATTTTTACGTTAATAAATGAAAATGTCTTTCCAGGAAAAATTCTTGAAAAAGAATCGCCTTTTTTCGGTCTCCCGACTGCGTATAACTCCTTAAGGGAGGAAATAGGGTTAGACGGTTCAAAAAATCGCTTTTTTTTTTTATTTCGTAAATTGTTAGTAAAACTATTGAAAAATATGTTCCCAAAATTTTAAATGAAAATTCCGACTCGTTCTATTGTTATAAGCCATTAAAGTGAGTAGCTCTCCTTCAGGCCCCGAGCGCGTCACGTGTTACAAACGCGTTTTTCTGAAAACGACTTTTTTTGAACTTGCGTACACGCTAGTTTGAAAAGTTTTCAACCAATCATTTTGAAAATTGGCCGTTACTTTCATCATAGTATTGTGCTCTATATGAACCTGAAATCGAAATATTATCATTGTTTAAAATAATTTTTTTTTTGCAAATAAAGTTGTAAAAAATGGCAAAGAATCATACTCTTTTGTTTTGACCCCTGTAAAAAATTCGATTTTTTATTTTTTTGGTAGCATCTAGGTTTATATAGAAGAGAGACATATAATAAAAGTAAATTGCAACTTCGTTTGATTTCAGATGAAAATTGCGGCTTCCAGAATGTACGCAAAATGCTGAGTCGGATTGTGACCTGCAATATGGGGTCGCTAATATCTTCGGTGTTGTTCAAGGAAATTCTTCAAAAATTGTATAGTATATACTTAAATATATGTATAAAATATTCTCAAAGTTTCAACAAATTATATTCATTTTTTATACTATAAAAACTTTGAGAATATTTTATACATATATTTAAGTATATACTATAAAATTTTTGAAGAATTTCCTTAAAAAACACCGGAGAAAATTTATGACCGCCTTGACTTTGTTTTTCTTGGTGCTATTTTTTCAAACGCGTTTTTCTGAAAACGACTTTTTTTTAACTCGCGTACACGCTGGTTTGAAAAGTTTTTAACCAATCGTTTTGAAAATTGGCAGTTACTATCTTCATAGTATTGCGCTCTATATGAACCTAAAATCGAAATATTATCATTGTTTAAAATAATTTTTTTTTTGCAAATAAAGTTGTAAAAAATGGCAAAGAATCATGCTTTTTTGTTTTGACCCCTGTAAATAATTCAATTTTCTATTTTTTTGATAGCATTTAGGTTCATATAGGAGGGGAGACATATAATAAAAGTAAATTCCAACCTCGTTTGATTTCAGATGAAAATTGCGGCTTCCAGAATGTACGCAAAATGCTGAGTCGGATTGTGACCTGCAATATGGGGTCGCTAATATCTTCGGTGTTGTTCAAGGAAATTCTTCAAAAATTGTATAGTATATACTTAAATATATGTATAAAATATTCTCAAAGTTTCAACAAATTATATTCATTTTTTATACTATAAAAACTTTGAGAATATTTTATACATATATTTAAGTATATAATATAAAATTTTTGAAGAATTCCCTTGAAAAACACCGGAGAAAATTTTCGACCGCCTTGACTTTATTTTTCTTGGTACTATTTTTTCAAACGCGTTTATCTGAAAACGACTTTTTTTGAACTTACGTACACGCTGGTTTGAAAAGTTTTTAACCAATCGTTTTGAAAATTGGCAGTTACTATCTTCATAGTATTGCGCTCTATATGAACCTAAAATCGAAATATTATCATTGTTTAAATTAATTTTTTTTTTGCAAATAAAGTTGTAAAAAATGGCAAAGAATCATGCTTTATTGTTTTGACCCCTGTAAAAAATTCAATTTTCTATTTTTTTGATAGCATTTAGGTTCGTATAGAAGACAGACATATAATAAAAGTAAATTGCAACCTCGTTTGATTTCAGATGAAAATTGCGGCATCCAGAATGTACGCAAAATGCTGAGTCTTTTTTATTTTATAGTATATACTTAAATTTTATAGTATACGAGGGGGGGACCCAAAAAAAACGGGAATTTCGTCATAATTTCTTTATTTTTGAATATTTTTACACCAAATTTTGATCACCTTCAAAGTATTCTCCTTTGACCACAACGCACCTCTGCAAACGATCCTTCCAATGTTCAAAACATTTTTTAAATTCACTTATCGGGATGTTCTTTAGGCCTTCCAGCGATTTTTGTTTTACCTCCACCACAGTGGCAAAACGCTTGATTGCTGCTCTGTTTCGGGGTCGTATCCATAGCACCACGATTCATCACCGGTAATCACCTTGGGAAAAAGTTCAGGGTCCTCTCTTCGAGCTGATTTTGAAGTTCAAAACATGCCTGAAGTCGACGCTCCCTTTGCTCGTCCGTGAGAAGGCAAGGGACAAATTTGGCTGCAACTCTGCTCATGTGCAAATCTTTGGATAAAATCCTCTGAATTGAACTCCGTGATATCCCAGACATCTCACAGAGTTGATCAATGGTTCGGCGACGGTCTTCACGAATGAGAGCATTGATTTTGTCGACGTTTTCGTCACTTCTTGACGTTGAGGGGCGTCCTGAACGGGGTTGGTCTTCAATTGACATTCCTCCATTTTTAAAACGTGAAAACCACTCGTAGACTCTGGTTTTACTTAGGGCAGCATCTCCATAAGCAGTCTTAAGCATTACGGTAGTTTCCGCGGCCGATTTCCCTCGACAATCGGCCATCACGTTTTCGCCGAAATGGAAAAAGTTGTTTCACTAAAAAAATTCCCACGAGCGAACCGATGCACTCACGGCGACAGAACTTCGCACACTAACTCAGGAGACGTGTCCCCAACGGACACCTGGTCGAGCAATGGGTTCCCCCACTGTCCCTCCCCGCCGCAACGCAATTCCCATTTTTTTTGGGTACCACCTCGTATACTCATATATATGGATAAAAAATATTCTCAAAGTTTCAATAAATTATATTAATTTTTTATACTATAAAAAAAATTCATGAAAATCATTGAGAAAACGCTGTCCTAACCCTATTTCCCCCCTCAAGGAATTCATTGTACAACATAATATATTTTGAATATGATTTGTCGAAAAATAAAAAACATTAATTGCTTTTACATTTTTCTCCATTAAAATAATTATTTTCTGGCCGAAGTATAAGAAATTTCAAAAATTTCCCAAGCAGGAAGATATTTGAATTTTATAATTCACTATGAGACATCGTATCGTATGTAAAATGTTGATAATTTGTTATACGATCGATGTCTCAATAATCGAACGTTCCAAAACGATTTTTGGACTTTTGTCAAAGTCCGTTGAATCGTCTAAATCGTCTCTGGTCCCTTTTTTTTTCCTTCCTCTTCCATCCCGCGCGTTTATTTGAAGAATACCGAACGGCATTCCGCACGAAAAGTTTTAACATATATCGGGTACGAGCACGAGAAAGCGAATAGTATTACTCTTCTATATACGCATATATTCGACTCTTTGTCCTCGAAAGAGAGTGAATCCTCTCGCACTTTCTATCTCCAAAGTTTCCACCCTAGGTGGCCCTTTTTTTCCCCTTAGTCCTCCTACTTTTCATTCCTTTTCCTCGCTCTATTTTTTTTTCTCCAATTCAATTAAGTAGCCACGCAAATTTATGTGTTACCGTCGGTTTCGGCCTCTCGGTACACGCTTGATCTCGTATTTTCTCGAAAAGAGAACGGCAAATCGTCGATACCAATGTGTTTAATAATACACAAATGTTTGTGTGTATATTTGTATAATATAAAAAAATAAATATGATGAAACGAGACGAAAAGTAAAGTTAATGAAAATAAATGGAATTTCAACGAAAGCTCGGTGGAGTGAAACGGAAGTGAGAATGAGGGGCCGTGTAAAGAGTCGAGATTACGGGTTAAAGTACCTCGTAGGCCATTTAAAGTTTTTCACGGGTTTGAAACGTTCGTAATTAATGGAAAACACGCTTGCAAACAGAGCCCTTTTTTTGTGGCCCGAGCAACAAAAGGGGTCTGGGAATGATGGTCGCGACAATTGCATCTTCATTTCTCGCGAGTATCTCAGGCGAGTTCTCAACTATCGTTTTGAGGGGGTTTATTCCGAAGAAGAATGGAAAAAACGTGTTGGAGAGGAGCTATCGCTTTCTCCCTTTTTTTTTCTTTCTTCTCTTTCAAATATTTATCTCACTGGACGACACGAGAGGTCGTAAACGCTTTTTAAAAAGTATCACATCCGAGGGCTCGAGAGAAAGAAAGAGAGGCAGTTACCATAACCGCGCTATCATTTACACTTAGTATCCCTCTCGTTTTTTTTTTTCCCCCGTCTATACAGGGTTGTGCTTCGCTTGCTTCCCAACTCTCGGCCTCGTAGCGGTTTCCCGCGAGAGTTCCGCGGCGCGGCTTTATATATAATAACAGACGTTGGAGAAAAGCTTCTTTTCAGTCCGCGATAGAGCGATTTCGTATCTTTAATTAAAAAAGTGTCGCGCTGTAACCGCGCTTTCTAACGCGCTGTTGGGAGTCGAGGAGTAAAATAGAGAGAGAGAGAAAAAGATAGAGCGGATGCAACGGGAATTCGAATTTTTTTTCACACAATGGATAAAACTTTTGTGATATATGCATCAGAGCTTGAACTTTTTCGGGTATATCTCGATAACTCGATAATATCCGGGTAATAACAGATTCGGGTATGCGGATAGTTTCGGGGTATCCGGGTAAACGGGTACTCGGATAATAACGGATAATATCGGGCAATAACCATCGATAATTGATGCCGAAAATGCTGAAAAAAAATTGTTCAATTTACACAATTTGTGAGGCACGCGTGGATGTTGCCAAGAACAATGTTTGCGAAGTACATTTATAAGACGAATAATAAATCATTACCGGAGGATTGAGAAACCGGGATTATATCGGTGTTCATGTCCGATCATTTAGTTGACCATTTTTTATTTTTACCGACTGATATCAATATTAAACAAATTGGATTATCATTGTAACGAAGATTCTTGGAAAGAATCTTGCAGGCGTATTTACTATTATTACCAAACTATTTCTTTACTGTAATTCACATCCGAGAAAAACTACAATTTCAATAAAACATTCTTGTGTAATACAAATATGTGTTTAATATTATTTTTTCATCACGATTTATTATTATTTAATAAATATCCTTAGTTTCTGAAATGTATATTTGCTTTATGGGCGTGTGTGCAGTTTTTATGAACTTTAGAGTTGGCGAGAAAATATAGAATGTGAAGAAGCGGATCTCGGCTATTCTTAATATGCGCAGGCAAGAAATTGTGATCGTAAACAGCAGATTCTAAAAAATTGTGGGTGTCACATGTAAAATGTTTCCCCGAGTAAATACACAATTATTATAAATTGGGAAACCGTATTTACTATTATTACCAAACTATTTCTTTACTGTAATTCACATCCGACAAAAACTACAATTTCAATAAAACATTCTTGTGTAGATTAAAAAAGCAATGACATAATTTTCTATACAATGTTAGGGAAACACATGATCATTTCATGAGAACTTAATCAACGTTGACCTGCACTATTTGCATCTTTAATATTATTTTTTCATCACGATTTATTATTATTTAATAAATATCCTTAGTTTCTGAAATGTATATTTGCTTTATGGGCGTGTATGCAGTTTTTATGAACTTTAAAGTTGGAGAAAAAATATAGAATTCGAAGAAGCGGATCTCGGCTATTCTTAATATTCGCAGGCAAGAAATTGTGATCGTAAACAGCAGATTCTAAAAAATTGTGGGTGTCACATGTAAAATGTTTTCCCGAGTAAATACACAATTATTATAAATTTACCGTAGTTTTGCACAATTTCTTTGAACAGAGCAAATTTGACACAAGTTATTTTCCAATTTTTTTCAATGGTAACTATTAACGCCCTATATTTCGGCTTATCTGATGACCAGACTAATACAATATCATTATTTTTTTTACGCCGGCGGTCCCATTTGAGCCTGTACGCGAAAAATCGGGTAATTACCCGACATTATTCGTTATTACTCGGTTGCCCGGATCCGTGATTATTCGAATATCCGGATACCCGGATACTCGGGTACTCGAATACCCGGATACCCGGACATTCGGGTATTCGAATCTGAAGTGTCGGATCCGATTTCCCGGCTACCCGGATACTTTCGGGTATCCGGCTAACCCGGATAAAAGTAGCCCTAATATGCATGATGCAAAAAAAAATAATAATAATGTAATTTTAACGAATTCGTTGTGGTTTTAAATTTAACTATTATTTGTTACGTTACGTTGTGGAGGATCCGTGCGAGTGCACGAGAACACAGGCTGTTGTAAAGCCCTTTTATATGAACGTGATTAAAAAGATACTTGAAATATCTCGCGAGACTCGAGCGAGTAATTTCCAATTTGCCACGTGACATTGTATTGTCATGTAAAGTATTTACGAAACACGAGGTCTTTGTTAATATTATTCGAGAGACTCTTACGAAATTCTATGAAATTTTCTTCATTTATCGCGGTAGTCTGGTCCAGCAATTTGAAAAAACCGATTTTTTTTTTTTTTTTTTCATTCTCTTATTCCTTAGATCTTTCTTCATACGCTCCTGAAAACCGTTTATTGATATTTCAAAAATTAGCCGAGAAATAAAAATTGAGAAATAGAAATAAAAATGACACGCGACGGTGTCAAAACTTTGAACGCGTTTATCTCAGAACTATATTTTTCAAATCGGCGCCCACGATATCTCGATAACTAATGGACCGATCGAGCTCAAATTTTGCACGTACCTCAGGTAGCCTGTTTCTGAGGACTGGTAGCAGAATTGAGTCGAACGATAATTTTTCCGACATTTTATAACTCGTCGAATACCCGGAAATGTATGAAATATCATTGATGAAAGTTCAACAGGCCGCCGTTTTGTCAAAATTTTTTTTTAAGTATCAATTCTGCTACCAGTGCTCAGAATACTCATACAGATTGCGAATATATTTTATTTTATTTTTTCAGATGCATACAACATCGTCCAGAGTGGGCGCCGATTTCGGCGCACCATGTTGCAACGAGGCAAAAAACTACATGAAAATATTTAAAATAATTTTTTTTTTAACGTACAAGTATTCTCTGAGGATCAATAAATGCACGTGTAATTTTTCATCAAGACAACTTCAACGGTTTAAACGTTATTGCACATTAGAAATGACGTCAAAAATCTCGCTCTAGACCAGGCTACCGCCTTATGCGAATTACAAGAGTAATAAAACGAATAAAATTCGGGCACATGGAGCAGAGCTTCCGATCAATCTGCTCGAATTTTATTCGTTTTATTACACTTGTAATTCGCAAAAATGAAGAACATTTCATAGAATTTCGTAAGAGCCTCTCGAATAATATTAATAAAGACCTCGTGTTTCATAAATATTTTTCATGACAATACAATGTCGCGTGGCAAATTGGAAATTACTCGCTCGAGTCTCGCGAGATATTTCAAGTATCATTTTAATCACGTTCATATAAAAGGGCTTTATAGCAGCCTGCGTTCTCGTACACTCGCACGGATCCTCCATAGTTAATTAGTCATGATAATTAATCAATGGGAAAATAAAGCGGAAGAATGTTTGTGTAGCTTCGATATACGATGGTCCATGGATGCTGCGAAAAAGAGATGCTAGAACGAGAGGAAACGGCGCATCATCTGCTGTCCCAAGTATCATATATATTTCTGAGAGCCCCTTATTTCGGTACTGAAAGCATTGCGCGTCGCCTAATCCGGATTTAATTAAATAACCAACGTTCTCTCCTGGCACTTTTACTCTTTCTCTTTCTCTCTCTCTCTCTCTCTCTATCAACCCCCTTCTCACGAATGGGGTTGGTCTACCATTTCATTTGCAATATTTATGCATATATATATGAATTTTTATATACGCAAAAGTCGACGAGAGGTGAGAGGGTTGACTCTAGAATTAACCACAACTGTTGTCACTCTGAATCTTCCCTTACCGATTCAAATGTCCGAGTATCTCAGTATTATACGTATATATTGTTTATTGCCAATGAAATTTTCAAGCATTTGTAATCTTGTAAACATTGAAATTTACAATGAGAAAATGAAGTTGAAAAAATATATAAATAGGCTTTTTGTTAATTGAAGTTTGTCGTTATTGTCGAACGGAGAAAGAGAGTAATGCAACAGTGCCGACCGCGGATGTATAGTAGGGTGGTTCTTAATTCGGTGATGTTGGAAATTCTTTGGTATTGTTCCTCAAAAGTAATCAACATATCTAGAGAAAAAATTGGGCGCAAGCGGAACTTTGTCCAATAATTCTAACCCACCCCACCGAGCTGTCGAATTTTTATATGAAAAAATGCATGCATTCAAAACTTTTTTAAGAAAATTGTTTATTATTTCAAAACTATTTATGATAAAAGAATTTTATATAAACGTTTTTGCAGGAAATATAATGCTCTACAAAAAAGGTATCTTGTGAAATTCTCGTGAATCTAATATTTATCACGTAATTAGCAAAAAACTGTCATCATTTATTCCAAAAGTCGATCATTATGGTCAAAACAGGAGTTTGACGTCGAATAGCTGCAATTTATTTTTCGTATGTATATAAGATTATGAAGAAATACGTAGCGCACTCAACAATGAAATGTAAAGAATATTCAAATTTTCAATTTTATCAATTTTATTGTGAATTATAATGAATGATGTCAAATATTTTAAAAATCAACTTACAATAATGAATTACATCGGTTGGAGCAAAGTTGCTTTGTTAATATCAGGTTATTTTTTTTTTATATTCTTCAATTATTTGTACAATGAATTGTTTCTGATCTTCGTCATAAGTGAGACGATCATTGTACTGTGTAATAAGTTTCACTCCACTTTCTGCAACATCGTTAACCACTTTAATTCATTTAACTATTTTTAAGCCTTGTAAATAATTTTCATTAGAAATTCACTCGCTCACATCGATATCAAAAAATGAGGAGTTGATTTAAAATCTTTCGAAAAAAGCTATCGATTTGGAACTGATAAAGAAATCAATGTCCTTATCGATCAAAGAAGAAAAATTCATCTCGTGGATACTAAAACGTTTCGAAAGTTCAGAGATTTCTTCATCTTGATCTTCTGCATTTTTTATATTTTCGACCATTCTTTTCTTTATATTTGCAGACACATTCTCAATATAAAATTTTTTTATCATGAATAGTTTCGAAATAATAAACAATTTTCTTAACAAAATTTTGAATGCATGCATTTTTTCATATAAAAATTCGAAAGCTCGGTGGGGTGGGTTAGAATTATTGGACAAAGTTCCGCTTGCGCCCAATTTTTTTCCTGGATATGTTGATTACTTTCAAGAAACAATACCAAAGAATTTCCAACATCACCAAATTAAGGGTGAACACCACTGTGACCCCTTGTTTTTTTTCACATTTTTCAAGAATTTTTTTTTGTGGGAAAAAAAAGAGATATTCGAAAAATTCTTTTGGCTTTTGTTCCTTGTTCATTAATGTATCAAAAAACATTTTTTTCACATTTTTCACGCCGCATGGTGGCGCTGGGGAAGCTTTCACGTCAGGTGCTGTCATTTCCGCGGCACGCAGCAGAACTCTCTTCAACGTCGATCTGAAAAAAAATACCGAGTGTTTTCGTTAATAATATGATATTTTGAAGAGAAGTACACAGGGATTTGGAAAAATATTGTTTTAAAAAAAATAGGCACGCCTTTGAAATTAAAGTTAATTTCAAAGGCGTGCGTATCTTTTTTAAAACAATATTTTTCCAAATCCCTATGTACTTCTCTTCAAAATATGATATTATTAACGAAAACACTCGGTATTTTTTTTCAGATCGACGTTGAAGAGAGTTCTGCTGCGTGCCGCGGAAATGACAGCACCTGATGCGAGAGCTTCCCCAGCGCCACCATGCGGCGTGAAAAATGTGAAAAAAATGTTTTTTGATACATCAATAAACAAGGAACAAACACCAAACAAATTTTTTGAATATCTCTTTTTTTTCCCACAAAAAAAAATTCTTGAAAAATGTGAAAAAAAACAGGGGGTCACAGTGGTGTTCACCCTTAAGAACCACCCTAGTGTATAGCTGGTGGTGGATTTATATATATACAGGCCGTAGTACGCGAAACGACCGTTTTATTAATAACTTAAGCCCGGGGATAACGCGGAGCGAAACGACGAGAGGGCTAACACTTAACAATTATCCGGCTTGGAAGCGGGAACGAGCCTCTCGCTTCTACGGTAATGAAATGATAACGGCTGTCGTTTCCGACAAGCCTTCTATATAGGGATGTTCTTTCATTATATATCAATGCCCCTCACTCTCAATATCAAATTGTCCATGATTTTACGAGAATTCGATTGAATGAAAGAAGAAAAAAAACTCACGTTAATTCACGTGTTATTAATTCCGCATGATGTTTTATTTATTTAAAATTTCACATCATCGATTTTCCCGCTCATGGTGAACCGATAAACGATGGTTAGTTTAGCGGAAATTATTATTTTACTCCTATTTCCCCATGAGTTGTTGGATTTTTTCGGATTTTAGTGGATCGTAGTGTCGGGAATTGACAAATTCACGGGTAATTGAATGGAAAAAATAATGTCAATATCCGAAAAATTGTAGAAATAAAATATAATTTTTCGATATTCTAAATTTTTATAAATAGCAAAAATTTAGTTTGACTCTGACAAATTTTTGTTTTGTCGGAGAGGAAGCTTGGTATTCATAAGAATTTTGGACAAATCTCTTGAGTATCCTCGTTGCTTGGTGAAATTTTTGAAAAAGTTTCGACGTTAATTCAACGCTTGAACAAAAAAATTGATGAACGTAACAATAAGTAAATATTTCGGTGCCTCCCCTGCCCCTTAATTACTACTCATAATGCCATGAAATTTTACTAGAAAAAAAAATCTATTCCAATTCTTAGAATCTCAAAGATCCATTTATATTTCTGAATTTCTCTCTTAATTCAATGCCCGAATAAAAATAATTGATAAACCTCTTCGCAAACGTATCAATAGGTAAATATTTCGGTCCCTTCCCTGCCCCTTAAGGGGGGAAATAGAGTTGGCGGTTCAAAAAATCGATTTTTTTTTATTTCATAAATTGTTAGTAAAACTATTGAGAAATATGTTCCCAAAATTTAAAATGAAAATTCCCACTCGTTCTATTATTATAAGCCATTGAGGGAGGAAATAGAGTTAGGACAGCGTTTTCTCAATGATTTTCATGAATTTTTTTATAGCATAAAAAATTAATATAATTTATTGAAACTTTGAGAATATTTTATACATATATTTAAGTATATACTATAAAATTTTTGAAGAATTTCCTTGAAAAACACCGCAGATATTAGCGACCCCACATTGCAGGTCACAATCAGACTCAGCATTTTGCTATTTTTTCAAACGCCTTTTTCTGAAAACGACTTTTTTTTAACTTGCGTACACGCTAGTTTGAAAAGTTTTCAACGAATCGTTTTGAAAATTGGCAGTTACTTTCTCCATAGTATTGCGCTCCATATGAACCTAAAATCGGAATATTATCATTATTTAAAATAATTTTTTTTTTGTAAATAAAGTTGTAAAAAATGACAAAAAATCATGCTTTTTTGTGTTGACCCCTGTAAAAAATTCAATTTTCTATTTTTTTTAATAGCATTTAGGTTTATATAGAAGAGAGACATATAATAAAAGTAAATTCCAACCTCGTTTGATTTCAGATGAAAATTGCGGCTTCCAGAATGTACGCAAAATGCTGAGTGTGATTGTGACCTGCGATATGGGGTCGCTAATATCTTCGGTGTTTTTCAAGGAAATTCTTCAAAAATTTTATAGTATATACTCAAATATATGTATAAAATATTCTCAAAGTTTCAATAAATTATATTCATTTTTTATACTATAAAAAAATTCATGAAAATCATTGAGAAAACGCTGTCCTAACCCTATTTCCCCCCGTAATTACTACTCATAATCCCATGAAATCCTAAAAAAAAAAAAAAAATCTATTCCAATTCCTAGAATCTCAAAGATCCATCTATGTTTCTCTATCTACTTCAATAGGGCGTTTGGAGGCTCGCGAATTCGTAGTAACGACAGAATGTTCGGTGTATTAAGTTAACTTACGCTCGAATAATGAATATCTCATGAATCTATGATACATATAGAGGAATGCCGATGAATGAGAGTCTAGAAACAATAATTTGTATGTGTGTGTAGGAGGACAAAGTGTGGCTGACGCGAATGAAAAGGCAAACCGTTATTGAGAGTTTGGGGTCTTGGTCATAAGTTCGGCAGTTAGGGATGTAAGAGGGCTCGCAGGGGTGCTTGTACTTTCGTACACGAGGCTTGATACTATATATGGTATATATTAGTATAGTAGTTAATATATATATATATATAGGTATATGTGTAAGAGAAGCATCGGATGCTGGCATGGGGTCCGTTTCTCTCTCTCTCTCTCTCTTTCTCTTTTGCGATTTCACCCGAGACACGCTTAACGTAGGTACACATTTGGAACGAGAGATATGTGAAGGGAAGTGTATATGGAAAAGGGGTGGGGGAGGATGAGAAGGAGAAAGATCACCAGTAGACTAAGAGAACGAGATGAGAAGATGTTTGGCGAGAGAGAAACGAGGATGTGAGTCCTTTCATGCATACCGGAGTATCCTCCTTGTGGCGCATATCCTCATCCTCCTTTTTTCCCTTCCCTATCCCTCCCGCCGCACATCTCTTCTTCTTCTTCATCATCTTCTTCCTCGCTGAAGATGAGGGAGTCTCCACTCTCCATGTTAAATCTCTCGCCGGTATCATAACGCGATCTCATGAGTTACGCGAAGTAAGAGAGATAGAGAAAGAGAGGGTACTCGCGCGCGCCTCCTCAACCTTACAACGGCAGCCGACCTAACGGTGCTTGTATGATGACGATCCTATATATTTTTTATCCCAAAATCGAGTCAGGTTGCAATCGTGAAAATTGAGCTCTTCAAAGTCTCATTATTATTTTATCTTTTCTCCAATATACTTTGGAAATTTTGTTTCTTTTTTGTTCCTGCACTCTTTGTTTTTGTGTTATTAGGAATTTGGGATAAATGAGTGATGATACAGATCGGAGGGTTAAGGCCGTAGTCTTGTCTAGAGCGAGATTTTTGACGTCATTTCTAATGTGCAATAACGTTTAAACCGTTGAAGTTGTCTTGATGAAAATTTACACGTGCATTTATTGATCCTCAGAGAATAGTTGTACATAAAAAAAAAAAATTATTTCAAATATTTTCATGTAGTTTTTTGCCTTGTTGCAACATGGTGCGCCGAAATCGGCGTCCACTCTGCACGATGTTGTATGCATCTGAAAAAAAAAAATATATATATTCTCAATCTGTATGAGTATTCTGAGCACTGGTAACAGAATTGGTACTTGAAAAAAATTTTTATTGAGTCGAACAATAATTTTGCTGACATTTTATAACTCGTCGAATAATGAAATATCATTGATGAAAGTTCAACGGGCCGCCATTTTGTCAAAACATTTTTTTAAGTACCAATTCTGCTACCAGTGCTCGGAATACTCATACAGGTTGAAAATATATTTGTTTTGAAAAAATAGTTTTTTTTTCAGATGCATACAACAGCGTCCAGAGTGGGCGCCGATTTCGAAATTTTCTTCATTTATCGCGGTAGTCTGGTCTAGAAATTTGAAAAAAATCGATTTTTTTTTTTTTTCATTTTCTTATTCCTTATATTTTATACATATATTCAAGTATATACTATAAAATTTTTGAAGAATTTGTTTTTCTTGGTACTATTTTTTTCAAACGCGTTTTTCTGAAAACGACTTTTTTTCAACTTGCGTACACGCTAGTTTGAAAACTTTTCAACCGATCGTTTTGAAAATTGGTTAGTTACTTTCTTCATAGTATTGCGCTCTATATGAACCTAAAATCGGAATATTATCATTATTTAAAATAATTTTTTTTTGCAAATAAAGTTGTAAAAAATGTGCAAAAAATCATGCTTTTTTGTTTTGACCCCTGTAAAAAATTCAATTTTCTATTTTTTTTAATAGCATTTAGGTTCATATAGAAGAGAGACATATGATAAAAGTAAATTCCAACCTCGTTTGATTTCAGATAAAAATTGCGGCTTCCAGAATGTACGCAAAATGCTGAGTCTGATTGTGACCTGCGATATGGGGTCGCTAATATCTTCGGCGTATTTCAAGGAAATTCTTCAAAAATTTTATAGTATATACTTGAATATATGTATAAAATATTCTCAAAGTTTCAATAAATTATATTCATTTTTTATACTATAAAAAAATTCATGAAAATCATTGAGAACACGCTGTCCTAACCCTATTTCCCCCCGTAATACGTGTGAACATATATGTGGGCAATTCCAGGCAAAAAAAAAAACAAATCCATGAGAGTGACGATTAAAATAATTTTTTTCCTCTCATTGTGGACTCGGTATTGAGTTAAGATGAGACGAAAAAAACGTTCTGTAAGAATTTTCAGATTTGTTGTTTTGTCGGGCAATTGATTTTTTTTTTTTTTTTTTTTTTTCGTTATCGCGAGACTTACAGATTTTATGGCGTACCTTCAATTAAGGTGTTATGCGCAGTCAGGAGACCGAAAAAGGCGATTTTTCAAGAATTTTTCCTGGTAAGACATTTTAAGGTCTAGAAATTTGAAAAAATCGATTTTTTTTTTTTTTCATTTTCTTATTCCTTAGACCTTTCTTCATACGCTCCTAAAAACCGTTTATTGATATTTCAAAAATTAGCCGAGAAATAAAAATTCTAAGCAAGCCGCGCGCTCAGGTAGCGCGGTCGGTAAGCAACTTTGAACGCGTTTATCTCAGAACTATGTTTTTCAAATCGGCGCCCACGATATCTCGATAACTAACGGACCGATCGACCTCAAATTTTGCACGTACCTCAGGTAGACTGTTTCTGAGGACTGGTAGCAGAATTGAGTCGAACAATAATTTTGCCGACATTTTATAACTCGTCGAATACCCGAAAATGTATGAAATATCATTGATGAAAGTTCAACAGGCCGGCATTTTATCGAAAATTTTTTTTAAGTACGAATTCTGCTACCAGTGCTCGGAATACTCATACAGATTGAGAATATATATATATTTTTTTTTTTCAGATGCATACAACATCGTCCAGAGTGGGCGCCGATTTCGGCGCACCATGTTGCAACAAGGCAAAAAATTACATGAAAATATTTAAAATAATTTTTTTTTTAATGTACAAGTATTCTTTTAGGATCAATAAATGCACGTGTAAATTTTCATCAAGGCAACTTCAACGGTTTAAATGTTATTGCACATTAGAAATGACGTCAAAAATCTCGCTCTTGACCAGACTATGGTCTTAAGAGACAAGATATTGTTTGAGGGATGAAAATTATATATATATATTTTTTTTCGTTGATTTTCTTGGTTTTTTAAATTTATTTTTCGAGTATTTCTATCCTCTTGAACAGTCTCGTGTCTTCGCGATCGAAAATTTCCATAGCCATGATTTTTTTTTTGTTTCTTTTTTTTTACCCATACCCTTTGTTTGCTCTCAAGACGAGAGAGAGAGCGAGAGAGAGTTGGATGAGTGTCTCTAGCGCAACAGCCTAGGATTAAAGGGTCCTCGAGGGGGATGTTGATGTACGCGTTTTCTCTCTTCCGGGGAGAGAAAGAGACAGAGATTTCTGGGTGAACTACGAGCTCCGGGATTTGTATCAAAGAGGGTTTTGGTCGGGGAGGGGTTTTTTTTTTTTTTTCTGGAAAAAGTCGAGCGACGCTAATCTTTCCTTTGGTCGATGTGCAGACTCACGCGTCACCGCGTTCACTTGGTTCCGAGGCTTCGTTTTTGGTCTCTCATATAGACATTCCTATCCCCCATTTCCCAACGGGCATTTCTTCCTTCCTTTTCTACACTATATATTTATTTATCTCTTTCTCTTTCTCTATGTATCTCGGTACGTTAATCTCACGTTTTAGCGTGCGAGAAACCAACCCCCTCGGAGTCACGGTCCGGGAGAAAACGTCAGAATTTTCCATCGCACAATAAGCAGCCATTTTTAATTATTAAAAGAGACAACTTTTTCAACTTATTAATACTCAGAAAATGTCTATTTTTTTTTTTAAATATAATATTTTTGTGACAAAAAAAAAATAACATTTGTCATACTCAAAATAGAAATAAAAAAAAAAAAGATAAAGATTGGAAACTTTCACATTGATTTCTCATTATTTTATTTCGCACGTGTGAAATAAGTGAAGTCCGGCAAATGTTGAGAGCGTAAATTCAAAAAGTTTTATAAAATCTTTTATAAAACCCTCGAGCGAATTTATAAAAAATTCGAAAAATCTCTCGAGCGTTTCTCGCCAATAGCAAAAAATATTCTCGTCCCTTTTCCCTCGTTCACCGCCATTTATGCAACGATTTTTGACTCGTTGGCTGAGAATTTACAAAAGTTAGAGCGACTAGACGGATTTTTCGAAGAAAAAAAAATTCTAAAATAACACAAAATAGCTGCGAGCCTCGGGTGATTGTCGATGAAAATTTCAGCGAATAATGAAGACTTGATGTCGGAAATCTGGGAAAAGTTTCGAATAAATCGGTCGAGTGGTCACCGAGATATAAAAAATTGAATTTTGGAAGACTGTCAAAGAATGTACAAAAAGTATTTGAAAAAAAAAAAATTAACCCTCAAACACCGTACGAACGACGATAAATTAAATTTCATCGGGTGTAAAATGTGTCAACGGGTAGAAAAAACAAAACAAAAAAAAAAAAGAATGTATTCGTTCGGACTTAGCCTTACGGGGGAAAAGGGATGTTAGTCACAAGGGAGACAAAAAGGGAGAACAGGAATTTCCGAAAAAGACGAGGCAACTCACTCGAACACCTTTTTTAAAAATGAAATGAACGAGAGAGTAAAAAAACGGTGTTCCCGGAGATCGTCTCTGCCCAAGCTCTGGTGTGTATAACAGTTTGGATTCTTGACGCCGCGTTGCGCGTTACAAGACGATCTACGGGGCAACACACTCTGTCGCAAGGGACCCCCCGCGGTTCTCGCCTCCCTTAAATCACGGCTGTTTGTAATTAAGTGAATGAATGGCCTGTATCAGAGTTAATATTTGCGACATGAGGCACGACGCTTTGCCGCGGAGACAAATCCCTTATATATCATCGTCGACCCAGGCCCATGTACTATTTATACACATAAATATATATATATATATATATATTGTAAGTGTGGTCATAACAGAGCTAAAAGCCAAGTATCACCCTTCTCTTAGCTACACGTACCAAAGGATCGACACCACACGAAACTTCGGGACCTCTCGATTTATGCCTTTCAGAAATTTCTCTATATCGCAGTTTACAAGGGTACGCGCGCCATCGCCACATTTTCTTTTAAGGTAGTAGTCTGGTAACTTGAGCCGATTTTCATGTCTTTTTTGGAGGGCGTTTTTTTGTAGGAAAATAAAAATGAATCGTTTTGGATATTTAGGATGTTTTTATTTACATATTGAAGAAACAAAAAAAAATTTTATTGACAAAATTTAATAGTTTATTATTATTGTTATTATTGATCGAAGTTGGCACCTCGCAAAAAAAAGCGCGTGGGTGGCCCCGGTGATTTTCGCTCTTGATGTTATCTGAAATCAACAATTCTTGATAATTCTTAATCTATAGACATGTCATTCTGGTCGGAACTACTGAAGTTAAATTTCATGGATAAATAACAAAATGGCGGACTTTGGGAAAAAGTTTTTTTTCCCAAAGTCCGCCATTTTGTTATTTATCCATGAAATTTAACTTCAGTAGTTCCGACCAGAATGACATGTCTATAGATTAAGAATTTTCAAGAATGGAATTTGGAAAAAAGTTTTTTTTTCCAAAGTCCGCCATTTTGTTATTTATCCATGAAATTTAACTTCAGTAGTTCCGACCAGAATGATATGTCTATAGATTAAGAATTATCAAAAATTTTTTATTTCAGATAACATCAAGAGCCAAAATCACCGGGGCCACCGACGCGCTTTTTTTCTTGAAAAAATTCTTGATAATTCTTAATCTATAGACATGTCATTCTGGTAATGAAATTTAACTTCAGTAGTTAATTTCATGGATAAATAACAAAATGGCGGATTTTGGAAAAAAAAACTTTTTTCCAAAGTCCGCCATTTTGTTATTTATCCATGAAATTTAACGTCAGTAGTTCTGACTAGAATGACATGTCTATAGATTAATAATTATCAAGAATTTTTGATTTCAGATAACATCAAGAGCCAAAATCACCGGGGCCACCCACGCGCTTTTTTTTCGAAGTGCCAACTTCGATCAATAATAATAATAATAATAAACTTTTAAATTAAAAAAAAACAATTTTTTTTTGTATCATTAATATGTAAATAAAAACGTCCTAAATATCCAAAACGATTCATTTTTATTTTCCTACAAAAAAAACGCCCTCCAAAAAAGACATTATAGTTTTTCAATTTCTTCGTAATTGTAATGGGAGATGGAGAAAATGTGATTTTTTTCGCTTTAAATCGCAAAGAAAGTGAAAATTCGTTCGTGAGACTCGTCTTTTATGAAAATTCACGAAATTCATGAGTTTTAAGGTAGTAGTCTGGTAACTTAAACCAATTTTTATGTCTTTTTTGGAGGGCGTTTTTTTGTAGGAAAATAAAAATGAATCGTTTTGGATATTTAGGATGTTTTTATTTACATATTAAAGATACCGAAAAAAAATTCTTGATAATTCTTAATCTATAGACATGTCATTCTGGTCGGAACTAACGAAGTTAAATTTCATGCATAAATAACAAAATGGTGGACTTTGGAAAACTGAAGTTAAATTTCATGGATAAATAACAAAATGGTGGACTTTGGTAAATTGAAGTTAAATTTCATGGATAAATAACAAAATGGTGGACTTTGGAAAAAAGTTTTTTTTTCCAAAGTCCGCTATTTTGTTATTTATCCATGAAATTTAACTTCAGTAGTTCCGACCAGAATGACATGTCTATAGATTAAGAATTATCGAGAATTTTTTATTTCAGATAACATCAAGAGCCAAAATCACCGGGGCCATTCACGCGCTTTTGTTTCGAGGTGCCAACTTCGATCAATAATAACAATAATAATGAACTATTAAATTTTTCCAAACTAATTTTTTTTGTATTTTCAATATGTAAATAAAAACATCCTAAATATCCAAAACGATTGATTTTTATTTTCCTACACAAAACCGCGCTTAAAAAAAGACATGGAAAATCGGCTTAAGTTACCAGACTACTACTTCAATCCCAGCAAAAAACCGTAATCTTGTTAAATTAAAAAAGCCACCCTCTGTTTTTCCAGATCGATCATACGAAATCTCTTGTTGTTTCCAGTATGCTTCAGTTGGAGCCATGCACTTTTTCCTCCTCGCGAGCTTTTTGGCGTTTGAAAAATAAAATGACGCTGAGAGCTTGTCGAGAAAAATCATTTTTGCGGCAAATTCCTTTTTCTTACAGTGTACGCTTCGTCTTCGTGGAAACATATTGTTTCATTTTCGCAATTTTCAATGCCCAATTCGTTCGAGATTGTGTCGAGATGTCGAGGAGTAAAACATTGAGAAAAAATGTTCCGATGTGAAAACGAGAAATTGAAATTTTTTTACATTACCTCCTAGCAATTCGCCTTTCTACCAGAATTCTTAACTCCGGAGGATGAGTGGCGAAAGCTCAGAGACGAAAAGACTTCGTGGAAACGATAAAACTCAAAATAAGCCGCAAGTGTTAAATTGAAGGATTTAAAAAGACAAAAAAAATCCAATAAATTCTATCTAAAAACCCATACAATTACAAGAACAAAAAAGTACCAAAATGGCGGCGCTCGATTATTTACTTTTCCTTTAAAGACAAGAGGGGAAAGATAAAAACAATGAATATTTGCCATTACCATAAAGGTCTCAAACGGTATTCGAAAGAATACATGCTCTCTCGTTGAGAGATGAGAGTAAAGAAAGAAAAAAAAAGGATAAAGAAGAAGAGGGAGAAAAAAAAACGATTGCGGGGCATCCGTCGGGTCGTACGTGGCCGGCGGCGTTCTCTTATTCACCAAAGAACAGTGGTGGTATATATATCGACAAAAGATATATATAAAAATAAATAAAAAAAAATAAAAAAAAGACACACGTGGAAGTAGCAGAAGGAATCGCGGTGGCGGCTCGGCGGACGGCGTGTTTGTAAGCCTGCCAATACTCATAAATACGTCCGGTCCCCGGCGATATCTCACTCGGTCCCGGGCGCGGTTCCCAACTCTCTCTCTCTTTCTCTCTTTCTCATTCTCTCATACTGCCGAACTAACGTTTTGTTATATGGACCAGGGAACTCTTGTGTACGAGCCAGATTCCTTAGTTCACAACCCCTTCCAACTTTCATTCGCTCAAACTCTCTCGAATTCGCTCGGATCTCAAAGTCGTATCTCATCGTTCGGCAATTTTATCCTCATTTCCTATCTCTCTCTCTCTCTCATACCCCTCTCATTCCACTCCGTCAAAATAAAATGACGGTTAATCATCGAGAGAAATTTTAATCAAAGCTACAATTCCGATAAGAAGCTTTTAACAGTAAATTTCAATTTTTTTTCCTTGTCGAAAATTTATATTTATATTTATAACAAAACATTTTATTTTTACGACAAATTTTCATCGTAAGAATTTTTCTCATTTACTAAATTTACCAAAGAATCAATAAATAATACTTTCAATCAAGCGTCCGTTTGATTAGAGTGTTAAAAAAAAAGTTTATCATTGGATAAGAATTTTTTTTCAAATAATCAAAACATTATATTGACATAAAATTTAATTCACAATGACTTTATCGAAAGGCAACATTTTTTTTTCAACCAATTTTTTGACTACACGTTTTCGATTGTTTTTCGCGGTTTCACGATAAGATTCAATGAAATGCAAATTTCTGAAAGATTTTTCTCCCCTCATTCGTCGGGTATAGAAAAGGCAAATAAAATGACGGTTAATAAGCAAGAGATATTTTAATCGAAGCTACAATTCCGATAAGAAGCTTTTAACAGTAAATTTCAATTTTTTTCCTTGTCGAAAATTTATATTTATATTTATAGCAAGAAATTTTATTTTTACGACAAATTTTCATCGTACGAATTTTTCTCATTTACTAACTTTACCAAAAAATCATTGAATAATACTTTCAATCAAGCGTCCGTTTGATTAGAGTGTTGAAAAAAAAGTTTATCATTGAATATGAATTTAAAAAAAAATAATCAAAACATTATATTGACATAAAATTTAATTCACAATGACTTTATCGAAAGGCAACATTTTTTTTTCAACCAATTTTTTGGCTACACGTTTTCCGATTGTTTTTCGCGGTTTCGCGATAAGATTCAATGAAATGCAAATTTCTGAAAGATTTTTCTCCCCTCATTCGTCGGGTATAGAAAAGGCAAATAAAATGACGGTTAATAAGCAAGAGAAATTTTAATCGAAGCTACAATTCCGATAAGAAGCTTTTAACAGTAAATTTCAATTTTTTTCCTCGTCGAAAATTTATAACAAAACAATTTCATTTTTGCGACAATTTTTCATCGTAAGAATTTTTTTCAATACTTTCAATCAAGCGTCCGTTTGATTGGAGTGCTAAAAAAGAAGTTTATCATTAGGTATGAATTATTTTAAAAATAATCGAAACATTACATTAGAATATAAAATTTAATTTACAATGACTTTATCGAAAGTCAACATTTTTTTTGTTTTAACCAATTTTTTTTCTAGCAGCGACTCTAGAAATTTTACGAATTTTCTCGTTTTGTCACGCTCCTGACTACACGTTTTCGAGTTTTTTTTTGCGGTTTCGCGATAACATTCAACGAAATGCAAATTTCCGAAAGATTTTTTTCCCCTCATTCATCGGGTATAGATAAAGGGAAATTGCTATCACGATATATATGTTTATACAAACGAACGTATACATAGGTAAACACAAAGGCGGATGAGAAGGCAAGGTGAGTTCTCAACTCGCGAGATGTTCGAGCGGAATGAGACGAAAGAAAGACAAAAAAAAAAACGGTCCAGAGATATGTCTCTGTTGGAAGAGAGAGAAAAAAAATAAGAAAGAGAGAGAGAGAGAGCGAGATCTTCTCTTTACTATCCTTGAGTGGCGCGTTCTTCGCGTTAAGGTGGCACAAACCTGGTTGTGGATAAAGAAGATAAAGAGGCTCAAGTGTCTATATACACATATATAAGGCATTCCACGCCAACTCGACCCGTCCGTGACTACGTATTAGTTTTTCCCCTTCGAGGTACGTTACAGAGTGAAACAAAAAAAAATGACGACGACGAATTTTGTCGAAAAATCAAATCAATGTGATAATTTAAACTGTCGATTTTGATCGTACGAGGACCTTTATCGATTATGTTGATATTTAACAATTTAAGAAACTTCTCAAATTCAACAATTTTTCAATTTATATTATTTAATTATTTAAACACTTAAAATTTAAATTAATTTAACAATTTTAACAGTTTGAATTTAGAATTTTCTTAAATTTAAACATTTGAGGAATTGTTGTGAGTCATTTTTTTTTTGTAAGATCATTATGGAATCATGATTGCAGGTAAAAATAAATAAATTACGAGGGTCGCAAGCAAAATCGAATTGGCGTGAAATACCCTATATATACACCTATATATATATATATATATATATATACACACAGAGTAATACATTTAACTGTTACAGTTGGGAGGATGTACGAAGAGGTCCAGCTGAGTAGCACCAGCCTCCTATCCGCCGAGCTCTCCTGCTTTATGAAGTAGACCTCGGACGGTATACGTTATTACATTATCGGGCAACACGCACTCGCCCCACCGCTCTCGACGCTATCACCATTTTTTTTCTCTTCTCTCTGACTTTCTCTCTCTCTCTCCCTTTTTCTTTTTCTTATCTTCCTCTCTTTTCATTCAGAGGACATCATCTTACCCCTGTACCAACTATCTTTCTCTGACGTACATTTTCATACTATCGTGTACACATATATACGCGTACGTTAAGGGGGAAAATAGGGTTAGACGATTCAAAAAATCGATTTTTTTTTATTTTATAAATTGTTAGTAAATCTATTGAAAAATATGTTCTCAAAATTTTAAATGAAAATTCCGACTCGTTCTATTGTTATAAGCCATTAAGGACGGAAATAGGGTTAGGACAGCGTTTTCTCAATGATTTTCATGAATTTTTTTATAGTATAAAAAATGAATATAATTTATTGAAACTTTGAGAATATTTTATACATATATTTAAGTATATGCTATAAAATTTTTGAAGAATTTCCTTGAAAAACACCGAAGAAAATTTATGACTGCCTTGACTTTGTTTTTCTTGGTACCATTTTTTCAAACGCGTTTTTCTGAAAACGACTTTTTTTGAACTTGCGTACACGCCAGTTTGAAAAGTTTTCAACCGATCGTTTTGAAAATTGGCAGTTACTTTCTTCAGAGTATTGCGCTCTGTATGAACCTAAAATCAGAATATTATCATTATTCAAAATAATTTTTTTTTGCAAATAAAGTTGTAAAAAATGGCAAAAAATCATGCTTTTTTGTTTTGACCCCTGTAAAAAATTCAATTTTCTATTTTTTTTATAGCATTTACGTTCATATAGAAGAGAGACATATGATAAAAGTAAATTCCAACCTCGTTTGATTTCAGATGAAAATTGCGGCTTCCAGAATGTACGCAAAATGCTGAGTCTGATTGTGACCTGCGATATGGGGTCGCTAATATCTTCGGTGTTTTTCAAGGAAATTCTTCAAAAATTTTATAGTATATACTCAAATATATGTATAAAATATTCTCAAAGTTTCAATAAATTATATTCATTTTTTGTACTATAAAAAAATTCATGAAAATCATTGAGAAAACGCTGTCCTACCCCTATTTCCCCCTTAATACGTGCAAACATATATGTGGGCAATTCCAGGCAAAAAAAAAACTAATCCATGAGAGTGACGATTAAAATAATTTTTTTCCTCTCATTGTGGACTCGGTATTAAGATGAGACGAAAAAAACGTTCTGTACAAATTTTCAGATTTGTTGTTTTGTCGGACAATTGATTTTTTTTTTTTTTTTTTTTTTTTTTCGTTATCGCGAGACTTACAGATTTTATGGCGTACCTTCAATTGAGGATTTATACGCAGTCAGGAGACCGAAAAAGGGCGATTTTTCAAGAATTTTTCCTGGTAAGACATTCTAAGGGCGTCGTCTGGTCTAGAAATTTGAAAAATTCGATTTTTTTTTTCCATTTTCTTGTTCCTTAGACCTTTCTTCATAGGCTCCTGAAAACCGTTTATTGATATTTCAAAAATTAGCCGAGAAATAAAAATTCTAAGCAAGCCGTGCGCTCAGGTAGCGCGGTCGGTAAGCAACTTTAAACGCGTTTATCTCAGAACTATGTTTTTCAAATCGGCGCCCACGATATCTCGATAACTAACAGACCGATCGAGCTCAAATTTTGCATGTACCTTAGGTAGCCTATTTCTGAGGACTGGTAGCAGAATTGACCCGAACAATAATTTTGCCGACATTTTATAACTCGTCGAATACCCGAAAATGTATGAAATATCATTAATAAAAGTTCAACAGGCCGCCATTTTGTCAAAAAAATTTTTTAAGTACCAATTCCGCTACCAGTGCTCAGAATACTCATACAGATTGAGAATATATATATATTTTTTTTTTCAGATGCATACAACATCGTCCAGAGTGGGCGCCGATTGAGGCGCACCATGTTGCAACAAGGCAAAAAACTACATGAAAATATTTGAAATAATTTTTTTTTTATCGTACAAGTATTCTCTAAGGATCAATAAATGCACGTGTAAATTTTCATCAAGACAACTTCAACGGTTTAAACGTTATTGCACATTAGAAATGACGTCAAAAATCTCGCTCTAGACCAGACGACGGCCTTAATTTATTAACGTAAAAATTTATAAACGTATAGTGGCTACTTTTAACTTTAGTTTCATATTTTTTATTTGTAAAAATAATGATTCTCAAAGGCTGCCACAGCCGATCTCCGGGAGGTCCTCAAAAAAAAAAAGGTGTCCGGCGGTGAGCACGATATCTCCCGGTTTGAATTATCCAAAATCAAAAAAACCAAAAAGATTCTATTAGTGGATAGATAAATCTAGGTATGGATCGAAGGAATAGTCGAAATTTTGATTTTTGACAAAATGGCCACTCGAAAAAGAAAAAATTCCAACTTTCGACGAACATTTTTTCGTTAAATTATTTAAAAAAAATAGAAATAATTATCGGAAATGTTATTCCTTCGATCGATACCTGAAGAATATATCTGAGAAGGTTGTGTTAAAATTGTGGACCGATCGGTCGAGCCGTTTTCGAGAAATCGCGCTCACCGACTTTGAAAACGCCGTTTTGAGAAAAATGCGTTCAAAGTTTAGGCTCTGTAACGCTCCGAGCGTTCTTACAAATATGCACGTATCACCAAGAATATTTGCCGGATCGATTTGAAATTTTCAGAGAATATACTCAAATATACGTACATTCCGAAAATGCAATAAAAAAAATCGATTTTTTCAAATTTCCAACTGCGCATAAGCCCTTAACGATCTCGCGTCAAAAGTAAAGATCCCGTTATGATTCGGTCTCGTTTCGTCTCGAACTTTCCATATATTCGTAGATCGTAAAGATCCGGTACATATCCATGTCGTTCAGCTTTTGCTTCAATGCCATCTCACCCCTCGTGGGCAAAAGAACTCGTACATCGTTAGAAAAAAGGTTTAAACGAACGACGCTCGGTTATAATGCCGCGGAGGAGAACCGCAGCATCCCACTAAACTAAAACGTACGCTGGACCGCAACCGACCTGCCCGATCACCACCGTCGCGGAGAGGGAAGAGACCGGATAATTGGAAGAGAGTAAAAAAGAAAAAAATGGCAGTGGTCCTATCTCCGCTAATAAATACGTTGCTACCGCGTATTACCGTTTCGCGATAATAAATTTGCGAAATAAATGATTGTTGTAGGGGAGTAGTAATATATATAATAAAGTTGGTATGCCCGGTTTATATCTAAACGATGATCGCATCCCTGAGACAAGACTTACGCGAGAGCCCAACCTCGAGAGGAATCGTATGAAATAGAAGAGTTCCATTGTGTTGAGTAGTTTTTATTTTTTTATTTTCTTGATTCGTTCTCGAATAATCGTTCACGATTATTCTCTTTATAAAAATGAATCTCGATGATCATTTTACACTTTGCCCAACGAAAAGTCACGTCCGAAAATTGCAAAAGAGCAATTATTGAAAATACTCGTGTAAACAAATTTATTTTTCTTTCGAATTCCCCGAGATAAAACAATCGTTAGAGATGTTTCTTGAGACTCGTGTGCGATCATTGCATTGAGCATCGTGGACGGGCATTTGGTAATTTCGAAAAAATCGATAAAAGCGTTTGTGGTGCATTCAAATTGTTCGAAAAATTAATTATAAATTAATTCGAACTCACACCGTCGTGTTAAAAGAGAGAAAAATTATGGAAATTGAAGATTTCATATTGCTTCATAATTTCTTCACTTATATATTACTTCTATGACGAAGTAAAATTTGAAAAAGTCTCTTGTTCGTTGAGGAAAATTTCGGAATTATTTTGGTAACGAAGCGGGAAGTTTAAATAAAATTTCGTGAATGGATTAAAATGACGAGGAACCGATAAGCAAGTTTTCATCAGCTCCACTATTTTTTTCTACCGACCAATTTTGCTGAATTATTTTTATAACCTAGGAGGAACTCGAAACAATCTTTAGAATATACAGTGGGTCAAAAAAGTATTTATACACCTTGTTTTTTTGTGGTAACTTTATAGACATAAGCGATACGCAAAGAAAGCCAATTTTACTTTAATAGTACATCAGGTGCAGAGGTAAACTGCAAATGGAGAATTTTTTCCCAGGAATAATAGAAGAATTATGCCAAAAAGAAACGAAAATTTTCGGGCCAAAAAAGTATTCATACACTTACGATTATAGTGAAAATCTACATCATCATAGTTGTTAATTATAAGTAATATTTGGTGCGCATCCCTTTTGCTTCAATTATCGCCTCGAGTCTCTTAGGCATGTATTCTACTAGCTTTTGCGTTGTTTCTTTTGCTATTTTCGTCCATTCTTCTAAAAGCACTCTTTGGAGATCAGATTTGTTTGTTATTTTTCTTTTTCTAATTTCAACATCCACCAAGTGTCATACATTTTTAATAGGATTGATGTCCGGAGATTTTGGTGGTGTAATCAATTGTTTGCGGACATTATAGAGTAACGATTCCCTCGTTTTTATGGCAATATGTTTCGGGACGTTATCTTGTTGGAAGTCAAAATTTCCATCCAAGTCCATTTTATCTACACTTTCTTTCAAATTGCTGCGCAACACTTCGATATACTTCTGGGCATTCATTGTACCATCTATAAAAGCCCCAAACCATGACGCTTCCTCCGCCGTGCTTTACAGTCGGTCTTAAGGCCGTAGTCTGGTCTAGAGCGAGATTTTTGACGTCATTTCTAATGTGCAATAACGTTCAAACCGTTGAAGTTGTCTTGATGAAAATTTAGACGTGCATTTATTGATCCTTAGAGAATACTTGTACGTTAAAAAAAAAAATTATTTTAAATATTTTCATGTAGTTTTTTGCCTTGTTGCAACATGGTGCACCGAAATCGGCGCCCACTCTGGACGATGTTGTATGCATCTGAAAAAAAAAATATATATATATTATCAATCTGTATGAGTATTCTGAGCACTGGTAGCAGAATTGGTACTTAAAAAATTTTTTTTGACAAAATAGCGGCCTGTTGAACTTTCATTAATGATATTTCATTATTCGACGAGTTATAAAATGTCGGCAAAATTATTGTTCGACTCAATAAAAAAAAATTTTAAGTACCAATTCTGCTACCAGTGCTCAGAATACTCATACAGATTGAGAATATATATATATATATATTTTTTCAGATGCATACAAGATCGTCCAGAGTGGGCGCCGATTTCGGCGCACCATGTTGCAACAAGGCAAAAAACTACATGAAAATATTTAAAATAATTTTTTTTTTTTATGTACAAGTGTTCTCTAAGGATCAATAAATGCACGTGTAAATTTTCATCAAGACAACTTCAACGGTTTAAACGTTATTGCACATTAGAAATGACGTCAAAAATCTCGCTCTAGACCAGACTACAGTCTTAAATTTTTCTGCTGGAGCTCGGTATTTGGTTTCCGCCAGACGAATTTTGTTCCATCGGACCCGAAGATGTTAAACTTCGATTCATCCGAGAATACGACACGTTTCCAAAATTCTATAGATTTTTTTACGTACATTTTTGCGAAACCTAAACGTTTTTCTCGATTTATATTATTAATTAAGGGCGAACACCACTGTGACCCCCTGTTTTTTTTTCACATTTTTCAAGAAAATTTTTCGAACATCTCTTTTTTTTCCCACAAAAAAAAATTCTTAAAAAATGTGAAAAAAAACAGGGGGTCACAGTGGTGTTCACCCTTAATGGTTTTTTGCGGGCAGTTCCGCCGTTAATTTGGGCAGAATGCCAAACGTTTCGAATAGTCCGGGGACACACGTTCTTCCCCGATGTTGACGCGACATCATTCGCTAAACTGCGAGCACTTGTGAACGGTTTTTTTGTAGCCTTTGTCACAATACCCCGACGCTCTCGTACCGTTAGTGTTCTCGGTCAACCGGCTCGTGGCTTATTTTCTCCGCTGTTTCTTCTTTCGTATTTTTTTATTATATATTGCACCGTTGCGAAACTTAGATTTAGTTCTTTACTAATTTTTCGATAACTTTTACCGCGTTTCCGAAGAAAATCCACTCTATCTCGCATGGATATTTATATTTCGCTTTTCTTTGCCATCGTGTCTGTTCGAAGCTTGAAGGTCCACTACCGCATGGAACAGGTCAAAACCATCATGTAAACGAAGACTTGTTTACATTGTACGCAGAGGTCAGACCGTCCGTGAGTGAATATCGAGGTTTAGCAGCTCAATCGTAAGTGTACGAATACTTTTATGGCCCGAAAATTTTCGTTTTTTTTTGCCTAATTCTTCTATTATTCCTGGGAAAAAATTCTCCATTTGCAGTTTATCTCTGTACCTGATGTACTATTAAATAAAATTGGCTTTCTTTGCGTATCGCTTATGTCCATAAAGTTATCGCAAACAAACAAGATGTATGAATACTTTTTTGACCCATTGTATATAAAATGATGACGGAATGTGTGTGTGTGTGTGTGTGTATGGGTGAATGTACGTAAAGTTCTTTGATATCTCTGAAGCGTAAGGACGTTTTGGCAGACGCGTATGGTTCTATATCCATCTCGGTTGGAACCAGGAAGAGAAAGAGAGAGAGAGAGATTCAAAACCGTCGGATGCTGCGGACGAACACGTTCGGCCTTCCGGTTATTATTGTGCTGTTACGTTTAACCCTTGTCATATATATATATATATATATATATATATATATATATATATATATATATATGATATATCTGTATACAATATATCTATATCAGAGTATTAAACGTTCGCGGAATGTGTGCAGTTCTCCCCGCGTGCGTTTCAATTCCCAATTCGCAAGCTTCTCTCTGTACCTTCTCATCCTCTCGACTTCTCTCTCTCTCTCTCTTTCTCTCGACATACATGAATATTCCTATATATAGGACATTTCGTATGGATATAGAGGCATAAATGAAAGGATGGATGCCCATCAGGCAAAAGCAAATCTCGCGAAGCGCTAATCAAACGGGGGCCGACCCGCTGTGCGCGAATATTAATTAAACTCTCGCGATCCGATGCCCCGGTATGTCTGTGTATGTATATATATTCATGAATTAGTGCTTGGCAGTCAGTACGAAGTGTAGATATCCTTTTTGTTTTTCTCCTTTTGTTACCGATAGTATTTTTTATTGTGCTTTCATTTTATGGGCTCGTGTTGAATTTCGCGTTTTCGTGAGCTTCGTTGAGATTCTAATGAAAAATCATTTTTAAAATATTTTTCTTTTTTTCACTACAATAGCTATGAATTTATTGTATTTATTGTATATTTATTATTGTTATTTTTCATTATTTGTATTATTTTCATTGTATATTCGATTGCCTATTTATTTTATTTTATTCGTTACGCTGGAAATGATTTGTTAAAAATTAATCGCCACGGAAAATCATTTTTTTTTTTTATTATCTTTGTCCAATCAACGACGACGCTTTTTTAGCAGAAAAAAATGTCTTCGGGAAATTTGTTCGCGCTCACAATGTTTGTAATGTTTCAGAGTGTGGAAAAACTGCGAGGAAGCCGCGGTGCAGCGCAACAAAAAAGCCAACATTCGTTCGGTTTTACAGAGCTTTCTTGAACAAAAAAAATATTTTCGTTTGTCCCTAACTTGCCGCAAATTTTGAGATATCGAGAGTAAAATTTTTCTTTTTTTTTTTCCATAAATATTATAAAATATACCTCGCTCGCCGCATCTTCCTCCAATGAAAAGGACAAAATTCAAAAGACCGTCCCGCTGAATAGAGGTTAATTTTGTTGACAAGAGTACCGAGCAATGTTTTCTAATTTTGTTTAAAAAAAAAAAAACAAATTCTAACGTTATTCTCCTATACCGGAAGTGGGGAACGACACCTGGGCATTGAGGTTAAATCGACTTTGAGATTTTACTGGCAATCATGAAATTATATGTGTAACTATAAAAGTGTGAAAAAAATTCTATCTCACCCGGCCAAACACTATGGCGAACAAGAGAAGTTTGAGATATGAGAAAAATAAAAGAAAACAACAACAAGAACAACAACAACAACAAGTGGTGAAATAAAGGAGGGGGTGCGAAGAACGGTTGTAACGTGTATAAAGCAGCGATATCGAACGTGTGGAAAAAGACTCGTAGCATCTCTTTT